>JANZLQ010000002.1:32320687-32331077 GCA_026212715.1 Elanus axillaris | reverse complement strand
GGGGGAGAGTGATAGAAAACTTGGTGGGCACCTGGCGTCCAGCCATGGTCAACCCATCACAGGTATTTCATATAGCAATACTACCATATAAATACACATTATGAAGCTGCTTTCTTCATGGTGGCAAGTGGTGTTTCAGGAAGAGAGAAAGAAATCCACACAATGGCAGGATAGTAATACCAAGGAATTCCCAGTGAGCCTACAGTAAACAGAAGAAGCGGATGAGAAAAACTGGGAAATAAATGCAAAGATTTATTGCAGTGCTAACAGATTGAATGAAATGTGGTGGGAAATGCAACAAATTGGTAAATAAATATTGAATTTCTCAGCTGCTCAGATAGATATGACTAATATTTATAAATTGGGAATGTATGTAATTCAAGTCAGCTAGCAGAAGACAAAATCCTAGAAAAGACAAGGCTTTTAGTAACCTCTTTACTGGTTAGCAAGCCACTGTGATCCCTGAGGTCTTTCCACTTGATCTGTGAACTCAGAGACTGTTTTGACTTAGGATTTTAATTCATTTTACATTTTCCTAGTGACATTTTACATTTTCCTAGTGAAGAGGCAAACTATGCAAAGGTGACATAACAAATATTAAAGAAACAGAGTTTAACGTGCTTTCACTATATGAACATAGAATTTTTAATAAACTCATTTATAAATCATTGTCTGTAATGCTACTGCACAATGCATAAAGAAATCTAATTAACTGTAGTGAGTCTAACAGCACTTCCACTGTCAGTCAACAGAGCTGCACTATATGATGAAATTATTATGTGTGCTATTTGCTCTATACACAAATTAATTGACATTTTGGATGGTTGCTCCCATGATCCTTTTACCGACTGCACTTGACATAAAGTAAAACACATACCAAATGGAATTAAATTTAATTGAATAATGTAATACTAGCCTCAGTCCATTTCTCCCCAATCAAAGATGTAATAGGTTTTTTAATACTAATTATTAATGGCTTGCAATTTGTAGAACAGATTTTTAACAGTTGAGTTAGACTACCCACCAGCCTGTAATTTTCAAATTATTTTTTCATTTATTGGGATTACAGATTTTAATATATGATAAAGTTTCTTTCCAAACACCTAAATACATTTGGGCAATACACGGTTCCTGTATTCTGCACTTGCAGCTCTACTGAGAAATTATTATTTTGATTCTATTCAGTAGCAGGGCACTTAAATAGTATAAACATCTCTAAACACAAGTCCAATGGTCCTGCCAAAAACCATGCAAATGTATCTGAGCAAACCATACAAGAAGAGTGGAGTGGATTGGTAGCTCTTGGTTTTGGTAAAGATAAGTGTAGAAGAGATGATTGAGATGAAGAAGTAATAGCAAAGTCCATAAATAGTGTGGATAGGTAACTTTAAAAAAAATTACTTCCCCTCCCCAGCCCATGGCACTTACCTAATCATATAGAAAAACAAGCAGCATGTTCTCCATGTCACATGGTGAGAGACTGCATGTAGCAGGGATTGGTGGTGCCAGAAAATGGCAATCCTCAAGCATTGAAACCTGTGAGACCTCCAGCTCTCCAAAAAGGCCTCACTCTGCAGTCAGGAATGTCACTGTTAGAAGCAATTTCCCCTGGTGGCAGACACAAGCAAGTATGAGCGATGACAGGGTCAGGGCCTAAGAGGTCAAAATCTATCCTGATGTACCTGATGTTCTTAACAGTGTCATACGTCTTTTTTTTTTTTTTTTTCCAGCAAAGTGCTCTACTGCACACTGAGCTGAACCAAGATGCTTACAATCAAATGCTTAAATTTAATCATACGCTTAAATACTTTGCTGAATGAAGACTTCTGCTGGGGCACAAGTTAGTCCTTACATCACCAATACTCAGTTTAGCTTACCATGTATTATCACTTTATTATTTTAATGAAGAGGAAAAATTTCATACTATTGCTAATAAAGTTATTTATAATATTATGCATGGTTTTTTTCCAAACACTTTCCAAGCACTTTTTTTTCTTGATACAGAGTATAACTGAAATTATAGCATGTATATGCAATTTACTCATATTAAATGAGGATTTTATTTTACTGATACAAAGCACAAGGACAGAAAGCACACAGAATGTTCTGTAGGACACAGAATAACTTGTTCATGAAGGAGTTAAAGTATTCATCAACAGGAGCACTTTGAAAACACAGGAAATTCTGATCCATCACTTAGCTGTAGGCTTATGTGACATTTACAACAAGCATATATATTTTGAGATAGTTGACAATGACATCTTTATGTTTTTGTTATCAAAGCTTCCATCTTACAATCCCCTTTGGTCCTGAGTATTGTTAAAAATGTGCCAGGGTTATGGCTGTTCATACCTTTCCTCTTCTAAGTGGTACAATGATCAGAGAAGAGCGAAGTTTTATGATCCCTTCAAGGAATTTGAAAATGACACTAAATGACGTTTATAAAGATTTCTAAAAGTCAGAAAAGCTTTATTTTCTTTTTGATGGCTTGTGCTCATTCTTTTGAATTGTGTTAGATGCCAATTCCTCCACTCCTTCTAGAAAAATACAAAGCATAAGTTTCACAGGTCCCATAAATGTACCGATAGCACTTGCAGATCAGCCATCGTGGACTTTTTTTGTATGACAGCTTTTCTTAGGACTTACATGATTTTTTTCTTCAGAGCTTACTGCAAGCATTAACTTATATTTCTGCATCCTCGTGAGGAGTATCCCCATTTTACAGAGGAAAAGTGAGGGAGATGAAACCAATTTAGAACCAGGCATCAGCACAAGTAATTTGTCCTGGAACTTGGAAGATTTAGAGGAGGGAGTTAGGAGAGGGCTATTTTCTTCTGAACTGTTGCAAATGAACACGAAAGTTCGGTTCACAGTGTAGCTGAGGAAGTGCCATTCAGACTGCAGCTATTCCAGCCTGTTGACTATAAACTATAGTTGTGCTGCATGAGACATTGTGCCTCTGGAATCATCCTACAAAAAAAACTGAGTCCATGGTCTGTTTTAAGCACATGAATAGTGTCATTTGCTCAATTACTTTTGTGTTGAAAGTTATCCAGCTGGCAAAAGGCTGAACTGAGGCTTAATTCCAAAGGAAATGTGTTAAAAATTAAAGGGTGAAACACCCATTCACTTTAATGGGAACAAGCTCAGGCCCATAATTGATGCTTTATGGACATTCATGTTGGACATATGAAAAGTTGCAGAGAACAACATCTAATGCTAAGATAAGCATATTAATCTCTGGTTCCAGAATACTCATATTAACTGATTTTGCCTAAATAAAACCCTGGAGAAGCAAGGTATTTTCTTGCAGAATAAAGATCTATTGAAAAAAAAACTTGATTACAAAATGTAAAAAATCTCGAGAGACAAGAACAATACTACTTACTAACTGTGCTTCCTCTTCCTTCTTGTTATTCATAATTGCAGAAAAATACAGCAATATATTTCCCAGAAAAAGCAAATGGTTCATGCATTAATACAGAAAAATAGTGGCTAGAAACAGGCAACAATTTTAATAAGATTATATCTCATTGTCCAGGTGTGCACAAACCTAACCAGTATCACACTCAAAGAAGCCAGGAAACATGACTTTTTTCCCAGACATACATCCTTTAGGTTCAAGAACAAAGCTCTGGAGAGAACAACTTCTAATGAGCCCCTGCACTTCTCACTGGGCAGTCACACAGAAAGCAACATATGCTCAGAGTTTACCTCTTTCCTACCAAATGCTCTGATGGCAAATCTTAGCTCGATGGGAAAAGTGCTCTGCAAGCAGATACCCAATAAATCCTAGTGGGAACATGAGTTCCCAACTCAATCCACTCTGAGACCAGCATAGCCTGCAAATTTACAGCATAGCTACCTTGATTCACATGTACATAATATTAGTATGATACTGCAATCACCATTACAAACACCATGTGGCATAAGAAATTTTATTGAACAGGCATGAGGTGACAACTAGCGGTCAAAATCTGTAATGAGGAACCAGTAAGATTCATATCAGAATAATTTTCAAGATGCGTGTCCTTTTCTTTTAGATTGAGATGACAAATAATCTGTAATATCAAAAATATATATTGGGTTTGATGTTCTAATTAGTTCAAACTTGCAAGAGAGTAGGATGGAGGCAGAAGAACAGAAAGCGGGAAGTTCTCTTTTCCTGCTTTGTTGCTACTGCAGGTGTCTTTAGAAATAGTCAGAAACATAGGGTGACATGCTGAGTGACATACATGACAACAAGTTTGTCTCCCTTACAGCAAGCAAAGTTGCCTTGAATGTGGCAGAAAAGGTCTTGCATGGATTCTGGGACAAGGTCCAATTGCAAGCAGTGTGTTAAACCAGCCCATCTGTGGTGGTTAGGCTAAGCGTGTAGATAAATGAAAGGGGACACAGAAGAGGCAGCAGTACAGACCAAACACCCCTGTTTGCCAGAATGACCCTGATGGAACACTAGGGGTTTGGTACAACTTACATCAGTCCACAGAGTCTCCGAACTGAGTCAAAGCCATAAGCTGGATTATAAGAATGTCCCTTCTCATCATCCACCACTCTCTGACTACACTGCAGTCAGTTATTACAAAAACAACCCCCCCTCCAAATCCTGTTCTCTTTTCCTTTTTAATTATTTTTAACAGGCACTACTATACTTCCTGGCTGTGCAAAATCAGAATATTACAAGGACTGTAATCACTGCACCACCTGAAGTCAATTTTATCTGGTGACTTTGACACTACCAAAAAAATCAGTTTTCGCACCCTACATGCCTACTTAGAAAAAACCTATTTCTGTGGGCGTGAAGCTGCCAAGACTCCCAAAGAACCTATTGAGGTTTATTGAGGAGCTGCAAGATAGCATGACGTTTTAAACACTTCTGTGACTAATTTCTCACTTCCAGAAAAACTAAATCACTGCAGTTTACATATGTCTTTTTGAATTAAAAGAATGTTATTTCACAAATACTTGATGTCTTAACACTGTTTGCTGGAGTTCAGACATGAAAAAGGGGTTTGGACTGAAAATAAGTCTTTATGATAATGAATAGACTGAATCACAGGAAAAACACATTGATTGACTTAATAGTTAACTGCCAGTCATTTTCTTTGTTCCTTTGTTGGGGGTGTTTTTAACTTCAAATAAATTGCATCATTATCTCTACCAGTAAAATGTAAATTCCACCTCAGTTTTGATAAAGGACATCAATACAAGGAAAGAATTACCTTAATGTCCATTGTACTGATGGATTCTTAGAGGCTGTATTTTTACAATGATACGTTAAATTTTTTATCAGTTTCATTAGTGAAGTCAGCACTATTTATAAGTACTGAAGATATTCTCAGAAAATACAAAAAAGCATGGCAGTAACAATATATGGAACAGGAGCACTAGAAATAAAGTGGCAATATTATCACTCAGTATTTATAGTTATTTTCTCAGCAACTCAGCTGTTGCTAGTGGCTTTCTAATATTAACTTGCTTAACCTCTGAACCAAGAAGGTATCTAAACATCTTTGTAATTTTAGTGGGGCTACCTAAAAGCTTAAAATGAGACACATGACTATGAGGACTGTGTTCAGGCATAGCCAAAAAGGAAATTGTTATGGTCAGCAGACTGCTGACAATGATGAAATCCAAACAACGCTAATGCAGAGCCTTTGAGCCCCATCCTCCTTGGTTGACTTGGACCACCAAATGTAACATGCCCCATCCATCGATAAAGCTGAGCAAGGGAGGACTGAAGGCTGGCTGAGTCCTGCCTTGCCTCACCACTTGCTGGCCAGTTGTGTTATACAGCCTCAAGGGAGCTGGGGCACTTCTAAGCTATTCTTACCCTTGAAGTGGCAAAAGTCAGTATTGCCTTTCTTACTGTAAATTATTAACTTGGTCTTACTGAACTCCTCTCTGAATTGTAGCCCATTTTATAAATGCAAAATGATGAGATACAGACAGCTTGACAGAAGCCACATAGTCAATGTTGACACAATCGGGACTATAAATTCTTTACTAATCCCATACTTATTCCCTGAGATTAGAGTTCCTCATACAGGAAACAAATAAGTACCAAAGGTTTGAGCAGACAATTTTTTATTTCTTATGTTAAAATAAATATGTATGCAATTTTTTATCATAGCTTCAAACATTTGCATGGAACACACAGAATTTTTCTGGTAGGATTTTGCAATCTGTTATGATGTTTTACTGCCCCATCTGAAGTTACTCAGAACTTGCGTGGAAAGACATTCAGATGTACAACCTAAACACAAAAGGCCTTTCTGTCTTCTACAAAAAATGCAGTTAATTGCAATAAAAAACTACTAGTGCAAGTTCCACCTAGAATATAAGTGTGAATATAGGATGAACTTGAGACAAGGAGTAACAGTGTCATATTTATGTGATTTACAACAGCAAGGTTCAATGCTATCACTATGATAATTTATTCCAAGCAACCACTTTCATCAATAGTGCTTAGGGTCCCGTTCTGGTAAACAGACTGGTAAAGTTCCTTGAGCTGGACACTAATAGACTGCTGATTTTGGATGATCTTCAAATCCCCATTTGGATTTGGAGACCCTCAAGCTTTCTTCTACCTGAGTGAACTGCAGCATTGGCCCTTTCTTCGGTTTTGATTTAACATTGATTTTGGCTCATGCTTACATCCTAGGCTGTTCCCAGTGGCAATTCAGAAGCTGACTCACAAGTTCTTCCATCATCCCTGCCATGGGGCCAGCAGCCCTGGGACAGGGGAAAACAAGTAAGAGCAGGAACTGTTCCAGCTCTGCCAGCTTAATTGCTGGAAACATGCCAGAAGCTTCAGACAACTTTAATAGCAGGCCTTTGCTAATCTGACTTATTTTGACAGAAATGAGCTAGGGAGCGCACAGGCAAGCTGCTGTACCAGACCAGTGGGAACCTTCAGCAGCACAGTAGTGATGAATGGCAGCAACCTCTTCCATTGACACAGGGTAAGCCACAGTTCAACCCATTTTGCTCAGAAGTTGCCCAGTTCAAAACAATTTCTGCAATTCATCTTTTCTGATCCAAGCTAATTTTGAGTTGAATGAGTGAAAATGCTGGCTCCTCTAAGAAGGTACCAACCTTAATTCTGCTTTACTGAATTGGAATGTGTTATGTTGGTATAAAAACCTTTAAGCATGTGCATTTTGTAAGTACTTTTTGAACTCTGTTTGCATAGCTAAACCATAAAGTCTTTCTCTAAATCTGGTGTGAAGAAACTAGGTGTCCAGCTTGTAATTAACACGTTAGGTACTCTTAAACCCTGAAAGAAATCACAGCCACAGCTTCTACATAGAAAAATGCTCACAATTGAAATATACAAACAAGCTTCAGAGACCTGTCTAAAGCCACTTTGCAGTGATTTTTTACCTTAGGCACACAAGTAGTCCAATGACTTCAGTACAGCTTAAAGGTTGGCAAGATTAAGTTTAAGTAGTTTAGCCAACTGTATAAATATGAATGGAACTCAAATAAATGCAGCAAATATCAACCCCTTTCATTTTAGTGAGTTACAGAAGGAGTTTTGAATGGAAACTCATCCAATAAAAAACTGATGTTGCAGCCTGCATTTTTGTCTGTTTTGAATGTACCACCAATGTATGCAGGAGATTTATGTCCCGCTTCTACCCCAAATACACCCTACTAAATCAAACCATTTCCCTTGGGGTCAAATATACTCTGCCAAATTCTACAGTGAAAGTCTGATCCAAAACTCATCGAACTCTGCAGAAATATTCCAATCAATTTCGTTTGGCTTTGGAATAGGCCCATATTGACATCCATTCAACTTTATTGAACTAAGCTTTTCTGTGGAGCTGCAGCAGCCAATACGGACATAATGACTTCAAACACAAGCTTTAAGGCCACCACCAGTCAAATACCATCACAACAAGTAAATGACAGCAGAATGAACTCATTATTATTTACCTAGATTTTTTTAAAAAAAGCATGTTTCTGAGCTCACTACTGTATTTTCCAGGTGAAGAAAACTTCCAGTTTGCCTTTGATCCCTCTTAGATTTCTCAGTCTGAGTCACAAACTACTCATTTATCACAGGCCACTGAAATAAATATAAGGTTTGCATGAGGACTATAAATATAGCACAATAAAAAGATGCATGAAAAATTAATGTATTCAGGAGTTTTGGCTATCTGCTAGCAGCCAACATCAACTACCTAATTTTTTCCTGCCATTAAAGTCTTGTTAAAATTCCACTGACATCAATAGGAATTAAACATGAACTTGCCACTGAGGATTTGGCATTCTCTCTTGCCACCAGTTCAAATCTTTTCTGACTTAATGGCAATACACCCTTTTATGACAGCTCATCTCACTTGCACTTGCTTGAGACATTTATTTTCTCACATGTAATGCCATAATTTCAAGGAGACTAGTTTAGGAACAAGGATGTCTGCAAATATAAAAGATAAGGTCTCTTTGTGGGTTTATTATGTTCTAGATTGGAACTTAAGAAATGTAAGAAATTAGTTGGGAAGGCCCAAAAGAGAATTTACAGTCAAATCCATGGAAAATGTTCATCTATTTGAGTAAAGGAGTTTACTAAACATCAATGGAAGCATTTACTGAGCATTACATAAAGCATGCTTAAATACATCTGGACTACAGATAGAGGATGTTACCCATGCCTTTTACAAAACCACAGTAGGAGATACTAACCTGGATTTTAAAAAGGCATAAAGAAGAGAATTGCGTATCCTACTTTGCATGATTGAAAACACAGGACACTGAACAAACAAGGTCTCAGGTTCAATAAGAATTGTTTCCTCTGCTGATCTGAGCCTTCATTAGATAACATGATCTTAAAGCAATGACTTAGAAGGACTCCTTACAGGCCTTATTTCATTAACTTTTCAAGAACCAGATGCAAACTGTATTTCAACCTGTTTAAAAATCTATACTAGTTTGCTGCTTCTGGACAACTGATTCAGTACCCAAATGCATATGTACATAATGGCATACCTGATAAATGCCTGCTCATCCATAGGCTGCCTTAGTTCCCTAAATCCTATGCATTTCATTTTGCCTAAGAGGGATAACTCTTGGTTGCCTAAACTAAAGTATTCAAATGACACTCAGCATTCTGCAATCCTATCAAGGAGAGAAATCCCTCTTGCCGCACAGTCCCAGTATTTAATAAAAATGAATCAAAAAATATGTGAATTCTTTAAGGTATTTGTCCCCGAAGCCTTGCATGACCGTGCCTTGCGTCCAGCCTCACTGTTCTCACTGGGCAGATGACAGCAATTAGTTTGTTAAAATCCTGAGTTTCTTCATAACCCATGAGAAGAGATGGAGTAAACATCAGCAGAGACTGCTGCAGTGCAAAGAACACTTATACTACCCTGAGAACTAGCAAAATGAATACAAGAATCACATTGACTACTAAGTGCCTGCATTCCGATTCTTCCTTTCAAATAGCGATGATTGTGTCCAATGCAGTTGCTTTGAAGCAGTCAGGAAATCTGATCTACTGCTATGAAATACCATTAGGATGACTTGAAACCTATGACTCCTGCACATTTCTCAGACCCAATGAAAATAACAACCTAGCCTGTGGTTTCTTCTCTCAAAGATCCTCTCCTTCCCCATACAGATCCAGGTGTCCTCGTTTTGCTAGAATCCAGACAAAGGTGCATTTTACTAGTATGCCCTGGGCTGGAGAACAGTTTATATACCAACCTATGTTCAATCTATTATGCATGCATCCCCCGCTGGAGTATTTGTAATATGACCTCTGCATCCCTGCCAAGAGCTGGGATATCAGTTTGAAACCCAAAGCATCTCTCTCCCTCCCCCTTCCCTCTGCCTCACAGTGATCAATGAAGGCTTCTGCAGTCGAAGCAGTTGCAGGATCACCTTTTTACACCTGCCCTGAGCCGGGATTTTCGTTTGCAGCCCAAAGCCCCTGCTCCCCCCCTTTTTTCACGATAGACTGAGCCGCCCCGCAGAGCGCTACGGCGCGGGGCAGCCCCTGCCCACCTACCCGCGCCGTGCAGCTCCCCAGCCCGCAGCCCCTTGACTCCGCCAACGCTGCCTTCCTGCGCCCGGGTTCCCTTTCCGCAGAACGGGAAACCCGGCCTCTCCCCGCGCCAGGTGCACCTCTTTTTCTTTTTTTTTTTTTTTTTTGGGGGGGGGAATAAAAATTAGACCCACGTTTTAAACAAAGTGAGCAGCAGCTTCTGGAATGTGCCTGAGAAGACTGAGAAGACAGACAGCCGAGGCGGCCGTGCGGGAGGGCGGTTTTTTCCTTCTGCCTTCCCTCCACCCTCTCCCTCCCCGCTCTTGCCGGCCCGGTCCCAGTCGCAGACCCCCCGGCCGCGGTGCGGCCCCACCGCCGCCAGCCCAGGCACCG
>JANZLQ010000002.1:32306258-32319579 GCA_026212715.1 Elanus axillaris | reverse complement strand
GGGGATAGGGGCGGCGAACGCCTTGCAGCGGGTATTAATCTCTTTCCGCTCATTTTGTAGCAGCAGGAGAGGAAACCCCTCCCTCCACCATCTCCCTCCCCCAGGCACGCTGGCACTGCCCCGCTGAGACGTGCAGAGTTTGGGGTTAACTTGCATCTGGCCACCCTGGAATAGAGACTCTCCGGACCGGATCAGTTGGGGTTTGTTGTCTATGTCTTGTTGGGAAATCTGGTGGATTTTTTTCTCACTCGTGGAGGAAAAGCCCGGTGCTGGCAGTTGGCTTCGTGGTCTTTTTTGGAGGGTGAAGGAAGGGAAGGGATCTCGCTTGAGCTGTGCAGAGAGAGAGCTCGGACATGTGTTGTCAGCACATCTGGGGAATACAGTCTGCAAGTCCGAAAGGAAATTTGCTGGGATCGTTCAAACTGCAATATTGATCTTCGTTATTTTTTTTCGCCGAGGGATGCACTTGGCATGAGAATTGGAGGATGGAAATTGTTTGGGAGGTGCTTTTTCTTCTGCAAGCGAATTTCATCGTCTGCATTTCAGGTACGCAGTTAGCACAGAAAGGGCGGCGGGGGCGCAGGGGGAAAGAAATACCATACAGGGTTCCCTGGCTTCCCCTTAATAAGGGGCAAGAGGTACAGTTAACCCCAAATCAAGATAGCACTTGAAAAATACATGAACGATGTATCGTGAGTGGGTCATGACAGAAATCAACAAACATCAGTTCCTCCCTCCACCTTAATTCCAATACCTGTGTAGGAATTATGATACATTGGTTGCAATAATAACCACACTGTACTGGTTAAGCAGATGCTTGTAATTGCTAATGTACCTGATTGTGATAATTAATCACAACACTGCAGTAATCCCATAATTTCATAGCTCCTGAAGTTCTTAAACTCAGCTGATCTGCAGATCTTAAAAGGTCTGCAGTTCATTGACGGAGTTGTCATGTTCTGGTGCCACAGTTCAGGGTCTGCAAAGGGAAGGATAATACTGAAGAACATGCTTCTGCTTTTAAAAGGAGCTTTATTGTGGCCGTGCTCTGAAAACAAATTAAATAATAATAATTAAAGCCCTATTCAGAGAACTCCTTGGTGGCTGGTATTCCAGCTTTAGGCTTCTCATTTAAGCTTGCAAAGATCTCCCTTCCTTCCAGTATGTAGAAGTCGGGTGATTTCAGTTGTCACCAGAGCTTGTCCAATTAATGAATAGGCACGGCCGGGTGTCTAGCGTAAAGGATTGGAACAATTTATTCTTGGGGAAAACACTCCCTTCTGCTGCAGAAGCCCTGGCTGCCTTGTTAATTTGTCATGTCAGTCATGCTGGAATAATTATGTTGCAGGAGGCAGGAGTGGGGAGGTGGCCAGTTTTCTAGTTTGGGACACTTCAGGGAGCCCCACAGGGATCCATGCTGCCTGCATCTCCTGCTGTTCCACTTCTCTGCAGGCTGCTTCTGCCCTCAAGTTGTTGCATAAGTCCGGAAATGGGAACATAAGCAACACTGGCAAGCTGCTACCGGCGGCAGGGGGGGAGCTATGGGGTCCTGGTGGACATCTCAGTGTTCAGCATGGAGGTGCTTAGGGAGAGGGAGCTTCAAAGCTCCCTTGGGACCGTGGAGAGATGGGCCTGGGCCATCTCCCAGCCGCAGCCCCCAGGCAGTAGCACCTGCAGCATCTCGCTCTGGCAGTGCCTGCCCCCACTGCGCTTTCTGCAGCACTTCCTGACTGATCACCCTTACAGCTGTTGGACGGTGACACTTACACTAACATTTGGGGTGGCAGCATCTATGTTAATTTGTATTGCCTGCACCTGCCCCAAAACTTTTTTATTCCTGAGCAAATAGTGTTGCTATCGGCCCACGGGGTATGTCCGCCCTTCTTTTATCCCTACAGACTGGCACCATCTGCTGCCAGGCACCCAGGTGACACTGGCAGCACCCCAGGCTAACCTTCCACTTGTGCCCATTGGTACCATCAGAATAATTCACTCCCTCGCTCTTTAGAACAGCAAAACCTGCTGCCTCTTGTCATTTAAATCTCACACTTATCTATTTAGCTCAGCATGATATGCCACCTGTCCAGTTCTCTTCAAATTAAGGCACTTCTTAAAATACCACAGTGAGAATGGAAGAATGAAGCTCATCGCTTTCTTGGCCATTCTGACAGTAATATCCTGAGTCAGAAAGAAGCTGTCCCATTCTGTGCAGGTCCTTATGCCATGTATTTAGCTGACAGTGTTTCCCTGCGTCTCCCCCTCCTTCCCTCATCTTCAGACATGGGAACCCAGGCTTCTCAAACCGGTAGTGGGATCAGTCCTTCAGGGGCTCTCGTTGCTCTCCATCTCCCTCTAGCACTAAGAGACTGACATCCATCTCTGTTTTCTTTTTTTCTTTTTTTTTTTGTTCCTTTTTGGGAGAACAAAGTGAATAAGTGAATGGTGGGATGCTTTTGCTGTATGGTTAAAGCTGTGGTTTCAAGTAATTTTACCCACGCAGAGGATGTGTGCATGCTCTAGCCTTTTTTTTTTATTTTTTGGTTTTTTCCCTAGGGATTTTTATTTTGGGGGGGGAATTCTTAGTATATCGTCTTGGTAAAAAGGATTAAGATCTGTAGATACCCGATTGGCACTAATGCTTTGTATCTTTCTTTTGTCATCCTTTTTACACCATGTTTTGTAGCATATTATCTGGCTGGGATGTCTGGATAACAGTGTAAGAAAGAGAAGTTGTAATGAAACCTGTTAAGGTTTGCCTCAACACTGGATTCCAGAAACTATTTTTAGCACTCAGCGCTGGTCGTTCATTCAACATGTTACTCAAAAAACCCAGTAGTTGAGCACACTGCTGCAAATTACAGGAATGTGAATTAAGGAGTGTGGTAGTATTTTTTTTTTTTTTTTCGTTTCTTCCTTATTAAGTCGTTTGTTTTAGCAATGAACATAGGAGACTCGTCTTCAGTGCATGGATCTTTCCTGAATATTAGCAAATGCTTGATTCAGTGTCTATTTAAACCTGCGATGGCCCTCCTACTAATTCCAGTGGTTATTTGGATTAGGGCCTATTAAGGGCTACTGTTCAAAGGGATGATGTCAGTCACTGAATTGAGTGGACTATTTAGTTTATCATTATTAGTAAACTTACTTGTTAAACATAGGTTCAATGTTACGTCACATTGTCTTTTGCTATATATTTACATGACATGTAAATATAAATTATGCTGAATGTAGCATTTATGCTGTGTTTCTTATTTAAAATAAATAATGAAGTTACACAATTGGCTTTTTGGTGTCACTCATGCATGAATTTTTGTGACACTTAGTATATGGGAAGTAATTTCATCTATTAAAAAGAGGCATATATATTTTCAAAATATTTTATACCTAACGTTTTTTATCAGTCAGTTACGTGTGTATATGTATGATAGATTGCTTGGTTTGGAAGAAATGATACTGAGATTTAGGAATATATTTTTATTTTTTTTAAATTACTAGCCCTAGTGTTTGAGAAATAATTTCTCTGTGAACTTTGTAAACTAAATATTTTTGTTTTCTTGGCATACTGAATTAAGGCTTTTGCTACTTGAAATTTCTTGTCTGAAAGGATAATCTAGTTTCTTTGTGCAGATGCAAATGAGAAACAAGAACAGACTGAAGGACCATGAAAACAATTTCTATCATTTAGAAAGAAGTGGAGGCCTCCTCTTTCCTTCAAAGTCATGATGCATATTTGTTGTAGTCTCTGAGAAAAAAATAGTCATGATTTGTATAATGACTTTTGTTCGTTTTAATGATATTACAGCATAGAAGGAACACAGGCTAGTGGAAGTGGATATGTCCTGTAGGCAGAATGCTGAAATAAGACCTCACTGGTTGGTTTTCCTTTGACAATGCAGATAATCATGGCACAGGGTTTATACTGTTTATATGGAAAGAGGATATCAGTTCTTGGTATGATGTCCAAAATTTCCTTCCTGGGTAATAAGACCACCAAAAATTAATTTTGTGTTTTCAGGTGGGATGTTGTTGATCCCATAATGGCTGCCACCTTTGCTTGCATAGTCATTTGTATAAACCATGAACAATTTTTTTGTGATTCTAGATATTAACAATCAATTTCAAGAAAAAAAAAGAGGATGCTATTTTCAAATACTTGCAGGATACTTGATTTAAATAAGAAAATGCTACTGTCATGGGTATTGATTAAGAAGATGTCTGTGTACATTTTTTGTTAATCCATCCACAAAATGCCTTATAAAACCTGCATGTTCAACATCTTTGTGGCTTCCTATGAATTGATATATTACCTCTTACTATTTTGGCTTGTGGGAATTAATATGGATGAAATTCATGCAATCCCTACAGCTCCCTTATTATTTGGAAGTATTTTCATCCTTTGCTGTCATCCTCAAGTCACGCAGGGGCAGATCTCTCTTATGATGTAATTTCTTTGGCCTGTTTGGCAGCACACGGATCACAAATCATGTGTCATGAACAACTAAACTGATATTAAAAAAACCCTGTCTGTCAAGGAATTCCACTGTGTATTGAGCATCTGATGTGGCGTCTCCTGGTATTGAGGGCTAGGGGTGTATTTGGAGTACAGTTGCACTTCATTTTCTGTCTTGCTGCTTCTGCAGTCTCTGAGCTCTTATTACCAGGCATAACACAGAGCTGTCCTACAGGAACTCTAAATTATGCCAGGGCTTGAACTGTCTGTTGAATGATGGCCTGTAAGGTCTGATAACTCTTCTTCTTTTAGCATTGTACAACCTGAGATAATTCAAGCTAAAGTAGCGTAGAAGGGAAGAATATCAAGGCTGTAATGTCCATTAGTAACTAACAGTGAATAGTTCATTGTTATGTTTGGACAAAAATGTTGAAACCAAGTTAATTATTCTCAAATAGTGTCACAGAAATAGCTTTTTCTGACACTTTTAAGTGAGAAATGTAATATCCTAGGGGAAGGAATTATTCATAATACAGAGATAGATACAGATAGGTATGAGAGAAAGTAATCACTAGACATACAGGAAGGTATCACATGCAGCCTGGTGCATTGGGTTACTAAGAGCTTTTGGCATCCAATTCATTATAGTATTTTTTCCTGCTTTGTCCCATCTCCACATCTTTATGTGTGTGGGCAAACCTTCATGCCTGCGTGGAGTTTGTTGATGTTACTGAAAATCCACATGGATTCAATCCTCCTGCTCACATTCAAACACAGGATGGAGGCCATATGTTGGATCTAAAGACTCTCGGTTCCTTAATGCTTGAATGCTTCCTCACTTCAGATATGTTGCTGCCTTTTCAAAAGGTGTGAAGATGTTTCTACTTTAAAATTCTATGGAAATAGCCTCGGAATCTCCTATAAATGTCTGCTTTACTTTTTTTGTGTGTGTGTGTGTGTCCTGTATCTTTCATCATTCTATTTTTATTGTTAGTTTTACAGCTAGAGTGTGACCAGATAGGTGCTAAGTGCCAAAACAACATATATATTTAGGTCATGTAAAGGTAGTAGAAGAGAATGTTTATGAATAGTTTTGTACATATTATGCTGAGCTGTCCTCCGTCCAATAAGCTGATGGAAGGAAACTGGTAATTGCTGCTCTTCTTTTCAAGTATCAATGATGAAGATACCTGTTTTTCAAAGGGACCTCTTTTTACCTTGTTGTGTTGCCTCACTGTTAATGCAGTTGAACTAGATACCAAGCCTCCAAGACGAAAGTATTAAAAACGGGAATAAAATCCCAAATCAAATAAGCCCTCTCAATTTAAGGGTATTATTTAAGTCTTTAAGGTACAACTGATGTTATAGAGTTTTGCCCTTTATATTCTGGGAAAGGTTTCAGGTTTTAAATCTACAACAGCTAGATTTTAAATTCAGCGAGGATTGAAATGGCTTTCCATTTGCATTATGAATATTCCTTGTACACCAATGAATAAGGAATTCCTGCTTACTCCAAAAGGCTCTTTTGCTTATTTGTTGCTCTTGGTCAAAGTATTGCTTTCTTTCTTGGTTGAAAGTTTGTAAATTAGGGAGGAGGGAGCTGCTGTTTTCATTGTTACTGATTGTTTATGGCTAAACAACATGGCAAAGACTGAAGTGGATGATTGGCCCACCTGGGCTGTTAATAGAAGACTATATAAAACTGTTTTATTATTATCTCACTACTAGCTTAAGCAGCAGGCAAAACTAGATGACAGTTAGTTATGGACAACACTGACATTCTGTGATAAGTGTTATTTTGCTCCTATCTTCTTTTTATCTTAACTATACATCATGTTGGAAGGAATAGCAAATAGGAATCAAATTTTAAATAACTTGTTTAGAGGCAACACTGTGTAGTATGACTACATTTCCATTGCAATGCCATCAGAAAGTGCAAAAGTGCCTGTCCATACAGTGGAGAATATCAGTTAGCAAAATAAAATTCCATTGTGATAAATAAATTGAAACATTAATGGTAAATAAATAGGAAATATTTTTTCAAAAAGGATAATAATCTGGCATTTAGGAGAATTTGCAGCCCAATGTGTTTACCGTTGAATTCAAAGTAGTAGAATGTTTTATTGCTGATTTAATCATTGATGGTCAAAAAGCTGTCAAGGGTCTTTTCCTGGAATTTCTTGAAGACAAAATAGCAAGTTATTACTGCCATAAAAATAGAGAACTGAAACATTTTAGACCTATATTCTGTGTAGTATAGTAGCCTTTCTGGTGATGTAGACAAGTACTGGGTGCCTCATAGCCACATGGGTACCCATAACTGTTATCTCCCTTATTTGTCAATATGGGAGACATTTTTATGCAGTGCTTAGCAGTTGACAGTTGTGGTAAGAAGGCATACAGAAACCTATATTTACACGCACCATAAAAGACCTTGGAATCTAAGAATGTTATAAATTGCTTTAGTGTTAATGAGATTTGGGCCTTACAAATTGCAAAAACTTAAAGCTTGACAATGAGAAAAGATTGTGGGTCTCTGTGCTCCTGTGGAGTGCCAGGTACAGCCTATCCAGGATTACAGCCCTAAAATATTTAGTTTTCTTTTATTTATCTTGAAAAATAGAAGGTGATCAGTTCCCACATACATAGCATACTGAAAGCAATGGTCAGAACTAAAGAAAAGACATGCTTTCATTTGATGTATTTTTCTATATGGAAACATTTCTGGTTTAAATTCATGGATCTGTAACATTTGTATTTATGTAGTAAAATTAGTATTAAGCTTAAATGCCCCAGAGTTTTATATATCGTAATGGTATTGCCAGAAAAATGTCACAGCAGCTGTAATTCACAAATAACTAAGTAGAATGTACTTTTTAACAAGATACTATAGTAAGTCTAGAGCGAAGATAATATCCATAATATTATCTGTTCATTTTGACATTCCTTCTTCCTCCCTTTGTCATTAGTGCTTAACTTGATCAATCTCAGAGTGCTGTATGTTTGTCATCTGGCTTTTAAGTGTGGAACAGATAGAGTTGTGCACTGTCTGGTTCAAAGTAGCTTGTAAGCACATGCATGGAGGAGGAAGCTAAGCAACATTATCCATTTTTTTGCATTCTAAATGTGTTGACATCTCTAGCTTTTGGAAATAGCGTTTGAGTAGATGGATTTAGAGGGAAACGTTTTTTGAAAAAAACACCTTCTTGTCAGTTTTTTGGGTTGTTTCCAGTTTAAGTTCTTTCTTACTGTTAAGAACTGTAGTGCCCTGTTCTGCTTCAAGAATAGTCATCAGAATGGAGTTTTTCTGTTCTGCCATGGGTAGAAAGACTAGCACAGCAGGACTGCTACAGAATTTGCCTTATTTGTGCTAAAAGAAAAGGATAATGAGTAATAGAGAAAGGTCTTTTGGTATGTGTGATTATGGAAAGTTGCACCGTTTGAGGTGATGTTGGAGTGACCATGTCCTCCAGCAAACCCTGCCTGATAGCTGTACTCCTGGTAGGATGGCAGTTGGGTAGTGGAAGGACTGGGTCAGGAAGGATTGCTGCTGCCACAGCTAAATTTTGTTTGGCAAGCTGATATACTTGGCCCGCTAGAAAGAGCATTAATTCGTGTTTGCCATCATGGCAGAAAAAAAGAAACTTGTTAGGAAAAAGGTAGTGCTGAAGATTTGTGCTTGCTAGCAGAAAAGGTTAACAATAGTTTAGTAGTGTGCCCTGAAAGTGAAATTTTATGGAGTATGAGTTACTTGTTCATACATAGGTGGAAGGTCATACCATTTGCAGCTGAGGTGTGTTATTTCCCACGTGAGAAGCTGAAGTTATGGAAGGGAAGGGCTGCTGCTGTTGGAGGAAAGAAAAGGTGTTTGATTGACCATATGCTGCTCTTAATCCTGCTGTTTGGGAGTATGTAAACAGCTACTAAGAGCATATTGCTCTGAATAGGATTGTGTGGTCTGGATTTTTCTAAGAATCAAAAGTATGAATGAGAAGAGCTTTGTGTTTTATTTCAGTCCAAAAGGAAAAAAAAAAATTAGTTACGGTGGCAGAGCTTGGAAGTTTTTGCAGGGAGCATACAATCTTGGCCACACTTTAACAGATGGAGAAACTGAGGTAAAATGTCATGTGAAAGGTCACCCAGCAGCAATTTAATTACAGTCCATTTTTGCTCTTGTTTCTGCCTTGCAGAAGTAGGATTACTCTTACACCTTGTTTCTGGTCAGGGTATGAGACTGAATCACCTCACTGAGACAGTGAATCACCTCACTGAAATGAGGGAGCACAAGCCTTCCATTGCACCAGGGTCAGAAGGGATGGCAGTGAAAGGCCCTGGGATGAGCCTACAGGCTCTGCAGCCACCTCTACCGCTCCCAGGGTCTGGCTGCTGCTTCCATGTCAGCTCTGATCCTGCACAGCTGAGTGGCCTTGGGGCAGGCTGTGGAGAGAACTGTGAGAAGCCATGTCTGGTGCCTCAGCGGTGCTGAGCTGCCTTTAACCTCAGCCCCTCACCTGCCTTCAGCCTCTGTGCCCTGCTGCTCCTCACCTAGCCTTGCTGACTGCTCGCTGACTGGACTAACCGGCCTGACCACAGACCCGGGGCCTCACCAGGGATTTTTTTCCTCACCACAGACATGCCTGGCGATGGCAGGAGGATGGCTGACCTGGGTGGCTCTCCCTGCACCTGCTCCTCATGTGGGCAGACTGAGAGGCTATGCCCCACAGGAAAGTTACTGCCCTTGTGACACTGCCTGCCCTTGCAAACTCCTAGAAACATCTTCCTGAAAATGGTTTTGATGAGCTACGTGCTGACACTGCCTTTTGATTTCTGACTGGAGGGGGGACGGCTGCAGCTGGGCATACTCTACGAGTTCAGCGGACAATGAAACCTGGCAGTCTGGCCCCAAGAAATGTAAAATGACCATTTTTAAACCTCTAGAACTTGAAGCCCCGCTGAGCAGCAAGTTTGTGGTCATTTCTGCTCCCTTGTCTCTTGACTTCAGGCAGTTTGCTTCAGCTAGATTTATCCTCGAGTGTTTAAACTTGAGTGGCTTCCTCAGGAATGAAGCATCACAGAATGTGGCCTGTTTTTTCCTCTCAGAGGCTGGATCCCTCCTTCTGTCTCTGCCTGTGTATTACAAGGTAGTTTTTCTCTTCATAGTAATAGCAGTGAAGTTATTGTGATGTATAATTATGGTATATTTAAGAATTATATGAATTAGAATTTAAATTAAATTGGTTTCCAAGAGTTAGTGTGATACTAAGGTAAAATTCAGACCCACGCAAGGTTCTTCCATAAAGGTGTGTTATTTAAATTCTGCTTAAATTATTAACATTCCTTCAGTTGGCCTCTTTATGTTTTTATTGTGACTATGAGTAACGAGTAGGTTGCTCAAAGTGCAGCACTTTGCCTGCCTCATGTTTCGTATCCACTTGGCATGGATGGAGCTGACAACAGAAAGTTAAGGGCACCAGAGGTTTGGGCCCTAAATTTTCTCTTTGAAATTTGGTCTCTCAGCAGACCAACAGGTTCCTTTACATACCGATGCGGTTGTTGGATATGCTGTATACACATACGTGAATTTATTTTGGGGGGTGAAATCCTCACCCCAGGGCATTTTGCCCATGATGTCTGTCACTCCTGCTTTTTATTTTACAGTATATTCAACTGGCTTCAACTTTTGTGGGTTTTTTTCCACATTCATATTTATAAGTGGTATCTTATTGTTATAGTATTTTTTGTGCCTGCTGGAAAACAAAGTAATCTACAAGGACTCCACAGTCTCCTCTCCTTTGCCGAGATGATCCTGAGGGTACTATGTAGCGGTTAGCAATTGCAAGTGGGATTTAAAGTTATCTGCAGGTGCATAATTTTTATCTTCAGTGGCCCCCCTTGGCACTCTCTCCAAGTTGTTAACAATTCATTGTTGCCAGTCTGTAATTGTGTCTTTGCTCTAGAGTCACAGGTATTTACCTCACTGTGGAACACAGGATGCAAAACAGAGTAATAAATAATATGATTTATTTTTATTAGGTAGCATAAGTATGTTTTCATACTTGCGAGCTAAAAACTTAGTCATCCTCTTTAGATTTTGTTGTGATACATTAATACACAGATTCAGCAAAATGCAAAACTTAAAAGACATGCTTAAGTGTTTTGCTGTATCTGAGTCTAAATATGTAACTGTATAAAACAGATTAAGGATATGCTGAAGTGCTTTCCTGAAGCAAGGAGTAGCAGTAGTATAATACATGAATAATATAAAATCTTTGGAAAAGCCCAGATAAGATGAGCAGAAACTTTCATAATCTCTGATTAGATTATACAGTTGTGTAGAAAATAGTTTTTTATGCAAGTGAAATCATATTGGGCTTTGTGTGGTAAAGTGAAGGTAGGACATCCCTAGCGTGACGAACATAGCAAGAGAAACTGTACAACCAGAACTAAAATAATCTGGATTGTAATTTGTTAAATCTCACTTTATGGATGCCCAGAATGAAACAGATGCCATTTTTCACAACAGTAAACAGATTTCCCCTAGGCTAAGGGAAACAAAACAAAAAAACCTAAAAAGTGAGATAACAGGAGATAATAAGATAGTAAGAGCGGTAATACACAATGTTTTTCATATGTGAATTTCCCTTCCACTTGTTTTCTAGCACAAATTTTAATTTTATTTTGATCAGACCTCAAGTCCTGATATAAAGAGAACATGCTGTGTACAGACCTGGGCTTTGGGGTGCCTGGCCTGACTGGTGGAGGGACAGTGGCACAGCTGTGTTGTGTGACGAGGGAAGACCCACTCTAGCAGGTGGTGCCAACAGTGGTGCTTGGGAAACCTCATGCTGGTTTTGCACAAGCAGCTGGCACAGTCTAGATTGCATAAGCAGAATTTAGGCAGACTGATAACAGGAAACTTCTTGTGGGGGATATATAATAATACTTGAGGTTCTGTATATCCCTCTCTGGGACCAAAACAAGCCAAACATGCCTTCTCTACTGCTGAGAGAAGGTGGTAGCATATTCAGTATGTATCAGTAGAAAAATTCTTCATGTTTTAAATGATGGAAGGCTTCATATATAGTATGACTAAATTTCTACCAAGTATTGCACTATTTATAAATATGGCTGGACAAAGCTCTACAATACATTTACATCATACTTACATATTTGGGTTATATGTACCAAAGGGCAGAGAGCCCGCAAACTTTCTCGTTTCTCTCCTCCAGCCATTGTCCTGCTCTGGCTCTACCTGATGCTTCACAAGTAGGAGCAAGTAACTCTCATAACTCATGCTTGTATCTCTCCCATTTTTAGTTCCTTACTCTGTGTAACTGGGACCTTCTATGTCTCTTGTGTTTTTATGTTTTAAAATACTTACTTACTTTGCAGTAATAAAAGAGAATATCTGACAAGGTAGTCAGCATTTTCCTTTTCATGCTCCTGAAGAAGAACTTGTGACTCAGATTTCAGACCACAGCAAATAGCAATTGAATTTAAATCCTTTTTGAAAGGTCTCCCTTTCGGTGGCTTCTTTACTGATATCCTGATAACTGTTGTGGCTGACCAAATGATGAAGTGTGTCTTGATTACATAATATCAGCACATTACTGGACAGCTAAGAATTGATTCTAGTCACTAAATACTTTAGAACTTAAAATCTTTGAAATAGAGCATTCTTATGTATAAAATCGGAGTATCTGACATAATACTATTGCATTAGTTTTAAAACTTTTAAGTGTTTTGGATATAACTTTCAGTGATATTATATAAACTGTACAGAAATAATCTCCTGGCATTTGTTTGGAATGACAGTCATCAATTCCTACACATTTATTTAAAAGCTTATGTAGAAAAAGAAAGTATTTGTTTTACACAAGTTTGTTTTGGATATTTTGCCAGGGAGGAGAAAGCAAACTTTGCTAATATAGACTGAAGTAAAGTGTAAAATAAAATTTTCAAATCAGCTCTTAGTTCATTGAGGTAGTGTGCAGTGGAATTACTCTGCCAAAAATGTTGGCATTGAGTTTAGTTAAGTATTAAGCAGAAGTCTTGGTAAATAGTCCCATTAGAAACATACTGTGACCTCTGCTGCTGGGATTCAGGTATGTGAGAGAACCATGCTTAGGAGCTTTTCTAGTCATGTGGTCAGAATGATTTTCAATCACTTTGGTCATTGCTGGATTAAAATCAAGGCTGCAGAGATTAATGGTCTGTTGTTACTAATCCACTAAACCCCTGTTCCTAGATCTTTTAAATTGACTGAACCTATAGATTGTTAAATTACTGAGAGATATGGATTTGTAATGGTTTTAACTATCTTTCTTGATGTTCGGTGTTAGCCGTATACTATTATTTATTGTTCTTTGAGACAGTGATCTTGGCTGTTCTTGAATGGAAGTGAACTTTATCCTTTTTATTTACACTAATCTATAGCACAGTAAAAGCGTGTATCTTTTTTAATGAATGTGGATGAAGAAAGCTTTACTGTGTTTAGATATGAGCTGGCATTGGTAGAAGCTCAAATAAGAACAATAGAAATTAAATCTTGTTTTTACTTTGTTGTTCCAAATGGTGTCCACTGTCCCTAACTGTCAAAATAGCCACTATCTCCCTTCAGTCTGTCTGCCATTTAACAGTGGTGGTTGTCTCCTCAAGTGGGTTTTACTGACATTTGAAGATGTAGCCAAAAGCAAAATGGCTGTTCAAGCTTTTGGGAAATTATGTTTTCTAAACTAGCTCAGTATTTGGAGTATCAGGGTTCAGGGCTATTCCCAGAGATGTAGCACAGTTAGACATAATTTCAGTACTTAATTTCTGTGCAGGTGTAAGAAGTTTTCCCCAGGTGAAAAACAAGGTACCCCCCCCACC
>JANZLQ010000002.1:32279507-32306243 GCA_026212715.1 Elanus axillaris | reverse complement strand
CCCACCCCCCAAAAAAAAGGGAAAGAAATGAGGAAACAGTACATCTAATGAGACATGAGAAACTCTGGGTATAACAGTGTAGTGGTTTGGATTTCAGCAGGGATCTGTAAATAAGATGCATGAAGAGAGTTTTAACAGGTCTCCATCAGTACAGTATGGGAGAGACAGGAATTAGGGGAGAGGGAATAGCGTGTTGAATAAATCAGACTGCAGTTGTGGCTGGGAGCGTTGTGGGGGCATTTAATCTGAGTAGATAGATTTACATTAGGCAAGGAGAGGGATGGACCCCTCACATATGTGTTTTGGGCCCTATTTACCACATCTGTGCTTAAGGTTGCAGACTGGAATTGTTTTGGCTTTCAGGTGTTTGTAATTTTGTAAAATACTCCATTCTAAAAGTGTAATTAAAAAAAGAAGAGTTTGATTATGAGTTCTAGAAGAATGTAAAATACATTCTCTTAAAAATTACTTCCTTTGATGAAATGAGTCAAGTACCTGGTGCCAGCCAGATTGGTGTGGATATATGCAATGTCTACCTGACATACAGAAGAAATTGGTTTTAATTGATTAAATAATGACAACAGTCTAGCTCTAAACAACTAGGTTTTGGTGGTTTTTTAAACTGCAATGTGACTACCTCTTTAATAGGAAGCATGCTTGAACTATCATCTAATTATGTCTTGCTCTGAATGCGTTTTTGATTCTTATTATATCTTGAAAACAAGCAGAAATTTTTTGCTTTTGTGTTCACTGCAGAAGATGCAGAAGAGTCCAAAGGAAGTATACTTTTGCATCTTACCTGCACTTGCATTAATCTGCTTGGGAAAGGGGAGTAAGCTGTATTTGTAATTTGTCTAAATTAATAACCCATTAAAATAATTTTAAAATAATGCATTTCTGATTTAAAGGGTCAGTATGTCATAAAATTTTATGATAATTGAATTACTACAAATGTATTCTACCTGTTTAACAAACTAACTAGCAAACAGCAAGGTTTAACTAACAAACAGCAAGGTAACGTGGCTTTAACTTTATAATTGACTTGAACTCTGTCAGGGAATTCTAGTGATTAAAACAAACACTTTATTTCATGCAACCATCTCTGGTTCTGAACCCTGGTGACTTGGCTTATTCTTTTCCCTTCTGGTTATCTCAGTAATAGTATGTCTTGATTAAGGACTGCAACAAGCTTTTACGTCTGTTCTTGTAAGAACACAAAGCTGTGTAGGATAAAGTAGGCCAAAGATAACTCATCATGCAAACAATCGACCTCCAGGTATTTCTTTCCCTCCAGATTTAATAATGTGTTCAAATAAAACTGGGACTATGGAAGTAAACCCAAAGCATTTAAACGGATTTTTGGCAATTTCTCAAAGCTCTCTTGAGGAAGAAGAAAATATTAATGCAAGACTGAAACGTATATATGACTGGATGAAAAAGATGACGTTATCGTCCTGCCAGCTATTAGGAAATACAGTCCTTATCCTATAGGAAATCAGAGTTCAGCATTGTAAGTGAAAATAAGAGTCACATTTACTGAGGTGAATAGATCAATGAGAATAGTTATTGTGAAACTGAAAGGGAAAAGTGACCTCTTACGATAGAAATACCTCATATCTGCTAAACACAAGTCCTGTCCTCAGGTCATGTTCTATAGAAGACTAATTTCTGAGAACTGGACACTAATTAAACTCGCAACGTAAGGGAGTCAATGTTTGCAGCTTCATAGACAGGCTTTGAAGCTTCAACTGCATGTTGCAAGTGATTTAGACGTGGTCTAAATTATAGGCCAACAGTAGGGTGGAAAACATTACCCGGATCTTTAGCTAGGACTTAGGCCAGTCACTGAGCAGTTCTTCTTACCTAATCAGGCTCCCATTGCAAACAAATGGAGCATTTGTTGAGTGGAGAGACACCAGGTAGTTTCTCTGTATCCCTGGGATGCATCTGTGACTGCCTACAGAATGGCTTCACAGAGGTAAGTTGAATCACCCTAGCTAGTAGCTGAAAATGTATTGTGCTGTGAGACTTGGCTTTCTCTGTTTAGACACTGTAGGGACCAGGGGCTTGACTGTCCACTGTCTAGCATCCAAAGTAGTTATTTATAATGCCATTGAGTAAGTGAGAAATACTGTGTATTAGAATGATAGCAGTTTTAAACTGCTGGGCTTGAGTGTAAACTAACAAGCAGCCACATACTGTATTTATGTAAATCAGCATATCTCAAAAGATCTGTTCTAGTCTTGTTAGAGAAAGGAGCTACCCCAGAGCATGGTTATGGCAGGATCAGGTCCTGGGATGCATCATTTTGGTGAGTTTGGCTGTTGATCAGAAATAATATGCCTGCTAGCTCTGTTAACCTGAATGTTTATTGCATGGTTCCAGTCCAGGTTTAAGACTGACTTAAATATTTTAACAGTTGCAAAATAAACATGTAGTCTGCTAATTTTGGGGTATTTGTTTTTACAGCAGTCATACACAGAGAACCCTATTATTGATGGTCCATTTTTTTTAAAACTTGTGCCATCTCTTGCACTCTTGGTATTGCTGTTTTTTCTCAGTTGCTTTTAAAGGCAACATTAACAGATGGTATGCATTGCTCATTAAATCTGCATCTACACCTCTCCAAGGACTGCAAAGATGTTGGGAAACAGACCATGTTACTGCAGTAAATGCTTCTAAGCTTGGAACTTACTGTGCTATTCATGAGCAGTTTTCACTGTCAGTGTGTTCTGAGTGCTGTAACAGGAGAATTACAAATACATTGGTGAAATATTTCTAATTTTGCCAATTCCAGGTATGTGCCACTTTATCACAGAGTGGGTAAAATGTCTGTGTTTCTTTCAGACTTGCTGTATTTGCACTTAGTTAGTGTCATTAGTCAACAGCTCTTCCCTTTTATATAAATGTCTTAATGTTGGACATTAAACCTATACATCTGCACCACTTAATTTCCCACCTCCATTTACATGTCTCATCTCAGGTACCTTTGCTTTTCTTTGAGATTACTTTCTCTATAATGCTTAGCTCCTCTTTTTGTTCTGTCTGCAACAATGACACTCTTTAAATAGATGAGGTATATAGACGTTACTTTGAGGCTTTCTCCACTTGAACGTATCTTGGTCTGAAGAGGTAGTGCTTTGATGTGCGAGTTGAAAGGGCATTGTGCCAGTGTGGAATTCACTTTCCGTATGTTTCAAATTGGTGGCGAGAGATGCAGAAATCCAACTAGCAGATCAGAATTTTCATTTTGGCTTCTTTATTACTTTGATTTGGAACTGATGGCATCTGACTAGCAATCCCAAACACATCAGTATAGCCAGAAATAGGGTGCTCCCATCTTGTTTCTCTTAAGCTTTTCTTTTCTTTACTAAAGAGTTGGATCAGAAAGGTTAAGTTGTTGTTGATTCCATGGTTCATGGAAGGTTAGGATTTAGTTCACATTTCTTTCATAGCTGACCTGTGTTAGGGATAAGGAAGCTAAAAAGTGGGTAGTACATGAAGTGGAAATGAGATCTACCCCTACCATTTTTACAGGAAGAAACACTTCAACCCTTCCATGTTTGAGCTGGTCTAAACGGGCACAGTGAGGAGTGGAAATTCAGTAATCTCTCCTAGTATTTTGTATTTGTGTTTATGATTTTTTGTTGGCTAGGGATATTTTGTGTTCTAAAAGCTAACTAAATAAAAAGTGATTTTAAATAAATCTATTTCAATAAAGGGCTACAAAAAGCTGTATAGGCACTTGTAAAATGAAAGTAATCTGGTTTGCATTAATTTAGGTTGTTTATTTGGAAGAAGCTAAAGTAAACCTAGTTTAAATTTATCCAATACAATTTCTGAGCACAGGCAAGAAGATTGCCTACCTTACATACACATTTTTTCCTTGTGATTTACAAAAGGCACGTCTTGGAGATTTGCAAAATGAAGGGGCCATCTAAAGTAGCATCAAGAAAATAAAAGATTTTTTTTAAGTTCCCAACTTAAGAAAATTAGAAGTAATACAATCAAGTGGGACAAAATGCTCGTTCATGTGCAGTTAATAGAAGCGGTGTCCCTCAGTATGAAAATATGTCATTGTGTTAATTATCAACATGCCATTGATACTATAATTGTCAGTAGTACAGTGGGACTCATCCTGAGCCGTATAGGTGCAAGACAGTAAATTTATTAGCGCTTCAGAATTTAAAGTGGTACAAATGAGAACTGAAGCTGGGTAACTGGAATTGAGTATCTGGAACACCTAAGCTGTGGTTCATTCTGCTTAGAGTGTGGCTTCTAATCCCATTAAAACTGCTGAAGGTTTTACCACTAACTTTCACTCTACCAAAATTGGACTGCAGGGACAGCAAGTGACTTTCACCTAAGATATTTCAAAGCTTAGAGAGTTTGAGGTCATTCAGTGTCTTTCCTGAGGATAATATTCTTCTCCTCTTCACCCTCTATCACTGCTTGCGCTCATTCCTTAGTTCTTAGTTAGGAGGGAAAAAGGACAGGAGTAGTCCAGTAAAGGGGATAAAGACTATTTAGTTGTGAGAGGTGGAATAGAAGAAGAGTGGAAGAATAGATAAAAGAATGAGGGTTTAGACTAACAGGGAGGATGCTGGCAACGGAAGATAGCACTGAGATTGGGTGTTTCACAGTGGACTTTTCCAGAAACAAATGAGAGAGAGCATTGATGACAGTCTATTTTCCTAATTGCTTTTGGTTCTGGTCCTTAGTAGGTAGGAATTGGGTTGGTAGCTTCTATAGGAACATGGCAATCTTTTTGTCTGAAGAATCACAGAGCTAGAGATAGACAGAGCTTGTCTGTTCAGTCATCAACTCTTGATTTTATTTTTTTTTAAACTCTTAACTTAGAGCACAGAAACTGTCAGAATCCTTGAAGACAAAATTGTTAATAACTTAAATGCACTGAAGTTCTTCACTATGTAGCTGCTGACCTTTGAGGAGTCTGACTGCTTACTAAGATCATTTCATTAGTATTTGCACATTGACTTCCTGCCAAAAAGTCAATCTGCTCTTTCTTTGCATGGTTTTGTTATTTTGAAGGTCTTCAGCTCTGGAATAAAATCTACTATGTAACAAAGAGCTGGCAGAGTTGGAAGCTTTCCAGTAAGAGCCTTTCCAGGTTAAACTCTGGTGATGCTGCAATATTACAAGTGTTTTATGTGGCCTCCTTTCCCTTGTGCCTTACCTAACATAGCTGTTCTGAAGAAGGGCAACAGTTAGTTTTATTTCTCACTGCTCCCAGAGAATGTTCTACTTGTTATTTACAGGATGGAATTTATATGTAATTTGAACTTGGGACTTGGACTTTGCTTTCATTCTTTTATCAGCCTCAAAACAGTTTTTTATGAAGATGTTTATGATGAACTTAATGATCCCTCTCATAGAGTTGATTAGTTATGATGTAAATGACAGTATGGATCTCATATTTTGGTGCTCAGCATTTCTGTTTTGTTAAAGACACTTATATAAGCCATCTAAAGTAACATGTAAATATCTCAACGATAAAAGCACAAGGAAAGGCAGTATCAGAAAGGGCTGACTCAAGAGCAGATTAACTACCAGTGGTCTCCAGGAAAATGTCGATTTCTTTCTGATGCAGGATAAAAAAGGAGGAGGATGGATGTACACTACCTTTTCTTTTTTCTCTTCTTCCCCTAATTTCCTCCCCAAAAGGAGAGAAAGTTCAAAATGTCACCTGAAAAAGCTGGATGGAGCTAGCAACTTTCTACAGGCAGTTAAAGATGTCTGAACTATGAATGTTCTATTTATTGAGCCTACAGGGCTGAGATCAAATTTTTTTATGATAGACAGAAATTGATGAGCCCATCAAATACTTACAGCGTGGATGATCAAAGTATGTTTTATACCTTATCATTAGACTTTGAGTTCTATCCTTTGGTATATTGGCAAGGCGGGCATTTCGCAAAGGATAGACGAAAGTAATTCTTATGTTCTGGTTCAGCGGACTAAACAAGCAGCTGCATTCTGCACATGTTGCAGAGTCAGGATCAGTTTCAAGGAGCACCCAATTAGAAGCGTATGAAGGCAGCCTCGCCTGTCTCCCTGGTATAGGGCATGTGTGACTGTAGGTATTCATCTAGTTCCAGACAGGATGGAGCTGTCATCCTAACTGGAGCTTTTGGATGCGACTCCAGCCTAAATGATACTGTGCACAGTAAGTCAGCACAGCTCCACTGATCTTGCTAAATATACATCTGACTTGTACTAGCTGTAGGCTGTCTCATCCCAGAGATGAGAGCCGTGGGCTTTATTTTGCTCTGCAGGTACTAAGGGAGCTTGAAGCAAGTGTGAGAAGGCATTATTATTATTATTCTCAGTTATTCCCAGGTTAATACAGTGGAACCTCTGGCTCAGGAGATTCCTAAACCTCTAGCTGTAATGGTCAGAAGGTTTTGGATGAAGGATCTCTCTTTGCTGCCTATTTTTGTATTCTTTTTTCCAGTACTTTTGCTGCTGACTATTGCTGCATCAACAGTTCCCAAAGTTGTTTGCCTCTGCATCCAGGGTATGGGATAATGGAGGATGGAGCAGCTCTGAGAATCCTTTGCCAGAGAATGGAGAGTGTGAAAAATCTGGAACAAGAAGTGTTCATGGGTGTTGGGAGCTTAGAGCTTAAGCAGTGCTTCACAGTCTTCTCGCAATGGGATTACTTTCTTTCAGGTCCTTTGCTAAAAAACAGGGGCTCAGCGAAATAGCTGTGGCCCCTGGTTCTGTCCTTGCTGAGTTCAGTGCCTGCCTCTCTCGTCACATTTCTTTTTACTGCTGCAACTGCTGATCTGGGTACTCACTTCCCCAGGCATGTCTCATCATCTACTTCCAGAAGCTCTTCAGTAACCCACTTTCAAAGGAAGCACTCGTGTCTCATCCACTGTGTTCTTCCCAGGTTATTTGCTCTGATCTGCTGTTGTTCTGTCATATAAATTACATTCATGTTTATTGTGGTTGCAAATATTATACACATTTGTACACATATGTATACCACTTCACACACATACATTTATTTGCATATATACATGTGATAAAAATGGAGTCAGCATCCGAGAGAAACAGATTTCCTTGATGAACTTGAAATAAGTTACAGAGCCTACATCTTTATCAAATGAAGTGCTTTGGGCTGGATTTTGGGATCTGCTATAACTGGGACTGGCAGGCTGGGTGGAGACAGCTGTGCTAGGTGCTGGGGTGGGAAGACAAGCAGACAGTTGGTGCGGAGGAGATTGCGCCCAAATGAGGTGCTGTGGAATGGGGGATGCAGAGAGAGAAAGAGAGGAGAAAATTAGGTCTGAGAACCAGGTAGGTATGGGAAAGAGAGGAAAGACCTAACCTTGTAATCACTTTGGTAGATACAAGAATTATGCCATTTGGTAGAAATTTTTTTAGCTTTATTAAAAAATAAGAGTAGGGGAGAGGCAAGTGAGGAATTCATATGCACTCACAAGCTAAAGTTATCTTAACACTTTAGAAATACCAGAAGTGTGATTGCCTGTGCAAGGGTTGTGTGGGAAAAGACGCTAATTTAGCACACTGTCATTTTATTGCAGAGGTTGTGGGACACTGTGAATAAAAGACGGGATTGCAGGAAGAGGAAAGGATAGTCACAAATGAATTTAAGGCTTCTCTAGAGAATAGAATTTTATCACTGTGTCTGCCACAACCTGTGTTGCTTGGCAACACACTTTAATCAAACTATTCAAGGGTGGTCACTAACTGTATGTTTCTTGTTTCCCCTGAGACCTGATTTGCGTAAGTGCTGAGCAGTTACAATTAAAACAGGTCAATGGGAGGAATGTTTTGTATGTATCAAATACCCTGCAAGTCTAAGTACTGTAAGAATTGTACACTGGGGCTACAAATTGGCTAATAAAAGGTAGACAAAATCGTTGGCATTCACTTGCACATTTGTAGAAAAGGGACACCACCTTGTCAGGAATGCTCAGTAATCAAACTTTTTGGGAGGTTGAATTGTGTGCTAAAATCCATGATACTTTTATCCTGAAGTCTTAGGAAGACTGGCTGAAGTGGCCTTTCATGGCACTGCCTAGTTTGATTCAATTAATGACCCTTTGAGGGTCTTCTGCTCTGAGGGTCTAAGCAGCAGCCCTTTCTCTCTATCTTGGTCCCAAGTGTTAGGTTGAGGATAAAAACCTACTCAAATAGTTATCTTAAGGAAAGCATAAAGCAAAACCAGTCTCCTCCTTTTACTCAGCTTTCTAATTCCAAGTATTGGCCCAACCTGAATTTCTACTAGCTTCTCTAACCCTTAGGTTAGAACCATTAGGTTCTTAAATAATTGTGAGGTGCGGGTCTGGGTTCAGATCATGTTCTGTTGAAGTCATTGTGCAATTTGGCCAGACTGCAGTGGAGGAGAAAGAAGATCAAACTCTTAAAAAGACAGCTTTTGCTATCTGTACAGAAGGAAGCAATGCCCAGAGATATCATAGCTTTGTAATGACAGTGGTCCTCTTATCTACTGTGGTTTAGACTTAAGTTTGGAAACCTTTTGCTTCCTAAAGTCCAGACAGGTCTTTTCTGATGTCTTTTTGAGGGGAAAAAGCAAACATTAAAATTAATCTTGGTTTTGTCATGTTACTGTAGGATAACGCTAATGTGACTGTGGGCCATATGTAATGAGGTGGCTGGCTTCATCTAGCCCCTAAAGTGCTGCTTCTTAATCTATGTATTGTTGATCATAGACCATCTAGCTCTTCTAATGCATGGAGGACTCTTAAAGAATTTCTGTATTAGCCTTTTATAAAAGGATACAAGCATGTGTAGGAGGTAAGTAAACCATGTCATGTTTTAATCCATTATGAATGACTGGTTCTTAATTCAAAGCCTGGAGAAATGTAATTTACTTTAACAGTACTTTCTATTTCTATAGTACCTTTTACTCAAATATATCAAAATGTTTTCCACTAACTGTTACACAGAAATAAAGAGATGCTGCAGCTCAGTTTGTAGAAGCCTCTTTGGGTAGGTCAAAGACTGTTGACTCATACCTTGCTGCTAAATCAGAGTAGTAGGGCTTTGTACTGCATTTCACAGAGATAACTGCCCAGACAAACTATAAAGCAATAAAAAAGCTGCCTTGAGGGTCTTGAGGCTTCTAGGTCCAAATCTTTTATTGTTCTTAATGAAGATTTATGTGAGGCAGGGCAGCTTATAGCTGGTTGATACTCAAAGTTGAAATGATGTAAGTGATGCCAGTTTTCTATTACATTAGTTAAATACAATGCAAATGTCTGTGTTAGCATTTTAAGTGGATTCTGACCTCATTTATGTTGATTTGTGGTTGAAACTGTTTACAGTTGTGACACTAACCTGATTAGTACTGTACTAGTTCTATTCACCGACTTCACATGAATTGATGGAGTCTCTGGGTTTGCAGACAAGAATTTGACTTCTTTGGGAATCAGTGCCAGGGAGAAAAGTGAGAGATGTTAGATGATGAAGCAGCAGCTTTAATATGAAATGCCTGTTTAGAGTGATAATTGTCCTAAGGAAATAGGCCAGTGTATGTCCCTCTTGTCACTTAGTACTGTCTACCCCATTTCACCACAGCACCTGTGCACATGATGCCACACTAAATTCAGGAACGTGACTGAATGCAGATGGAAGGAAAGTCATGCTATTGTTTAAGCAGGGATTTGGAGTTTAGGGTTTAATATTTTGCTTAGTTAGTCTGTCTTTAGCATTTCTTTGTTATTTTTTTTAAACCTGGGTGGAATGAAAAGTTGTTCATGGGAGAAGAGAAAGATTGGCACTTGAGATTGGAGGTGACAGTATTTCAGAATTGTTGTGCTTTTTGAGACAGGTAAAATTTGCTAAGCTTCTGGATCACCTTGACACTCAAATTACAGTAATGTTATCTGTGGATTACCGTTGTGTTTAATAGCAACAGAATTGTTAATACCTAACATTTTAATGTGTACTTAGCCTCTGATCTGTGACAAGTCTATAATTGTGTACTGAAAATTATTTAAAGATGTATGATGAAAAGTAATTAGTGATCACTTTTAGGTTATTAACCTAATTTCCACAATGGAATGCTTAGTCTTTTGGGATTTTGTTTGTTTTAATACTCAGTAATGTAGCTTGATGGTCCACAAAACCTTATATGTTTTTTTACTCTTTGATGTAGAATAGCTACCAAAAAAATTAAAGGAAAGATGTCCTTCTGTGGTAAAGACGCAGTTTTCTAAATGCCAGTTGTGCCAAAGTGTCATTTTACTCATGCCAAATTCACCAAAAATTTTGCAGTTGTATTAATTAAACACTACCCAAAGGAGAAAATTTGTTATTTTACTATCAGCTATTTCTGGAGTAGGAGAGAGGGAAGGGTGTAGATCTCCTTTCCACTCAAATCCAGTCTGCTGTTATCCCTACAAAGACTGTTAGAATAAATATTGCCCTAGAACTGCTAGGATAAGTATTGAGAATTATTGGATTGTCTTTGACAATTTTAAGAAAGCATGAAGCCAAAATTTATTATTTTTGTTCGAGTAGTCTTCTGGTTTTTGGGGGGTAAACAGATCTTACTTCCTTAGTATCAGAGGCTGTCGTTTTGTTTACTGTCCTGACATCTCCCACACACTCAAGCTGCTTTCTAATGGCAGAAAATAATTAAAAGAAATGGCAACTGTTTGTAAAGTAAATATTATTACCACTGGGTGAATCTGCTGATGGGATAGGCCCATATCTAACCAGCTGAGCTGTGTAGCAATAGTACAAGTCCAGTGCCACATTCTTAATATCTACCTTGGGTTGCAGTTGGGGAAATCACAGTTAAAGAAATCCTTACTCACAGAGAAAGACTGATACAGACGGGTCAGAAAAAAACTTGTGTTTGTTCTGGAACCATATTCAGTGCATTTTTGAAGTCATCAGAATAATTCCTGTCAGTTTAAATGTTTTAGAACGAGCCTACCGTAAGCTGCTATGAGAGCACCATTTATCAGAATGTGTTCTGCATAGTTCTGTGTCAGTCTTGTTAAATCTTGCTAACCTACAGTCATACAAGAAAACTCTTTGAGTTACATAGACTGCTTGCATTACTAAGAATTATAGACTCAGGCTCCTTATGTTTGATGATGTACCAGTAAGAAGACCATAAACATGCATGAATTTGAGAATCAGGAGGTAAAGGCAGGGCATGGTCAAACATTGCAAAATAGGGATGCATACAGAAAGGATTTGACCTAAGGTCTGAAGGTCAGTAGAACAGTTTGAAGCAGGTGCAGCCATGGTTAAACTGTTTGTTCTCCAGCTAAATAATGGGGTCTTTCCAGTTCTTCAACTTCTGTATTTTGTATTGTTTCTACCATATGATCTCTACAACTTTTTGGTGCTGCAAAGAGTACAAAAAATTAATGAAGAGCAGTCTTATCAACATACTGCTGCACGAAGTTGTGTAGGGGAAAAAACAAACAGATGCCACATATACAGTGCCATAAGGATTTAAGAAAACACATGATTCCTTCTAGGTGTGTGGCTGGATCAAGTCCAAGCATGTGTGGAAGGGTTGGGATCAGTCTGACTAACACAAAATAAGTTGGCATCTTCTGGTACTGAGCTTAGTTTCCTGTATAGCTGAGTGAAAACCTGGCATTGTAGCATGCCAGTTGCAGTGAACCTGGCCTGGTATGAAGTTGAAAGCTGGATAAAGGATCCTGGTGTAAAGTCCTTTCCATGCATCCAGTTGCATCATCCAATTTTGACCCTAAGCATCTGTCGAACAGGGCTCAAAATGAAGTGTACAGAGTCAGTAGTATTGTTCATTGCATAATTTTATGGTCACCCAGCCAGACAGAATGGACTTTGATTTGTGTGCATTATTCATCAGTCCTCACTGGTTTTCCCTGGTGTGGTTAGTGTAGATTTTCATGAACAGCTAGGCAGGCATTTATGCAAAGGGGAGAAGTAAAACGTGCAGAATTTGATTAGTTTCTCCTGGCTACTACAGTGACAATTTTAGTGTATATGAGACTAATTTCATACTGTCTTCAATGTTTTTGGAGACAAACAAAAGTTTGTTTGCTTTAGATTAATTTCAGTATTCCAAATATTTTTTAAAAAGCTGCTAGTCTCTTGACTAGTTTGCTTAACATTCAGGAGGTTATTTCAAGTGGACTTAAGAGTTTGTAGAGTAGCTGAGATGTTATGCATAAAATATAGTATCTTTTAGTGGGAAGATCAAAGGACTGGAAGGAACTTACTTCTTACAAAGTCTTGACTTCTCCCATGAGCGTCGTCACTGACTTCTGCATGCCTTTCCACCCATTCCTTATCTATTTGTGCTCCTCACAACCAAGACACAAACCAGATCTGATCCTGCTGCCATAGAACCAAGTTATCCTGCTACTGTGTACTGTAGCTAGTATGACCTGCTGAGACACAGAGCAGTCCATATCTGCTTGGCTATATATGCCATGTGTGACTTCAGGCAAATCATAGTAAAGGAAATGACCCGTCAGTTGTCAGCAGAATGTGGTTGATACTTCCCTTTCAGGGCTGCACATACTTTGAAGGAGGCAGTATGGTTGGCCATGCCTTTTTCATCTGTACCTGCAACCCTTTCTGCATACATAAATCAAAACACTTAAGTGGCGAATGCTGAAATACAGGGAAGGACGCAGGTACAGGACACGAGGACATGATTTCTGTTAGATGCTATGTTTATGGAATAGATCTATAGGTCTGCATATCCCACTGTTCTCTGTTCCCATCTACAGTGCTCAGCATATGCGGGAGACTCAGCAGGCATTTATTTGTGGATAATCAGGTATGGAATATCTGCGTCTCCAGGGTATGTAGTTTGTTCTTCAGGCAGCTGCACAGCAGTGAATTTGCCATAGTTATCCTGAATCATTCTTTGAAGCATTCACTGATCAAAATTGAATACAATAAGAATCTTAACTGAAAGAAACAAAGCTTCCCTGAATTGGTTTGAATTCAAGGACATTTTCCTCTATTTCTGATATTTTGAAAGCTGGTGTCCTGGGGCTTTTGGACTTACTGCTGTTGGAGTATATTACTTCATACTATTGCATTTTTTAAGTTGAATATCTATACATATCAATAGATGGACAACTGTTTAGCATTTTTATAAATTAAGTGATGTAGGCAATGAGTATTATTGATGGACAGGTTTTTCTGTACTACTGTCATATTCAGTAGTTGACACGATAGTTGGGAGGCAGCTAGTCTTTATGGCTAAGCTACTGGAATGAGCCTATCTGCCACTTGTCTGCCGAAGTTCTGTCCCATAGAGTATGCAGAAGGCAGGGCTGTCACAGATCCTAGGATTTCTTTTATATTTTCAGTCAATCTCTTGGCCAAAGATGGAACACTGAACAATAAAAAAGGTTTGAAGAGAATTAGACCTTTAGAATAGAGGTAAATATAAATAAAATATTGATGAAGGCTGAGTAACAGGTGCAATGCTCTCTGGTTTTCGAAGGACACTGGAAACTACCAGGCATCTCCGCTTTAGATATGCCAGGCTGATAAGAAGGGAAACATACACATTTAAAATCTACAACTTCCATTTCCAGTCCTGAGTTGGTTTTACCTTCACTAAAAAAAATATTCTTTCCTCTTGCTACAGGCAAGAATAAAAGACTGTCTGAAACTTCAGTGGATTTTGACTTGACAAATGAAAAGAAGAAAAGCTAGGAAATCCCCGATGAAATCTTTGCAGTGGCATATTTCTCCATACAGTTCCCGTGAACTAAATAAATTTTTTAAATTTTTACCTTTGGTGTTTTTTTAATTTTTCTTTTATCTGTGTCCAAAGTCTCATCTCTCAAAAGACAGGGAGAGCAAGCTATGAACAGATACCTAAATGAAGGTGTTTTTTTTTTCTACCTGGGATTTCTGCATCAATAATTTAGAAAGTGATTAAAATTCTAGAACAGCAAAATGAAGCAGGTACATGCATCACAGCCAGTGTGAAATATCTTCCATCTGAACCTCAAAACTGAGTGAGAGAGAGGAAAGAAGCATATCTGTATCACTGCTTTTGGCTAATGGCTAAAGAAGTGGCTGAGAAGGATGAATAGGGGACACCTCTGCAAGGACTAACAAGCTAAGAAATTTAGTAGGGTTCAGAAGGATAAGCTGCTTGGTACAGTCACCCAAGGCAGACAGAGCTGCGCATCATTTCTAGCCAAGAATATTGTCGGTTGGAATAGGAATAACAGAATAGCAGCAGAGTGCCAGGATAACACTGCTGTTTCAGGAATTGGTCCAGAGAGGGGGAAGGGTACGACTTCTTCCAGGATCAGTGGATAAACATAACTATGGACAGATAGATGGTAGAAGTAATCTCTGAGGGATATTCCACAGAACTGCAGGGAAGCAAAAATGGTGGGGGAAGCATGGAGAGTGATATGTCTTTTGTCAAGACTGGGAGCATGACAAAGTGGAAGAAAAAAAAAGTTCTTCCCCATGTTCACCTGACAAGTGGGATAAATAAACAATGCTTCCAAATCAGTAAAATTTTTAGGGATGTCTTGAAAATAGTCCAAAATAAACCAGTAAAAGCTCTACATTCAGGTATTTATGTTACTGTCACCCCTGTAGTATCTAAGCAGTAAGTAGGAATGCTGATATAATACAACATGGCAGGCGACTGAGATGAATAAGATATGTTCTTTCTTATCTGTATTATCTTATCCTAGCAGCTGGTCTGACTAGAATGATTTTCCCCTCTTGCTGCGCCTTAGTTCCTCCACTGCAGTTCAACTTTTCTGCAATTACTAAAATCTGTGATTTTAGAAGTCTGAAAAAAAGCTGCTTTTCTTCACTTTTTCCAGGTTTGGATAACCTTTCACCTTAACATTGATGGCTACTTAGGGTAAACAGATAGTAGGAAATATATGAACTCTGTTTTATTCATAAAGCTTGACTCTTCATCATTTGGGTTACTGGGACGTAAGTGGATTGATGTGTCAATAAGACTGCTTTATTTTCTTCTCTACTTTCCTAAGCTGCCTCTTGTGTTGTAAATTAAATTTACACAAAGCAAGTTAATGCTGGTGATACACAATCTTCATATTTGTCTCGTGGCCAGTTTAGTACTAATGGGATTCTGAGCTGTGCACTGTTTTATTAAATGATTTGGGGTTCATTAATGACGTAGTGGATAAAGTATTAAGACACTTTGTAACCTTGGATAGCTCTTTAAGATGCAGGGTCAGAGTCTCTGTTTGTTTTTTGGGGACTCCAACAATCATTTCTTGTTGGGAGTTGCTCTAACTTGTCCCAGCTATCTCAGAAGCAAATATCCATCTTTAGTCCTTTTTCTTCCCTTCAGAAATATACACTTATTTTCCACATGTTTTTCCAGGAATGTGAGGGAAACATATATAAAAAAACCTGTGGTGTTAACATGGACCTTGGAATTTCTGATAGCCTATGGCATCTCATTTTTTGGTAGCACACAGAAACAAATGTGATAATCCTAACCTTTGTTGGCAGTTTAAAGGGAATTTAATGAGTTCATTGCTATTTAAGATTATTCTATACTTGCCATGTATAGTAATGGGAATATGAATAAACTGGGCTCTTTTGAAAATCTGCATGATGTAGAAACATCATTTTGAGCAAGTCAAGATCTGCTTTAGTCTGAAACAATACTTCTTGTTGAAAAACACATCACAATCTTGTTAACACCACTGAAATTACTGCCCTGTACTGGAAGAAAGGCTGTCACTTACCAATTCAGAAAATTAGCTACAAAGTTGCAGGGTTTTTTTCCACATTCTGTCAAGAAATGTCTAGTAACCAAGAACCAGCTACTGCTAAGAAACTGGTAGACTGCAGTGGGGATGGTGAAGAGCAATTGCAATAAAGCCACATTAAGATGGTCAATTTTCTGTCATGATGTGACTGCCTGAAATGGATCCATATCTTGGCTTATCCTCTGACATTAGATTTCATCTTGATGCTAGCAAAGCTGTTATTATATGGTCAGAAAAACATTTTTTGACTTTGTGATCTCAGAAAGCACCAGGACATAAGGTTTAAGTGCTGAGGATTTAGGTAGTCCAGTGAGCTGAGATGATCTGGATTAGTGCCCTGACTGCCAGCCCCAGGATGACTGGAAATCTAGGTCTCTGAGTCCAATTCAGTAAATGAAAATAATTTTGCTCCCATTTGCCATTAGCTTTTCAATGACTGTCTGTTGTTTGTTGCAATTGGTTTTGGTTATATGTAGCTATGTTAGCCAGGAGAAAATGACGCCCCCTGTCTCAGGAATGTGCATCATTTTGTGTTGACTGAAGTTAGAGTAATGTATATACAAGATCTACAGCTTGCCATTTGTAGTTCTGCTGAGTTTTCAAGGGAGATTGAAGGAAGCATTCTTCCTTCTTTTTCAGGTATGTCCCTTTGTTAAGATTGTGCAAAATGCTCATAGTAGTATTGCTTAAGCATTATGTGTTCTCTGTATATGATGTTGCTCTTTAGCGTGTTCCCATATCATGTTCTGGACTGCAAGTTTTTGTGTGCTGTAGAATTCCGTGGGATTTGAGGCTGCTGTGTATTTTGTAGGATCAAGCACATAATATTGATGCCATGCCATTAGTTTTGAGGTTAATTGGAAGACCTTTCTTTTTTCCCCTTGAGTTTGCCTAAGCAGTGATGAATACTTAAATTCTGGGCACAGCTCTCTCATGGCTGCTGAAGAAATAATTTCTCTTTCTTGGAGCCAAAGATTTGGGAAAAAAAAAAAAGATCTGCCTGTGGCAGCCAACAGGACAGTCCCCAACTGTTTGTACTGTTACCGATTGGTAACTTTCTGTTTAAAGAGTACAGAGAGCAACTAGGGTCAGAAACCCAATGAGATGTTAATATCATATGTGCTTCTGAGGAAGGAACTTAGTGGTTTCCTTTTAAAAGAAGCCCTATTAATTTAGTATTAATAATGTATTGAACTTTAAAGGCTCAAGGATATTGAGGCCATTTCTTTGAAGTTGCTGAGTGTCCCCAAACGGCATTGAAATTAATGGGAGTGGAGGACATGCAGTGTGATGAAAAGTAAGAGCTATTCTGAAGTTAATATCACAAGATATCTTGCTGCTTCTTACTGCATTAATTTATAGAGCTCTTAAGACTTTATATCTAGACATGATTAAACAACTCATTGGAGAGGAACTACCCCATCTAACACAACACAGAGTGGGCTATTGTGTATGCTGACACTTCTGTGAGAGACTCTGGAAAACATTGAGATAGCCAAATTGTATTAATGTGGTTTAGGGCCCATGAAACCCTAAGCATGCTTTCAATGACTGACATGAAAGGTGTTGGGTCTCTGGCATTACCCTTTGAATTTCCCACACTGCTTGCAATCAGTATTGTGTTCTAATTGCTGCAATACAGCTATGTGTTTTTCTCCTGCATTAATTTAATTGCTTTGATTTCTTGCAGTAGTTCAGCTTTGATGCAGTTTTGACTCATGCCAGAGAAGGAAAAGAACTGTACCTCATTCAAAAGTAATGTGAATCCCATAGAAATGTGTGGGATCTAAGGAAGCAGAGGCTAGCATCCCTAGTTGATAGTAATTTGTGGGTAGAACCTTCAGCATTTTTTCATATCAAACAAGCTGCTGAGCTTTCCCAGACAGCATAAAGAGCTATATAGAAGTTCCATGTGAATTATTTCAGAAATGAAATTTTGCTGAAGAAATTATGAAAAAAAGGTATTAGTTTGAAAACTGAAGCAAATAACATTAAGTGTAACACTGCCTTAGTATTCCAGCCATGTTAGCCAAATAATGCTTGGAAAGGACAAACATACTATCTTTTACATTATGTGGTCTAACTCTTCTGCATGTGTGTTACTCGCATTAAAATGACAGCAGCTTTACAGGGTCATTTGATGTTCTACAAATTGAGTTAGGAACAGTACATAGAGTTTTCATGTTAAATTGGGTGCAGTGACAAAGTAATTCACCCTGCAGTGCAATCCATCATTTACATTGGTGTACTTAGGTGCTCAGGGAAGAGTGAGGTAAAATGTTTTTTTTCTGGCTAAAAGCTTTAGATACAACCAGTGTTTTTGTTCATTTATATTAAAACTGAAATAACAGTTGCATGATTTGGCATATATGCTTTATGTAAAAGTGCTTATTACAAGTTGGGACCCATCACCCAAACCCATGTATTTATACAGCTTCCTTTAACAGCACGATATAGCATGCAGTTACCTAGCATGCTCATCTCATGTTCTTTATAAACATTATTGGGAATGATTCCTGCTTACACATAAGCTTATTTAAACTGTTTTGATAGTATTCAGAAGTCAGAAAGCAAGGAGTTTGTTAACTAATTATTTCTACCCTTTCTTGAACAATGGGATGATAACTGGTATTACAAATCTGTTTTTACAGGTAGATAAATGAAAGTGCACAGTCACCTGCAAGATCAATAGCAGAGGAAGAAATGATGTTCAGGAGTCTTGCCTGCCAGTTCTGTGCAGTGGCCTATATAGTGGCCTATAGTGACTGGCTGTCCCTTGCCTTTTCCCCTGTCCTTGCCTTTTAAGATTTGAAATTCTTTAGTGGAAAGGTTCACAAATAAGTTTGACTGGAAGGGATGAGAATAATATCTGCACAAGGTCCTTCTCTCTGGTGAATATAGCTGAGCCTCACACACACTTTTTACTTCCTGCAATCTGAGCTGTTGCTAGATACTACCAAGGTCTTGCAGAGTTCTGGTGAAGGAATGCTATAAGTAGAATGTGTGTCCTAATATGGTCTTAAGTAATTCTAAACATCTTAGTTTATGGGTCTTCAACCAGTATGCAGTGACTCTGGACACTCGATGACTCTTACCAAAAGCAAACTATATAGGGACAGTAGGTGCGGCAGTTACCTATGTTGTAATGTTACGCTACATTGCCACTACTACCTGCATACATATGAGTCTGCTTGTATGAAATCTCACCCTTTGGCCTAAGTTTTTAATTGGAATCTTATCAGAAGACAAAATTACAATAGATAGAAAATACACAGAATAATCAAGTCTCTGTGCCATAGCAGATTTCCCATGGTAGTACCTTACTTTTGCCCCTAGGCATGATAAAAACGGGTCACGTCCATTTTGTTTGTATTGAATACTGTTTGGAATTCACAGCAGCAGTGGGAGCTTTTACACATGGGGATGGTGGAAGAAGGATTTATGGAATTGGAAAGTATTAACTTAATGAAAAAGCATTTGCATGTTTTGTGAGCAAAACATTATCCAAAAAAAAAAAAAAATCTGGTGTAGCTGATGAAAGCATTTTAGTTATTGATCCCTTTATAATCCTTTGTTTTCTTTTTCCTCCCTCATCGTATGGTGATGCATACAATGCAGGCTGTAGTATTCATAAGCTGGCTAACCTTTCTTGTCCTTTAACAATTCACTTATAAATGATGCTTTATATAGTGCCTGAAGTGTGTGTTAGGTTCTTTTAATATAAAAAGGCTGCATAAAAACATCTTATATAGTAGCTGCAGTTACATACAGACTTGTTTTAACAAACCAAATGTTAATTACAGAGGGCTGAATCTTCAGCTAATTGCATTTGCTTAGTTCCCCTGCTGCCATGTCCACTTTATACATGTGTATTCCATTTGCTTTAAGAGGCATTTGTTGGTGCACGCCATAAGCAAGTACTTGTATGACTGAAGATGTTGAATAGGTTGAATAAGTCTGTGTTCCCTCCAAAGTTTAGGCAACCCATCCTTGGGTTTAACAGTGTGGAAAATATCCATATAAAATGTAGTAATTAAAACTATTTAAAATAATTACAAAGTATATACATTACTTAAGATTCTGGAAATGGAGTTTAGCAAAAAAGATTAAACTTTTTCTTAGAGCTTTTTTTTTTTTAACCACCCTGCACTGTTCTGTAGGGCTAATTTTCTGTTAGAACACATGATCTTCTGAAACACTACAGGAAAATTCTTTTAACTTCTGCCATAAGGTGCAGCCATCTTGGATTATTTGTCAGTGACTAAAGAATATACCTTGAGAGTGATGAAGCTACTCAGAGTGAACTGTGGAACTCTGAATGGAAAATCAAATAGTATTAAATAGCTGAATAGCTTATGCTAGCTGGGAGAGAACCAGGACAAGGCCTATAAAGCCAATAGTCTGTGTGGGACAAAGCGTGGATATAAGATTGCACCAGCATCTAATACCTTATAAATATATCTTTCATTTTCAGTGTTCACCATTGTAATAGCAGATTTGAGGATTTATTTTTCTTGTAGTAGACACTATGCCATTTTCTGTGAGTTTCATATCAAAGTTTTAGCAATGAATTAATGCCTTGCACTAAGTTCATTATGAAACTAATGGTTCATAGTTGCAGCTGGCTTTCTTTTTAATCTCACAACTATACAAAAGGGCTAACAGTGATAAAAATATTATCATGTATTTAATGCCAGGGCAATACTAGCCAGGTTGTCACAAGCAAGATTCTTAGAATGTAAGTTAAGTAGGGACAAGCATGCAGAGTGATTAATATAGCAATCAGAAGAGCTCAGATCAATAAAGCTCAGATGAAAAAAGGTTTTTTTCCGAACTGCTGTGAGCTTGATTCTCCACGGTCTAGCATTTTTCATCTGTGTGAAATGGCAGTAAAGTGAATGGAGAATTCTGATCTGGCAGGATTCTGCTCTTGGCTTATGCTCATATGTGAATGACATAAATGATGGCATCAGATACTAGCCTTTCTATCTTTTATTTAAGTAGAGAAAGTAATTAATTGTAAAATGACTTTTTTATATCTTGCAAATAAGCATATTTACTGTCAGGTATTTTGTATTAATTACAGCATTTTATATTATGCCAGCATTAGCATTCCAACAAGATGAAGACTTCTTTGCGCAGCAAATTGAATGCAGATATTTCAGCATCTGCATCATGGTACCGGGTGCCTGATACAATGTTATCTGATGATTCTAAAATAGTTTTACTGACTGAACAACAGCTTCTCTTTGAAACATAAGCCTACTCATTTTAACCTTTAAGCTAGATATAGTTAACTGCTGACTTTATGGGGCATTGGCATCTTTCGCTCTTTGCATTTACTGTACATTTTTATGATGCTGTACAATGCTGTTTCCCTATATGTGGAAGTCGCTAGGAAACAAAAATGCACAACATCTTGCAGAACTTAGTCAGTACTTTTATGCTCCACAATAAGACATACCTACAATAATCTGACAAAATGAAAGCAACACGTGTCATATCAGCTCCAAATAAATATCCTGTCTCCTCTACGGCAGCTGCATTGAAAGGGATCTGACATAATGCTGTTATATCAGGAGAGCTACTAATCTTAGATACTAGTGATTTCAGTACCGAGGGAGAGAATGCTGTAGCAAATGGAGGTCATTCAATATCCTCCAGCACTTTGGACAAATGTGGCATTTTGGACTGTCCCTACTAATGGCAGAATACAGTGCTGATGCTAAAAATTGCTGTTGCAGAGCTACTTGTGCAGGTAATCTCCTAACAGCAAAGTGTCTGTTCAGATGGGCCTGTTTATTTTGATGCCTTGCAGAAGCAACAATGTTTCTTGGAAGCAAAAGGCATACTCTTGGTTTTAGTGATAAAAGCAAAAAATCTCTGAGGTATCAGAAATGAAATATTTTTTTTTATATTTAACCCTCCTTAGGGGTTTACAGAATTACTTTCTGAACCTTTTGTCTCCTCAGTATTTTACATGACAGGTCATGCCAAAAAAAAGGAGCTGCCATGGAGGAGCTGCAGTGTTCTGGTAGGAACATAGGCGTATCAGAATCCACACAGTAAGCACACATCTCTTTTTATGGTCCTCAAGTGGAAGAATTGCAATGAGATGTATAATAGTTTTACTTGAACTGAAATAAGAAGGATGCTGAGAGAATGTTGCTATTTTCAGTGTCATGAGGTGGCACATATGAAGAATCCTTTTCCTTGGCAACAATTCCTGAGCCATAAGGTTGAACCTGTTTACCGAGGCGCAGTGCCATTCTGTCAGATGGGCATTGATACACCAATTGTAGAGACCTTGTGTTGTGTGTGCATCAGGTGTAAGTGTCCCAGATAGGATTCCCAGCAAGGATTGTCCATATGTCCGTTCATTCTAATTTTGTAGTCCCTTGTTCCATTACTAATCCAGGTATGGGTCTGATTATGTTTCAAAAATAGAGAACAGTTTTTTTTCTCCTTTAGTAAGACCTCTTGCCAACTTGTGTAACATAAATTGGAGTAATGGTTTAGGAAAAGTTTTTGGAAGACAGTTTCCTCCCTGGCCTTACAGACCCCCTCCTTCTGTATTCAGGGAAATGAGAGCTTTATAAATCTCCTTCCTTTCTAAGCAAAGTCCCTGTAGGATCCATCAGAGTAAGTCTTTGGCATCAAGCTAGATTCTATATGCACAGCAGAGTGGAAATCTGTGTTCAGTCACTCTCTGCACTATTTTGCAGGATATTTTGCCTGAACTGGTATAAAATGGTGAGGGTTCAGGAAAGAGCACGGCACTGGGGATTGTCTCCCTAGCTGCTCTCATGACAACCACCTGCCTTTCCTCTTTGATTTCCTCAGTGGCCTCAGTTTTCTGTAAATCAGCAGTACTCCCAGCATTGCTCTTGCCCTATCTTAGATATTTTATATGGCTATGATACAACATCTTATTTTGCTTATTGTATTCCTTTTTATGTGTTTCATTTTCGTGTGTATTTAAGAGATAAGGATCTGATATCTGTGGAATGTGCAGAGTAATGCCAGGTCATGCTCTTCTCTCATAGCTGAAGCAATTGCACAGGCATCCAATTATTTAGTACAAAGCTTTGATAATCTAATTTTCTTGCTCATCTCATGCAGTCTGTTCTATACTAATACAGCAGATCTGAAAAAAATATGACAAAAATTTTAGTTTTCCTGATATTCCTCTTGGAATTAGCTTTACTAAGTGTGGGGCAACACACTGAAGCAGAGCTGCAGAGCCAGCATCTTGTGACTTTGGTTTAATTTAAATTCTGAATAATGGATTATATTTTTCTTCTGAACCTGGCATGTATCATTCAGATTGGGCACAGAGTGGGCAAAAGCAATACATTTTTTGATTGTGCATGTTTCTATGAATGTTGACAGTAAGCAGTTGCATTTGAAAATACCCATCTTCCCTGAAGTCTTCTTAACTTGCCTCTATCTACATAAATACTTTTTTCACCGGCTTATAAATTGCAGCTGCCTCTGGTTGGCTGAACCAGCTTTAGGAGTGTATATTACTACAAGGTGCACTTTAATGCAATGTAATTTTCTGGGAAATTTGTAGTAGAAGAATGATTGCTGTGCTTTGTTGGGACTCGCTTACTAGTATCCTCTCCCTTTGCTGAAGTCTTTAAGGACATCCTGAAATCTTTAAGGACTTCCGTTGCAGAGCATAGAGGCCTAAAAGCAACCTGCATAAACCAGTATTGAGATCCAAAAAATTGCAGTTCAGACTGGATATGGATATTTTGCTGCTCAGATATTTAGGTTGTGGGTTGGGATTTGCCATTTTCCAAATGTTTGTATAGTGCAGTCCAGCACAACAAAGCCATACACAGTTTGAGTTCTCTAGGCAATGATATGAAAGCTAAAATAATGAAGATAACATCATCTGCAAACTGTAAAGAGTGCACAGTGGATTAGTCCTTTCAGTTTAACATGTTACCATTCAAATACTGGAACAAGCATCAGTATTGCAAGGAGAAATTTGCATCCACACATACACCATTCCACTGGTGTGTCTGGATTTCTGGAAAAACAGAGTGTTGGTCCTCCTGTCAGTATGTTTAATTAACTTCAGCTTTACTTTTGTTTCTGCAATTTACAGTCAGTTAAATCATAAATATTGTTTTGTAACTGATAGAACAGTATGTAATGGTCCTCATCTTGTATCCTTTTTAGTCTGAATGTCACATCCTCTTTGTAATTTTTAATAACAATGATTTTTATTACATTGCTGGAACTTTTCCCAGGGTAATTGTGTCTTTTGTATATAATATGTGATCTAGAAATGAAACTGCAGCAGAAAGCTGGTAAATCCAGCATCTTCTGTAGCTGTGTATTTATGTTAAAAAATTCTTGGACCTAGCGCAAGAGATTGAAAGTGCCTTATAAAACAAAACCAACCCCAAATTTAAGTTAATAATAAACAAGGTAGCTGAGCTTTCTGTAGCTCAGTGAAACTTGCTCTTAATATGAAAATATCAAGCAAAATACAAGTGGAGGCAGAACATATTTGCATATCGGCTCTGATCTGCTATCTTATGGAAATCAACTGCATGTCTATCTTGCCATGTGTCTCTATGCCCTTTGAACGTATTTCCCATTAACAGACATGTTACATTTTGACCACAAAATTTACTCCAGTTCTGATTTCCTTCAAGACAAATAATGACCTTATGAGTAGCAAACTGATTGATCAAGACCTTTCTGCTCTTAGATTTTCAGGAATGTCATTTAAGCAACAGTCTTCATCAGGGGCAAACCTTACACTTTTATTGTTACAGCCTTCAGAGTATTGGTCAAAGAAAACTTGCATCGTGTAACTGCACTGTGCTATCAAATGCAACTGTAATAGAGTTGCATGTCACATATGCGTAACAGAAGCAAGTATTTTGCCTAGCTACCAGGATGACTGCAGTGGGGAAGTAGCGAGTGCTATATTGCAGACAGAGAAGATAGCAGAAAATACTTGTATTCCTGCCTCAACTTTATAGCATAAGCCAATATTTGGGAAGCTATCGGCTCTGCGTTTCTGTTCTGGTTTTGGAACTCAGAGCACACGGGGTGAGAGGAGAAGCAGTTATAGACACAGCTATTACCTGTGGTCCGTTCTGTCACTTCTTTCCATTCCAAGTGAGAGATTGTTGGAGAACTTAGGAAAGGAAGGGGAGAAACTGAATTTTTAAGTTGTGACAGTCTTCAGAAGCTGAGTATGTTTTACTGAATGAGAAACACAATGTCCTCTAAGATACAGATGCATAGCATAATTCAATAAATTGAATAAACATCACTTGGGAACTTGAGGAATGGCTCTACTGAAGAAGATGATATCCTGATTAGAGTTTCCAAAGTTCATATAATTAAATATTTCCTATGCCTTGCCTTAATTTTATGGGTTTTTTTGATTATTTCTTTCTAGCTCAACAAAATTCACCAAAAATCCATGAAGGCTGGTGGGCTTATAAGGAGGTGGTCCAGGGCAGCTTTGTTCCAGGTAAGTGTAATTTAAAAATCTTATTTTTTATGAAATATTTTTTCACCAGAATTAATATAGTTGGGTTTGGGGGATATTTTTGGTTTTAGTTTTTTTAATCCATCACAAAGATTTGAAGTACGCAAATGCTCAACATCACATTATATCGAAGCATAGAAAGGTTTTTGTCAATACATTGTCCAAAGACTGTGGCCGTTTTCTGAGAAAGAAATTGCTTTGATGACACTCCTGGTCTCTCCCAGTAAAAGTAACATGATGCTACTTTGTGAATGCATGTGTTATATGTATAGAAAAGTGAAAGTGAGGACTGAAAAGCAGTATTGTTACCTCGTTGAACTTACTTATCTGATGCAGCACTTCTAGATAATCCCATTTCTACAAATTTAAAAGCATATTAGGAAAGGAACCTAATCGAAACACGAACCTAACATGCAAGCTTCACTGATTTTTGTTTTGGAAACAAGAAACAGTGAGTGAAAAAAGACAAAATCCTAACTAGGCTTCAGTAAGATTTAGTAAATGGTAAATAATTAGTAGGCATCTAAAGGGATCTAAATAAGCAACAGCAGCTGAATTTGATAGGCAAAAGTGAAATTCTGGCTAGTAATAGCCTGCCATTGGTCAGTATTGGTAGAACTCTAAAACGTGTGTATTGCTATATACTCCTTAAGTATCACGTGGTCTGAGTACGCTTTAGCTTTTCTTTTTAGCTGTGGATCTGTAACATTTCAGGATTCAAGCTGCCTGAGACACTAGTAGTTCTTAGACTGACAATTTGTTTTGTTTTGTTTTTGACCTACATTTAACACCTGATCTTTTTGTGCTCCCTCTCTCTAAATTATTTTATTCTTTCTATCAAACAGAATTATTTTGTTGGGTCTTCACTGTTCCATTTGAGTAGATGTTTCCACTTAGAAGAGGAGTCGGGAAACTTTAGCAGCCTCCATTTTGTGCTCATTTGTGGAGCTGATTTGACAGTACATTCCTCATTTAGGACACACAGAAACATTCAGTGGTTATTTTATTCAGTATGTTTTCAGTACAGTTGAGATGAATATGCATTAATTTATGTATATTAGCTATATATTATAAGCTAAAATAGTGTTTCAAGTTCTATCATGAATGTACCATGAAAACCGCTACATGATTTTTATTTCCTCAAAGTACTAGAAAACCTTACTTGGCCGTTATGTGAGCTATTCCTAAGAAACTTTAGATTTGATCTATTGTCAGATATTCTCACTGTTGTGACAACAGTTACAATCTGACAGTCATTCAAAATACCCAAAATGCTGATTATCTTGATAGGAATACTAGTGAAAATGAGATGAAGTATTTCAACCCACAAGTTCCTGGCACTGAAGTTCTGTCGGCAAAGGGAGACAAGGACACCAGGTGGTCATCAACAGGTCTCACTTTATTGCGTTGTGCATCGATACAAATACTCTTCTT
>JANZLQ010000002.1:32248833-32276186 GCA_026212715.1 Elanus axillaris | reverse complement strand
ATAAACTCCCCCCACCCCCCAAGGAGGAAATGCACGAATTTGGTAATGATTTACAAGGAAAAAGAAGGAAGCAATTGACAATCTTGGGCATGAGTGCCAAAACCTGATTTTAAACTTTCTGCTATCACCATGTGCTTTTGTTGTGGCCCACACAGGCAGTTCAAGTGTCCCTAGGTTCTTCTGTGCAGGCTTTAAGATTTCTTTCATTACAACTTTAGGATTTCTTTTAAACTACAAATTTCTTTATGTACATGTCCCAAAATAACCGTTGATGGGCAGAACCCATCTGTAAGAACCATGAACTATTTGCCCATGTCCTGAAACTGAGAGATATGAAACTTCAAACCCAAACACATCTTAAACTTTTTGAAAAGCTCATGTGTTATGCCATCCTCAAATTACATAGGGGTCTATTTCATACATTGAGACTGGTGGTCACTTAGTTTGGCTGCCTGAATAATACAAAACATAAACCTGCTAATTGCTACTTCTGCATTGCTCACTTCTGTATTAACTATAAAATTTCTTTATTAGTTTGAGACTTCAGGAGGCTGCAGCATCACTCACTCTCTGGTGCACTTTTCTTGTCAGTGAAAACACTGGTGCTGTCTGAGCTGCAGCAGTGTTTTAAACAGTGTGCACAAACTCTTCAAAATCATTCAGTCTGGTGCCAACTCTGAAGATTTAACCAGCCATATATAATTATTTATTAGAACAATAATAGCAGTTTTTCTTTTAGAAAGCAATATATTGGAATATTTCAGTTCTTCAGGGTGATAGAGCATAGATTCTGGAAATCATTCACTTATTGATTTGAACTTAGATTAGTATGAATAATATTTCAACTTTGGTTTTCAGTTAAAGATAGCTTGAAGGGAATATATTTTGTACCAGATATTTTCTTGGTTTCTTACTTCCTTTGGTGATTCTGCAAAAAACAATTGTTTACAAATAATGTAACTAGGAAGGAAACTAGATTTTTTTTGTATTTTTGCATGGGAGTTAGATATAATTAAAATGTAAAACCATTGTCTCACTTTTCAATGAATTGTTGATACAATTCATTATTTTAAAATAGCAAGGAACAGATGAGTTGGCTTCTTTTAATTTGGAAGAAGAGAGGAATGCTGTTGAGGGGAAACATTTGATGGCCTCTAATACAAATTATTACTAATTTTTTATTATCTATTATTATTATTGTTCTAATACAAATATGGCAACATTGGGTCATCTTCATATGAATTGTAACCAAATTACAGCATTGACTTTGAGACACTCTCACATTAGTAGTAGTGCCGTACTTAATGAGACTATCAGAATGAGTCTGTAATTTTGAATCTTCCATAAAAATGTAGAGGCTGGTTAGAGAGTGATTCACACCTAGCGGTGTGAGGTTTGATTTATCCCTGAACTCCAGTAGGAAAAAAAGTGGAATTTAGCATATTAGGATCTGGTTATGGTTCTACATTATAGTGTACCTTCACAAGGAGTACAATTCCATGTGATACAACTTGGTCTCCAGGTTTAGTTAACAATTAGTTTTATTAAAAGAGTTTAATGGGTACTATGTGTGAATTAAAGCTGACTTTTCTGGATTAATGACTTCATGGGTTGGATTTTCCTGACAAAGCCTCCCATGCTCCTGTCGTGTGGATAGTAACATTTTACTGGGAGATGAAACATCCCTTGTCAAGTCAGTGATACAACTGAGAGAACCATGCCATGCTTCTTCATAGCAAGAATTATATTTAACAATTTCAATGTCTCTGAACTTCTGATCATGCAAAGCTTTAAGCAAATATAAATACTGTGAGTTGTTTTATGAATTTACCCAATTTTAATACAAATGTGAATCTACTTGCTTGCGTGAATAGATGGAGAAATAATGGAAGATACTCTGAGTAGTGATCTGTAATGCTCTCCTTCAATAGCAGTCATAGCAGTGGTAGAAGAATCAAAGCTGACATTGATTGTGAAGATGTATGTGTGAGAAATGGGTTTTATTTATTAATTTAAGAAAATGCTACAAGTGACTGCTGAATAGAAGTTTCAATTTAATGATATTCTAGGACATGCAGTAGGGGCATCTTGCTTGAGTAATGGACGCATTTTTAGCAAGTTCAGGTGAGAATACACAAGGTGTTTGTTCTTCTGTCTGTGGCCCAACGGTCTTTCGTCTGTCTTAGTAATTAAGCAGGATTAAGGACTTTGTCTTAAACACTTTGGTAGCAATCCTTCTCTGGGGTTGCCAACCAAGCTGAATCCTGAACTTTCATCTACCCTGTAGTAAGTGCAAAATGAACTTCAAAACCATAAACCACTTTGGCTGATAAGACAGCCCTGTTTGCTGTAATTTTGGCTGGGCCATTTCTGTTGCCAGTGACTAGCCCTTAGAAGAAGGTGCAAATAAGGATGGCTGCATTAACTAGCAATATGCTAAATTGGTTTTAGCTACATCCAACTTCTGCAATGGCTTCCAAATACGTACAGGAAATTTTCTTCTAATTGGTTCCTAGTTTCTAGCTAGCTTTGAATTACCTAGAAATCTCCCTGGAAGCTTTCTGTGAGACTGTTTCCTGAATTAATAACTATGGTCAGTCTCAAGCCAGGAAGAAAAACTGCTGCTACACCTTTCTGAATGGTGTCTTAGCCAGAGGTGCCAAAGTGATGGGCAGTGAGAGGTTTTTAGAAACTCCCTTTCTAAAGGGAATAAAAGGGAGGAACAAAAAGGAGGAAAGGGAGTAGAAACGGGAGATTGATGGGGTTAGTAGGTTAGTCACATTATCTTGTCTAAACTGCATTATGAAAGCTGTGAGAGCCTATGTTAAGCCTAGTCATATCAGTTTCCTTCCTCTATTTATGGCCTGTGTACCTTTAATGTTCCAGTAGTGGGTTATTCTAAGCTCACACTTAACAGACAGACTCAAAGAGAACCTGTTGTCTGTACATGCTCTATACTTGATAGTAATAGGTAGAATATTTCTTAATCAGAAGGAAATAGCTCCAGATTTTTATCACTTTTTCCTATAGTTGTTTAGCAATGAAAGACTATAATAAAACTTTTGAGTCAATGCAGAGGAAGATGTACTGGACCACAGGACACTACATGGTGTGGTTCTCCAGGGCAGCCTGTGGAGGAGGTGTCCTGGCAGAAGGCCTCCAGGGAATACATGCAGAAGAGGGAAGATCTACCTGCCTACAGCATGGACCTTCTCCCCTTCACAACATCTGGTGGCACTGTGATTTTGTTCCTACTGCCCACTTCTCACTTAAGCAAGGAGCCCAGGACTGGGGATGATCCTTTACAGGTGCTTTTGTTACTGGCATAGAACTCAAAAAGTTACTGTCTTCAAGTCCTTCTCACCCCTCTGAATACCTATCTATGCAGCCCTTTTTACAAGGGCCTTTTGAACAGAGTAAGTTACTGCCTTAGATATGGCCTGTAGCTGCAACCATTTTGCAAACAGATCTCTGAATACTGACACCCCCCCCCCCAAGCTTTCTTCACTCCTTCAACAAAAGAAATAAATAAATTTTAGAGGGCAAGCAATGTGAACTAACCACAGTAAAGATCTCTGAAAATCTGAAATTTTAAACTTTGCCAGACTTGTTGTTGGACCACAGTTCTTTGCTAAATTAGTCTCAGATCCCTTTTCCCTTAACATCTAATCATCTTTCCTGGGTGTGTTTTTTCCTCCTAAGTTATGATTAGTATCCATGGAAGAAAAATTGCATATAACAGATGTATTTCAGACTTTGCTTCATTATACTGACAGGCCCACATGATTCAAGTTGTCTTCCTGTCTATCTCTAGCCACAGTCAGGCACTGCAAAGGTCAAGCCTTCCCTTTAATAACAAATACTGCATTGGTAGCATGTTGTATCTTGCTGTGTTACCAGCTGTCTTGCACCTCTCCTGCTGAACCCAGAGGTTCCTCCTGCTTGGACACAAGCAGTATCCCTCTTCTATTTCAGGAGTGTGCTAATATGGAAGACCTTTGAGCCCATAATCTGCAGATCCTTGTCAATTATTGGACCTCACACTTTGTTGTTAGGTTAGATGCCAATTTTAGGGATAGCAGTACTCCCATTACTTTTTGATGAAGTTGAAAATCCTCTTTCCCACTATCCTGAAGTGGTTGCTGTTTACCTTGCAGTGACACTAGTATGGATTATAAGAAGAAAGAACAATTAAGTAATGCTAATTCTTTGAGACAGCTGTAGCTGGTAGGGCTACCACAACCTGTATAAATGATGGCTTTTAACTGGGGAGAAGTTTAAAAGATGGTGGTTACCATTTGGGCATTTATATCCTCAAACAGGAGAACAGGGAGAAGTATCCAAAACATCTGCTGTCCTACACAATGTGGAATCTACAATCATTACAGAAACTTGAAGAGCTACAGTTACTGTTGGTTAAGTAATTGCTCTTTCTGCAAATATAATGCCATTTATTTTTTTGAAATATTATCCCAGCCCACTTTGAACTTTTTAAAAGTGAAAAGCCAGTAAGTCCACTTCTGTGATCTTTTGATGGTTCATCATTCCATGATGAGCACATCCACTTAAGTTTTTGCTTGAAAAAAGAAGGATCATTCCTGTGCAGGACCTTAGATGTATCATCAAAAGTTTGGGGGTTGCAATAAAAAGGTAAGGCTAATACTAGGAATCTTTCTTTTCTTAGGTTCTTCATTGTGACCTAAAAGCAATGGAAGGAATTCCAAGTATAGATACTGGTATATAAAGGAAAGGGTTTATCATATTCTTGACGAGCTAAAAGCATTTGAAACAGTAGTCTGTGATTAAGTGTAAAAGCATTTGAAACAGTAGTCTGTGATTAAGTCATTAATAACTGAAAGACTGTAAATCCTTACTTCAAAGGATTATTCAGGATAGTTCTAACTTCCAGACAGCAAGGCTCCTGCATGTTGGTGCTGCTGAGTATATATATTGGTATATTCAAGAAGTTTATCTTATCTTACGCCTTGACAGTCTAATCTTCACACAATATCTTAGTAATTCTTGTCACTTTGGCAGTAGACACTTTGATGGTATCCGTGTCTTAGAGAAATAAAATTGAAGCACAAAGAAATCTGATAGAAGAATTAGAGGCTGCTTAGAGACCCAAAGAACTTTTCTAAGCTAATAATCCAAACTGAAAGTGAATAATAACATCTGCCATAGTTGATTATATAAGGAGGGGACTTGGAGCTTTGGCTATTAATTACCTCATAGTAGTTGTCTTTTTTCTCTGTGTGTGCATGTGGTTTTGTACAAGACAGACAGTAGCAGTCATCACTCACTACCTTGAAAAACCCCTTTCTTTATAGATTTTCATTGTATAGTGTAAAATAAGTTAGTGTCCTATGGAGAAAGAAGTCACTGTGAATAACAAGGAATAGTAATTTTCTGTGCTAATAATGTTCTTCTGTAGTGGCATGTAATTGTACTTAATCAGAGAAGGGTTACAGTGATTCAGCTTATGTTGGCTTAGGTGCTTCTCCCATAAACCTGTATGGGATGATACAGAACTGGAAGGGATCACAGTATAGCATGGAAATAGAGATAATGAGTGACACTCAGAGGTTGCCTCACTGCTCCTCCTGTCATTATCCCACTTACAAAAAATACTCTTGTAAAATGCTTTGATGAAGAGAATTGTATTTTAAGAGTACTACAATTACAATTTGCAATTATCTGTTCAGAATCAGCCTTTCATTTCACTGAGACTCTTTACATCAGGATGTTATAGTGACTTCAAGGAGATTATTCCTAACAGTTTCATTGATGATGAACCCAGCACCACTGAGAACTCTATATAAATACAGCATGCAGTTTGCAATTCATACATCTCATTAGCATAATTTAGTGTAATTAGGGTAGAATTTGCCACTTCATACGAAGTAAAATATGGTCACTGCAGCTACACCCTTATCTGTGTTTAAAATAAACTCCTGTGAAATAAGATCACACCATTACTCTGTGTATTGTTACACAGAGTAACTCTTTTTGTTGTTTGCTGTCAGTGAAAGCTTTACTGTTACTCACGAAGAACTTCCCTGTCAAATCCTGTCCCCTGCCTAATGGAGAAAGAGGTCAAAAAGAAAAGGAAATGAGGCTGTTACCTAAAGGTAGATACAACATGTAGTATGCAAGTAGTTTCCTCATAGATTGCTATGATTTAAGTTGTAAATATGGACTCAGAGGATTGGTTTATTGCAGTATTTATTCAGTAGCCTGCAGAACTTTATTTCTGAAAGTACCGTGTATGTGTGTGTAGGATTACTTAGGCACTTCAATTAGGGGATTGCTAGTGGTAGTCTGAAACCACTCATTTGTACTCAGTGAAAATTTCCTCCTCTTGTAACACCTCTCTAAAAAGGTCAGTTGTGAATTCACTGGACCATGAATCTATTGAACACACTCGGGAGCAAAATCCATGCTCATCATTTACCATGTCTGCCTGCCTATGAGTATGTGGAATTACTCTTTGGAGAAGTTTTACTGCTGTTACTTACACACATTAGAATACAGCTATCGTATAATATCATCCCACCATGGTATTTTCTGGGCACATGCTATTTGTGGTCGTTGAAAGATTTACTCTCTCTTACAAAGAAACTTACCATAAAATACAGTCACCTTCTTAATGCATTTCCGGCTACCTGCTGACCCTGCTCAGAGCTGTAAATCGCGTTATAGTTAATGACTCTGGCCAAAGAAGGAAGCTTCCTGAATGTTATTGATTGCTTCTTTCTGCTACTGAAAATATTACTTAAAATTGTCACTTTTTCCTTTCTGAATAGAGAGTGGTTTTCTATTAGGGCACTTTTTCATTTTGTATTTATAAAGTGAACAAAAATACATTAGTGTTTCCAGACCAAGCAGTAACCATCTTTATAGTCAGCACATAAACCCTGAAAATAACAGCATAACATCATAATGGGAAACCTGACAGGCCGTTAAATACAGCTGTGCGAATGGCACTGCTATAATTCACAAGTGCATGTAGACAACATCACACCCTACAGCCTTTCAGTATCTGGTCAAAGAGAAAAATTCTAAAGTATGTAGTACAATATAAGCACACTGTAAGTTGTTCAGTTGACACCAGAGCAGATAGCTGCTAGGTGTTCCATGCCAACACAGAGGTGGTTCTTTAGGACCTTTTTATGATCTCCCCCTAATTTATTTTTTCTATGTCTTCAGTATGGGGGCTTAGGTGAAGAATGAAGGTCTTTACACAGGTCATTTTACAAATATTAAATGAGATGTAGGTAAAGAAAGATTGATAAAGTGAGTTCAAGGCAACAGTATGGAGGCTGGGAGAGAATTAAACTACCAGTGTAGATACCTGTGTCATGAGGCTAGTCTGCCTAGTGTCCCTATGCTGTTGATTAAAAAAGAAAAAAGGTGTTCCTGCAGATCCTTTGAAGAAACCCATGTCTTATGGCTATCTAAAATGGAAGCGGTACAGGTGCCCCAGCAGAGGAGCAACAGTAGACAACAGAATGGGCAATGTGGACTTGGCATACCTCCTTTATGTGCATTACCAGTTTTTCCATTTCAAAGGCTCATTTTAATAGAGCTGATGATTTTTTGCAATGAAATTTTAGCATTATCTCATACTATGTTATAATATCAGAAGTGAGGAAGGAAGAAGAGTGGATGTATGCAGCCCAAGTAATAGCGAATTGCACAGCCACTGTGCTTCATTTTAAAAACAAACCCGAAGGTTGAAAAGCACTAGCATTAAAACAATGACGTTTCAATCAGATGGTGAGAAGATGGAATTTTCTTCCTTGCTTACAAGAAAGACTTTGCTCATATTGGGTTTAGTAATGTCTCTGAAATCCAGGTGTTACTTTGTTTCTACACTAGAATAATTAGAAAGCAAGTCTGGCTGAAGGAGCCCTACAAAAGCCAGCCACTGCCAGTTTTGAAAATCCTAGGTTATTACTTTTGTCTGAAAAGAGGTCCCACTGAAAACAGTGGGATTTGCTTACTGAGACAAGTGCTACATCCCTTGAATAAGAACATCAGAAACTGATTCTTTAAAAAATAAAAATCAGTATTTGCAAGACTGTATTCCTTTTACAACAGGTTTATTTAAAACCATCTCTTCCCATCATCTAACTGGAGTGAAATTACTTATTAACACAGCTACGCAGCGTAGCCTCCATCTCTTTTCTTCTAGAGTGTTTACACTGCAATTGCATTAATAATGTGCTTTTTGAGGATATTGCATTTTAGTAACTGTATCCTTTGTTTCGCATGGAGGGGAGGGGCTGAATGGAAGGAATAAATCTTTGTACCTGGGATCATGCTAGTATTACCACAGCACTAACAGGTAGAGGATGAATAAGATGCTCAGTTCTGAGAGGAGCTGCTCCTTCAAATCTCAGTCAGATGTAGTTAAAGCCATATCATGGGCCAGCTTCCCTTCTACAACATGCAGATAGGAATGATGGCTAATTCCCAGCTTTAGTCCCAATTTAGAACTGCAGGATTTAGCTGTTCTGTGTGACTCACAGAATATAGCATACAACATAGGAGAAAGCATCTCAGATAATGTAGTCAACCTTTCTGTATTTTCAAACAAGGCTACAGAGGCCATGGCTACAGAATATCCATTCACTATTGCATGTCAGACCATTTCCCAGGGGTGAGTTCTGATTCCATTTTGCTTTTCCTATCCAGCAGTTGGTCATCTTCAAATAGCTTTTCTTCCTAGTCTTAAATTAGGCTTTCTTAAAATAAAGAAGAAATAAATGACTGAAGTGTAATAGGATATGGCTGAAACATTTACATTGCATGGCCTTGGCAGGCTCTATTATCCACATACTGACATCTTCAAAACTACCCAGTATTCTAATGGGCATTTAAAATTTGTTAACAGGAGTATAAATTAAAGTAATAGAGAAACTAGTCTTTCAAGATTGTATTGCTCATTGTAATTTCATGTTTATGGGCTTACTGTTTTGTGGCAGGACTTGTGGCTTTTTAGTTCTTGAGAGTATAGCAGTAAGAAGATGGTGACCCACTCGGAGCCTGGTGAAATCAATGGAGGTCTTTCCATTTGACATAAACAGGCTCTGTCTCAGGGCCATAGTCACCTTATTCTCTCTGTCGACTGCTTGGATTTAGTTTCCCAGCTAACACCACTGTCCAGTGCAAAATCATTTTTAGGTAGAATTTTAAATACTGTATCCCAACTTATTTTACATTACTTTTCATGCAACTCCTGTGCCTAGTTTAACTAAAAAAAATTAAGAGGGAGAAAAGATGAAAATGAAAATTATGTATTTGTTGAGATGGGAAATGAGATGAGTTGTGTGTGTGTGACTCTCTTCCTACACCTCTAACTCAGTGTAACCACATTGGAATTTTAGAGAAGACCAAAGGACAAGTACTAATTGAAGTGACAAAATCACATTTAATTGAAAAACATGAAGCTCTTCTCCTGTATTAATGATGCTCAGCTTTCTGTCTGTTTTACCATTGTTTCTCCTTTTTTGCCAATTCTCTAACTACTCTCTTCACAGCCTTCTTTGAATTAATGGTATACTTGGGCAGGCACAGATACACGCTTAAGGAAGGATACAGAGCTACAAGTAATATCTGTAGAAGTTAACATAGAAACTCTCCCTGCTTGTTACATGAAGTCATGAGTATTTATGTTTATTTGTATCCATTAATTATAACAAGCACTTACATTTGCATGTTTTTGCATAAAAACTCTACCTAAAACACCACTAGATTTAAAAGATAAAGACATGAAGGAGCTCCAGAATGTGAATATTATAAAATACTGAGGAAAAAAAAGTTATTCAGTTTCATAAACAACACTTTTGATTTAGAAAGTCCAGTTTGAAATACAGAAATTTTTTTTTTCTAATCGTTTTCAATTTCAGAACTGGTTTAGCAGTCTAAGTCCCAGTGGCTTTTTAAGATTGATGGCCAGATCTACAAACATCTGCTTTGAAATGCAAATGACTGGCCAAGGAAAAGGAGCTGAGTACGTAATATACACAGTTTCTCCCCAAAGTCTGTGGGAATTGGGCATCCAACTTGCTCAGGCAAGAAGATAAGAAGATCCTAGGAGGCACTTACTGTATCATATCATGCCTGAAGACCATCATAATTCTCAGTGTAAAGTTCCAAAGTATCTAAATCACCTTTAAATAAGAACTTTAGTCCCTGGAAGAGTGTTCTCTAATTCTCTTAGGGTTTGAAAGTGGGCTAAATAACTGAAGTATTAAGCTAACCCCCCTGCCTCCAAACCCTACCATATATTAAATGGAAATCCCCAGAAAGTGTCATGGTTTAACCCCAGCCAGCAACTAAGCACCACGGGGAGGAGAATTGCGAAAAAAAAAGTAAAACTCATGGGTTGTGATAAGAACAATTTAGTATAAAGTAAAACAAAATATACTACTACTAATATTAATAAAATATTATAATAATAATTATAATGAAAAGGAATATAACAATTAAAAAAAACAACCAAACAACAAAAGACAAGTGATGCACAATGCATCACCACCTGCTGACCAATGCCCAAGCAGCAATCTGCCCCTCCTGGCCAACTTCCCCCCGTTGATATACTGGGCATGACATTCTATGGTATGGAGTATCCCTTTGGCTAGTTCGGGCCAGCTGTCCTGGCCATGCTTCCTCCCAGCTTCTTGTATGCCTGCTTGCTGGCAGAGCACGGGAAGCTGGAAAATCCTTAACTTCAGATAAATGCTACTTAACAACTAAAACATCAGTGTGTTATCAACATTATTCTCACACTAAACCCAAAACACAGCACTGTACTAGCTACTAGGAAGAAAATTAACTCCATCCCAGCCAAAACCAGGACAGTAAGTTAAATGACTTTAAAGAAGTGTAGGTAGAAGAAATATGTTCAGGTGAAAGATGTTATTGTTTCTTGCCTGCTTCTGGGAAGATTTCTGGTAAACTGTTTCTAATGTGCCCTTCAGGAAGCTGTTACTGAGATACTGGCATTTAATTTTCAATTTCCTGTTTGACCTTGTTCTGCAACATGAGTTTGCATTGGTTTTCATGCATAATGTACATAAAGACACCTTCAACTACTTAGTACATAATACTGTTGATGGGCCATATATTTACAGCGAGAATTTTGTGGAGCGTGCTGTTCATTACTGGAGAAGAGGGGATTCTTAGTTTCAGGCTCTTAAATACAAAACTGTTCAAATAAAGTCAGCTGACTTTAACAAGAAAGTATTTTCACAAGTGTTTTAACGATGTATTTTTGCTTGCTAATCACACACTCTACAGTCACATTTCCTAAACTGTATCAAACTACAGACTATCATCTGTGTTACATCTGCCTTTGTAGAAAAACAGTGCACTAAATCTTGTAACACGACCTGCAAACATTATGTTTGAGGGATTGGGCTGTAGAAGCCGGGGGGTGGGGTTGGGGGGGTGTTTGCATTCTATGTGATTCTGTTGCTTTTATAGACGGAATAGTTGTCAAAAGCCCTGACATTTGCTATCCCTGGATGGAGTAAATGAACATTTTTGTCATGCTTTTCTGTACAAAAGGCAAAAGGATTGGCACAAGAACTTGTCTTGTATCGGTAAAGGACAGCTCCACTTTCCCTCCAAATGTCTTGTTCTGTGGCTTGATATATTTGCTTTTATAGCCAGAATCTGTTGTCAGAAACAGTGCATTGGGCAGTCTAGCCCAGTACATATTCTTCTATGATTATGAGCTAAAGTTTTTGCTGATATGACTTTTAAAACTGTCTTGAACTGCACAGGAGGCCTGCACTACAGGGTATTGTAGTGTTAAACATGCAGGCAAATTAATATTTTGGTGAAGTACTTTCTTTTTACTGCAGAATTTTAACAGATAGGACGAGATTCAGGTGTCCTTGTTCAGACAATCTCTAAATTTGGTATCGGTTTTCACTCCCTAACTTGCCTTTTCACTTCATGATATGTATTTTCAGTGACCCCAAGGTGATACTCTGCCTCACCTCCAAATGGCTATAGGTAATCTCACAGTACAACTTTATTTTATATTCTCTCCCTGTCATACTTTGCATGAAAGTAACTTAAATATATAGAGAATTTCATACTATGAGTGGACATAATCCCGAATATATTTGCATGTCCTCATTGGCTGTCGTGAGCTAATGCCCAAATTTGTTCTTTGTTGGAGTCTGAATTCACTATAAACTTAACTGAAATGATCAAATGTTAGCCTTTCATGAGCTCAGTTGGATTTTTCATCCTGAGAGCCCCACTGCTTCAGCAGAGACATTCAGGTGCCTGGTGGAGCTCCACAAACCTACCTGGTCTGAAGAATAAGCAGAAATAGCTGTATCATTAGGCATTGCACTAATAAGCGATCAAATTCTGCTTCTTGTATTTCTCTCCTCTAGAACAACCAAAACCTCCAGACAGACACAGCTGTTGTGTAGTGCAAATCAAAATACCAAAGACCAGAGAAGAGGATCACAATATTAAATTTCAGTAGCCTCTAACATCTTAAATGAATTGTTCTATTCATGCTGATTAGGTTTCTGTTTTTTTCAAGCATGTTTTTCAAAACTGCCTTCTTTACTATGTGGCTTTCCAGTTGGGGTGCATACAGACACATGCACATGTGTATAAACACCTATCTATAGAAAGTTTTGACACTTTTAACATTCAACACTCAACTGTTTGATACAAAAAATGTTTATCTACAGCATTCCTTATGTAAGCTGTGTAACAATAGCAGGAAATAATACATCTATCATAGAAATTAATCTAGTAGTTGAAAAACAGCAGATGTAAATTACACTACGAGACAAAGCTTAATTCAGTGGATTTTTATGATGTGTGGAGATATATAAAGTGCTCCTTGAATGCTAACTGAGATCTTTGCATGAAGCTGCATAAATAATTTCTGGTTTTGGTGGTTTTTTTCAGCTTTTAAGAACTGAAACAACCATTGGAATGCTCAACATTTTTTTCCAGCACTGTCTTGTCAAGAGGCAGTCACCTTATTCATACATTCTTTTATGGTTTTTAACATCTTACATTTTTATGTGAATATTTTTCTGAAAGGATTGGGCTTTTAAAAATCAGGTTTGTAGAAATAAGCCACAGTAAAACAGAATAATGTATCATTCTATGCTGATATCAGCCAATCAATATTGGGAAAAGCCTATTGTTTTATTTTTACATGCAAAAAGATGGGTCATCTTGGAAACACCTGATGTCTCTCTGGCACTTTTACCCTGTTTCTCATTATTTCTAAAGAATTCTTATGCTGTTCTTTCTTGTAGTTTCATCACACATGAGTACCAGGCTGTATGTGATGCACAGCTCTAGTTATCTTCATATACCTCCAGAATACACTTATTATTATTTTTAAATAGCTTGCATATTGTCATTTGCAAGTAATCTAGAGCATTGTATGCAAACCAATGTTTTCATTGATTCATAGCTGAATTGAGGATTTGAGCTGATTTTAAATTTCAAATACAACATGAATCATTGAACCCTTAAACAACAAACCAGCCTGATTCTACTTTCATGTACAAAAATACATCCTAACTTTAGAGTTGTGCACTATGAAAAATTTTGTACCTATTTCTAGCATTGAATCTACTGCAAGTAATTAATCTGATAAAAGATCATAGGAGTTTGGGCATTTGATTGTCTCATTTATAACCTAATGAGCATCACATTGTTCCTGTGTAGACACAACAGAGAGCTACTAGGGCTAATCGGCAAAGGAAGAATAAGATGTTTTGGATAGAGGAACAGCATATCCATATTGTACAAAGGACAGCAACAGAAGACAGTTACCATTTTCACTCCGATTTAGAAATGTAAGTTAGCATGTGCTTAATCCAACATCCTTTCCAGCTGCTGTATCTAAAGTTAGGAACATACTTGTAGGAGGACCAGCAACCCACAATGATGCATAAGAATGTCAATAGCAGACTTATCTCTGATTGCTAGGTCCATCAGCAGTAGTTTTATGCAAAATTGGGTTTTGCTTTGACTGAAATAAATGGAAAATTTTATTTAGTAAAAACAGTAAGCCCAGAATTTTTTAACTTTCACAGAACTGGCAGCTAAATCTGAGAACATATGCCCAATTTTCTGTGTGGGCAAGGCTTTTCTATAGAACTCTAAAAATAAGTTGTTGTGTATGTTTTCTGAAGGTGGGAGTGACCTTCTGGAGATACTTGAATTTTTAGGAATCATCTTCAACAGGAAATGAACCACCTACTGAGTTCACCGTGTTCTGTAGGTATTTCTCATTCTAAATTTAGAGTCTGTAGGACTAAGTCTCATCTCACAATCTTTAGTTCAGATTTGCCCTAGTATAAAGGATGTGGGGGATAATCTGCGTGTGGGGGAATTGCTTCTGGATTCTACCACTACCAAAATGATAGTAGTATGATGTATAAAAATTGCTCAGTAAAAATGACTACCCTTTTGTTTGTAGGTGCACATTATGTTATAATTATGTAAGACTGGTATGTAGCTCCCATTGTCATTTTCATTTTCAAGCTGATTGTAAATATCTAAATAAAATGAAATCAGAACTCCTTGTTGTAGAAGTATCCCAAAGCATCTCTATTTCAAAGCATCTCTGTCCAAAAGCACTAACTAGCTTCCTTTGTGTTTGAGGTTTTTCACATACCTTTTTGTTTCATGGCTTTCCATGGTATTGTCATTCAGTGCACATAACAAGATACAGTATTGGAAGTATTAAGGAGTACTGAGGTATTTAAGGCATCAGTGGTGGAAGCCTGTATGTATTTCATGTCACTGTAATCATATTCACAGTAGTGTTTTGGCACTGTCATGGCCTCATCACAAGACACTACAGTTCTTAATGTCTGGTTTCTTGCTACTCAGTTTTGTTGAAACTAATTTGTAGCTATTGCACCTAGTCAGCTGATTAAAGCCTAGCTGCCTACACCAGGGTTCTGCTGGTTTACACTAATGAGACTTTTCCAGTAACTTTCTTCAAAGTAGAAAAAGGAGAAAAAACACATTCAGCTTAGCTATAAGCAAATTCACATCTGGTTCATTCACTGAGAATTCAGCAGTGATAAACAATAGTGACCCTCAAGATTCATTTCTTTCCAAGAAAGAAGAGGGTTCCATTTCTCTCTACTGGAGAAACAGTCCTATTTGATTGAGAGAACAGAAAGGTAACAGTCACCATGACAAACCATCACCTGTCCTCACAGTACTGAAGAGATTCCAGGATCTGGTTAAAAATGTAATTCAGCCATAGTCTTTGGAATAGGTCATATGGAAGTATTCATGTAAGCAAGCCTAAAAGATTGGAGAAAAGGCACAAAGTCCTAAGTAAACACTTCTAGTAAGGCTGTCAATAACTCTCCTGAGACTTAGCCTGTCATGCCCCCAACCCAACCAGTCAACAGAAGCCCTAGGAGTCTGAGCTTTGTGAAGAAAATCTGCTTCTCATTAGCTTTCAGACTGAAGAAATGTCATGTGGTACTTGTTTTGGGATATATGCTATGATTTCATGAACAAGCTTCACAGAGATTGTTTGATAGAACAGAGAAGCCTCATGGCAGCAGGCCAGCTGGCATTGTCAACAGCACTTCATGATCTTTGGAACCCATGAGAAACAAGCAAAGCTTCCTCCACAGATGGCTATTGGCCTCTTCCTCATCCGTTCCTCAGTCTGCAACTCTGAAATCAATATTTTCATGGGCAGTTCAAAATTCCAGCTGGACTTTTTATGGACATGCACTCTTCCAGCCTCTGTTGGTAACCTTTTTTTCCATTTTTACATGGGCTTAGACAATGGTTCTAGGTGGTGTAAGTCTTCAACCCAAGCAACAGGGATTGCACTTTCCAAGATTAAGTTACTGCATCATCCAGTCTCTTTTGTTTTTAGGGAACCCCACTCTCCTCAAAATATCTACCAAAGCAAAAGAAACTAACTTTGCAATGGCAAAGTGACTCATATTCTAACTTGGAGAACAAACAGTTTTGTAGCTCTGTTTTCTCTGTGTTTGCCATTGGTCCTTGTTCTGTGTTCCTTGAACCCATCCTTCAAAATACAGAAAGAATCAGTGGTTTCAGAGAGGGACCTTCTATCATCTGTTAACGTACTTTGTCTTTCATAATGCTGTGAAAGCTAAATTTCCATTTTAGTCTGGCTATGGCACCTTCATATTTGAGTAGAAGAAAAATCAAGATTAATCCTATCCTAGCTAATGTTATGGACAACCCTCTGGTTTTGAAAGACTTGCAAATTGTACAAGACTTCATAGGTAAATAGGGAGGATTCAAATTTTCTGGTTCTGGGAGTTCAATGCTCCATCCACAGACCGTTTCCATTATTCATAACCGTACGTGCAAATCACTGTTATCATTACAGTTCTTTTGGAAAAGACATCTCAGTATTAAAATGTAAACTAGTATGATGAAACAGGGTTTCAAATACAGTATTTGTATTCTTGAAATTTTGTTTAGAACATCATAATTAAAGAATACCAAGGGAAAAGTCATGTCAAAGCACTGAATAACCTTAATTAGAGGCCTTGCTCTACCCTCTGATCCTAACTCATGGTATTCTTGCAGTTTGAATTAAGAAATATCAGATTCATTTTCATTAAACAATGGTTTTAGAAGCATTTCCTTCACTGTTTCTGGTTATAACATCAGCTTAATTGTAAAAAATTATTTTCCTGGGGACACACAAGTGTAAGCAATGGAAATTTAAAAAAAGTCATAATACATCTAGAGAAAGGTACTTGTTTTCAGCTTTCTATTCTCCAAAGACTCTTTAAAAAGACTGTTCCTCAGTTGTCTTTATGAAATAAATGGATTACAAAGTAATATATAATAGTAAAAATGTTGCATTTCTGTGTTTTGAGATGTACATTTTCTGTATTGTGTCACTTGGGCACTACAGGGTTTCATTTCATTTCACTGAAAACCTTTTACATATGGCCGGGAATAGGACCATCACCAGAAAGCTTGTTCTTACAATATTTCAGGGCTGATCATGAAAGGGCTATGTGTCCTCTACATTCAAAAGGAGTTCTTCATCACATCTCCATCATTGTATATTTTAAAAATGCTTATTGTTATTTGTAACTATAGAAGCTTGTGACTTTATACACTTTGCATACTGTATTCCATATTCTTTAATATGTACATTAGTATCAAACTTCAGTGAACGTAATTTCAGTATGTTTTGCCAACTTATAGCACGCCTTAGGAAGGGATGAAAGAACAGTGAGATATGGCCTTCTGACAGCATGGTCCAGGAGTAACCTTTGTGTCTTGACAGTGCTGAGGCTTTTGTTATTTTCAAACCATTGCCAGTGTCCTAATTAGCATGTCTTTGAACAGCTAAATAACTGAGATCTCTTTCAGGTGTCTTGTCTTTGAGATTAATTGTAAACATCTGCCAACTGGTGAGGACAGTTAATTCTTGTAGTTGTTCAGTAGAGTTTCTGAAAGGATATACATTCATTTTCTAAAGCCCTGCTTTACAATTTCTTTGTAACTTGAGTCTGTGTCTGGATTTTACTTTTCCCTCCCTCATTAACAGTCTGTTCCTGGGTTTATGTGCAATACTTTAAAACAGTAGAAAAAAGTAGAAATCAGCAACAAGGTAAAATGAAAATAGTCAGTTAATGTTGTATTTAATTCTCAAGATGGCATCAAACGTGTGTGTTTATGTAATCCATAGAATCTGTTTCTATTGTCAATGAGAAAAATTAATTTATAAGTTTCATTGAAGCCTTTCCTATAAGGGAGTGAAAGTTTTCCAGTATCACGCCAACATTTGGGAAAAGCAAAAATATTTCTTTCAAAGGCCAGTACATATATAAGCAACCTGAACAGATGGTTAAAAAAAATGAAAGTGAATGGCTGAGAAAAGGTCCCTGTGACATTCACTATTAGACACAACAGTGGCTTTTAATAAAGCAGAGTTAATTCTATAGCAAGGAGTGAAATATTATTTAATCAACAGTACTTCATACATAATTCAATTAACTGCCTTCACTCATCAGTATTAACAAGAGCTGGAGCTTGGATTAATGTGCTTGAGCTTTATAACAGCACTCCCAGCCTACTTAAATGCTGCCAAAACTTAATAAAGCACTGCCGATCAAATTACAGTATCTGAGCCCAGTACATCAGTGTGCTGATATTAGAAATCATCCTATGCTCACATCATTGTTTGCTAATTCCTTATTTATGCTGATCTCTGCACTAAACAGTTTAATTTGTGTCGTGGTAGAACAAGTTAAATTTCTTACCACTTTATTGATGACGTCTTTGGGATCATTCAAATTGTTGAGCAATAACTATAAATGATGTATCCATGTACTTTCAAACCTGTAATTTTTTAAACAGTAACTCTAATCAGATGCATAGATTGCCATAGAGGGTTTTCTATCAGTCAGAAAAATAAGGATGCTAACTTAATTTCTGCTTTGGTTCTGACGAACATTTATATGGTGGTCAGTTCTTTTCTAGGCAGAAAAGGATCTTGCCCTCAGTTACAATGAACAACCCTGGTTGTGCCATTTGCTGCTGCTAGTACTCCTTGTGCTTTCTCTCGCTCCAGGAAGAGAGAAGGGACAATGAAGGTTTCCAGAATGTTTTCCTCTCTGCCACTGAGGGATTTAATTCTCAGAAGCTGATGAGGCTGCCTCAGCAGAAGCTGAGAAAATAATGCTTTGGTATTATATCACATTCAGTGCAAACTGTGGCCAGCCTCATCTAGGAAACCTCAGAAGATTTAAGCCCAGCCTTACAGAACTGCTGAAAAGGGAGGCAGCCTCATGCTGTTTATTCCACTTCTAACTCTTCTGAAATAAATCTCTGCTGCGCCTGAAAACACTTGGCCATATTTCAGCTGGGTGAATTGAGGCCAGACCATGGCACCCAGAAGGAGATTGAAGTGCTGAAAAATTCTTTGAAATGTAAGCTTTGAAAGCATTGTAAGCTGTCAGAAGAATCAGAATAAGATAAATGACACAGAGAAAACAAAGAAGAGCATGCTTTTTTATATATTTCTTTTTAATCTTAACACAAGAAAAAAAATGAAGATGTCAGAGGAATAGCTTTTGTATACAGCAAGGGCCTGATCATTTCAGGAGCCCACAACACAAGTCTGAGGGAGATTTTGTTTAAAAGGAATTTAGTACTGTAGATCATTCAGAAACATGTTTTGGAAGGCAGACAGGCATGTGCAAGTCACACTTGACTGGATTCTACCTGAATAGATTCTACCCTTTACTTTGCCTTTTGAAAATGTTTCTTGTTATCTGGAGCACGTGAAATGCAAGGAAATGACAGGTGTCATAACCATCCATTTCCTCAATTCACAAGGTGAAATACCAGCCGAGGTTGAATTCAAAGTGGTGTCATTCTGTTGGTTGCTCTAGCACTGAATTTGGCATGAAGTCCCTTGAGGGCAAGTGAGGATTATGAAGTGCAGCCCAATACATAAAGGCAAGAGACAGCAACCAGAATTTTTGAGAACAGAGAAACTGGCTCTATTAAGTACTACGTAAGGAGGAACGATATTTATGCTCTTTGTTCACCAAGTAGTGCCATCTGAGGATTTAGCAATTCATCCAAAAAAATATTAGATGGTTAAGACTAAGTTGGATATATTTTAAAAACAGAAAATAATGGAGAACCAAACCCTCACTTTTTTATAAAGTCAGCACAACTCTATTAATTTAAACAGAGCCTCACCAGTTTGGAACCTTTTCCTTACCATTCGAATTTCTCCTTTACTATGTTTTTGACAGGACTTGTATCAACAGCAAATGGAATGCTAAGTTGACAGCAAGTATTTCGTGATCCTATATTGTTATCAGAATCTGTGTAATGGTGGTAGATTTTCAGGGCTTCAGCACTGTGCATGTGCCTTGTAGGTGGTAAAGGAGCATAAAATGAGCTACATCCACATTGAAAATAATAGTTTGAATCTGCTGCTAAAGTTTAAATCACACTTTATCCTTTTGCCTTCTATTTAAAAATATAAGAAATAAAGATAATCTAAAGGAAAAAGTACAGTGTCTACACAAAATCTTTAGACTAACAAATAGATGCTCAGGCTTTCAGCCATTTTAAGCACCAAAGTCAACAGAGAAAGGAGAACTACTTTCTAATTTAATTTCTGTATTTCAGGCAGGTTTGGTGACATTCAAAATAAAAGGTGGATCAGAAAAAACAGTAGACAATACATGATGTGAAAACTCCTAATGCAAGTAGTATTTCAGAATGGAAACAGAAGACTTAGTTATGAATGGACAGCACCAGGATGTTTTTCAGCAGCAGCTGTTTGTCAATGATACAAAAAACTGGCAGCAAGTACAGCACTATTGACTTATGAATGATCTAGTCATACTTGGTTTAAAAGCAAATGAATAAGTAGCTCATGCAATTCACTGTAGCAAAAGAGAATATGGTGCTTGCATTGAGGGGACATGCAGGAAACAGTCTCATTTCCCCATCTGTAGTCCTAATATTAACATTGTCAAAAAAAAAACCCAGTGTTTTTTAAGTTTTAATAGGTATCAAAAAAAATGAGCCACAGATCCTCTATCCAAGCTTTTCTATTTGTGAGTTGTATGCCCTGCACAAGGGGGAGTGACAGACTCCATGCTGAATGTCAGTCGGCCATAGCTCCAAAGTCAGCTGTAAATACACAGATCTCAAGGCTAGAAGATGCTGCTAGAAAATGGGTATGGATTTTCCGTACATCATGACTGTGTGTCATCCACCTACCAACTGTACTGAACCTAATAATTTCTCTGAATAAAGTAATACTCCATAAACTTCACTGCTGAGCAAACAGCATACTGCTGGCAACATCATACTTTGCTCTCCCTTTCAGCTCATCAAAAGATGACTCAATTACCATTTAAAAATTTATACTGCCTATGAAGTCAAGGACTGTAGAATTAGTAGTCAGCTTGAATGTGTTTTGAAAAGAATACATGATTCTTAATGTGAAGAACTGACAGGTTTGCATGTGAGTATTAAAGGACCAGCTGTAAGCCAGTGCTGGTGTTAATTTTAACTAGCATTATGTATGCAAGGAATAATGGGCAGATGAAAATGACAGATTCCGTCAACATGTAAGAGGGGATGATCATTTTGATAATGAAAAAACATTTGAACAAGCCTGCCTAGTTTATGCAGTTGCCCAAATTCAAGACACACAGATTCAGAGATTCACAATAGAGGAATTTGAAATCACAATTTATTTTCCCTCTGGAAAAGTCAAGGAAAACTGTAAAATTGGTAATTAGAAACAAGCTTGTGAAGGTTTGCATATTTTACTTTCTTAAAAGCTGTGGCAGGTATTTGGCTCCAAGGTGCTTTTATCTTATGGCAAAATTTCTGGGAAGCTGCCTTAATTTTATGTCTTGTTTAATGTTGAGCCTAAGCCCAAAATGTTGACATCATCTTCTTTAAGGAGTGAAAAGAAGCTTACTTAACTTTAAATCTATTCATTGTGCCTAGTGCCACCTGTTCCTGTACAGTCTGTGGCTGGAAGAGTCATTGCCAAATCTACATCTGTAGAATTTGTCTTCTAACGCAAAATTTAAAAGGATTTCTTTACAATTTAGAAATGCTAATGTACAAGGGATAACAAAAACTAGGGAAAAAACCCAGAAAATTTAAAAACTCTTTTGACAAAATCAGAAATTTCAATTTACTTAATTAAACCTCATTTGAGGTTAAGAAGTTAAATGTATTTGTGAGTTTCCACACTTCCATCTCGAGAATTTTTCTTCTCGTCAGAGTGTTATTAAGTGTTAGCCACAAAGCATCCTGTCAGATACTGCTTAACTTTAAAGGAAAACATTCAAAGATCTTTTTAAGGGTGCTTAGATAGCACAGCTGAGTTAGGAAAGAGATGAGTATGTAAGTATGAAAGCAGAGAGAAGTAGACAAGCTATCTGCATTGATCTGTCATCAAGGCAGTGCACCAAACCTTGCCTAATAGATGGTTTGCTACAATCAAATTTTCATGCACCTTGCACATGCACATGCACATGCACCATGCACAAAAGTATTCAGCTCAAAAATAAACTAAATAACAATATCATGTGTATCTCAAATTGAGGTGTTTGTTTTTTTTTTTTTTTATACAGGCTAGTGAGTTGCAGGAATCATCCTAAATTTTACATGTTACTTAAAAGCATGTTGTGACAGGGATCTAGTGGGAGTTCAAATCAGATCTCTGAAATGGAAAAGATCTTCTCCGAGGTTTTGGTGTCCTCACTGGGTGATTTTCTCATTGGATGGGTACCATTTACTTTGCAATACCCAGTTGAGTTTTCAGGGATCTCAAGGTCTAGGATTTAATGTCCAGCTAGTTTTACATGAGTGTGAATAAAATTACCAGCAGAAGATATGAGAAGAAGCACCTTCTCCTCTGTTGCAGAGGGATCAACCATGATTTTACCAGGAAGTGCAACTCATGAGTAGCTACAAGAATTAGACAGGTAATGCATGTGTTAAAGAGCCACCTATAACATACACATAATGAATAGTTCCCAGGAGGAAGAGCAAGTCCATCAAAATTATTGGGTTTTTAATACTGTTAACACCTGTTTTAAATGTGAGCTTAATGCATCTTCAGCCTATGGAGTGTAGCAATTGCCTTAGAAGTAGTATGTCTGACTCTGCTTAATGAGTTATAGAGTGTTTCCAGACTTCTAAGTTAGGAGTTCTAAGAAGTGTTACCTCAGGGAAAAGAAATCATAAAGAAACCTCACTCAGCTGCAAAAACTGTGCTTCCTACTATTTCAAAGAAATTTCTAAAACTGGAGACTTCATAATCACTGGCATCTTTGGAGATACCCTATCAGGTCCATGATGACTGCTGTGGACTTGCACATTAGGCAGTCCATCTTAACTGCTTTATCCAGGCAACATTTCTTAAGAACTTTTGATTTAAAATGCATCACAAAATTCTTCCACCAATGATGGCAGCAAGAAGCTTCTGATGCTATCAGAGAAGAAATTTCCCAGAGGTTACAGTTTATGGAGTTTTTTGGAGTGTATTTTTTGAAGGAAGAAAAACCGAAAATAGGCAAACTCAGTTGCATGAACAAAAATAGAGGTTCTTCCTCAGCCACCTGCAAATATCCCCTCTGTTGAAAAGGTTGAGTCCACTTTGATTTTATATGCTACATAGCAAAAATAAAACATGGATGAACCATGCCAAAAAGTAGAAGTTAAAGGGGGAATTTCAGGGATTGTAAAAGACATTAAGCATAAATTTGGAATTAGATGTGGATAATTTATTTAGTATCTTTTTGCAAGTGACACATATTCAGAATGTATCTGTAATTCAGGGAAGCAGTTAACTGCAAGCATTAATTGTATTTTAATAAAAATGTTTCAGCCAGAAAAGAAAGGGATAACCTGGTAACCATGGCTTTTCTGAGGAAATAAAATGTGAAAGAATGTTTTGCTGAATAAGGGATCAGAATTTTTTTGAAATACACACAAAAGAAGAAACAGGAGGGAACTTCAGATAATCTAAAATTGGATGGTTTTCCACCAAAAAAACCTGCAAGACATCCATTCTGAATCACCAAGAGTAAAACTGTTTTCTGCAAAGCCAGATAATTTACCATTGTTAGCTCCTTCTTCCTTGTTAGGAAATATTCAGTGCTCACATTGTTTCCTTCTGAAGCTGTTAAGATTTTCAAACTTAGGATGTGTTGCCACTGAAATAATCACGCTGAAGTTTCAAAAGAGCGATTATTACTAAGAATCACACCCATAAAAAATCAGGGGAGAAACAAGAACATGAGGCATTGTTATGGCAAATACAGTGAAAGATATTACTTCACATCCTAAGACTGAGGAGCAAATCACTGGGCCAAGTCCCAAGAGATGATGTATTGAGACTATTTTCTTATTAAATTGGCCACAGTTAATGCTACAGAAAATAAATTAATACTCTTGTACATTAGGTAGTAGGCTGGTTATAAGTGGTCCAGGAATTGTCATTATATTGCTCTGCTGGTTTCCTTTGGCAGCATAATAGATATATCCGTTACCCTAGCTGACAACAGCTAATAGTGCAGAACAAAGAAAAAGAATCACTATTGATGTAGGTGAAGCTTCCAGTGACAATTGCCTAACTGTGAGACTCAGACTTTGCCCTGTTTCTCTTACATGACAATTAAATAGCCAAGGTAATTCTGGGTAGTACAGTTAAGACTTTAAGACAGTGTTGGTAACGCTAGGCATTAGAATTTGTTTTGTTTTGCTAAGATCTTGCGTTTCATGTTCAACTTTTTACTTAGAAAATATTTCTGAAATAAGCAATTTCCATTTTCCTCATAAGATATTCAGTCTTTTCTGTTAAAGGCATGCAGACTGGAGTAAGTTTAGTCACTGCACCATAGCTTATAGTTGCTAAACCACTGCTGCTCTTCTGTTAAGATGAATGCAAAACAAGAGGGATTTTTATTTCAATGTGTAGCACTACAGTTCAGCAAAATGTCTACAGCAGTTCAAAAAGCGGGGTAGGAACTGAATTGTTTTGATACTTGAAATACCTTTCTTAAAGCTCAGACAGAAAAGTCATTGTATGTATTGTTGTAAGAAATCAAGATAAAAAGCTTTTCTTAAAAGAAAAAAAATAATTCTATTTGTCCCATCAAATCTGAAAAAAACATTCCATTTCCTGTCTGCCTGGGACAGCGCAGAAACTCAGTTAAGTAAACCAGAAAGAAATACAATTTTGATTGTAAGCCTGGTGTTTACTTTTCTTTATTTGGGTAGGTCATACTGGAAAAACTTGGTGAGAGTAAACTTCATCTATAGTGAATGAGTATTTGTACCTGGCCATTTTAATAGGATTTATGATTACTGACTTAGCTTTGGCAGCTTTGTAGTAGAAGAAGTTTAAACAGAAGCAAGAACACTAAAAGCTAGCTAATCTGTACGTACTAAGCCTTCTGGGTATTTCTACTAGAAATGCATCAGTAATACTAAGGCACATTGCCATATACCTGAAAAACATAAGGCTGTTACAGAAAAATAAGCATTACATTCATGAATAACACAGTTTGTGTTCACTCTTTCACACAGTGTGTAAATTGAAATCATGTCAACTAACACTAAATGTATTCTTTTTAAGCACGTTATATTAGCTGAAGTACTTTTTTTTTTGCTAGTGTTAAACCCAGACTGGTGCACTGATGATGGATATTGGTCAATATATGGAATATGTTTGTTATAGTTCTAAACAACCTTTTGACAGATGCAGTTTCTCTGTTGTTTCAGAGAGAATGTTTACTTCAGTATATTCAACTAATTCAAATTAAAATGGAAATATCAAGTGGGAACTTAACTGAGAAAAATTTTTTTTCTTCAAAAAAGATCAGATAGGAAAGTCTAAGAGCTGGTAGTTCCAAAGCCTAAGGAATTTCCATTAACTAGATCAATTAGTCCTATTTCCAGGATTACTCTGTTCATATTTTGATTTCTAAAAATATTAGCAAACCTGTGACACAGAGGTCAACTTAAAGTTACATTTTCAGTGATTATGAGGCTGCAGATTTTGCCTTCAGGTGATGGGTTTTTGGGATTACCTGGTGTATTTGATAATCACATCAGTAATACAATTTTAGAGTTGATTTAGGAGCTTGGATCCATAAGAAGGTATTTTTAGTCATCTTTGCAGCCTTTTCCACATGCATGGCTGTAAATTTTCTACTCCATCTGGATGTAACCATTTAACACTTTTCTTCCTAAAGCTCTTTTTTCTCAAGGAAGGTGTGATTTTATTCTTCTGCTGCTAGAAAGACTATCAAATTCTGTATCCACAGCCTGAAATTATTCAGAAAATAAGATGTATTCAATTCTGTGTGAAGGTCATAAGTAATAAAGCCTCCAAGGCACTATCTTCCGGTGAATCTTTGCTGCCAAATAGGCAACATACATTATCTTTTACACATCTCCCTTGGAAGCAATTGATGCTCATTCCTTCTGAGCTGTTACTGTCTCTGGCAGGGAGAAATGGGCTGTTGGAGTGTTCTAGAGCTACGGGCTTTCTGTTCTCCCCTTGACACACTGCGAAGTAGATTATGGTCTTTGTGCCTCAGAGAGATTTTACAATTCTGCATTCCCTGCATTGCACCTCTGACTAGTCTCTCTGCTGCTTTGCTAAAACATATCAGGTGCTGCTGTGATGCTTTTCAAGGTGGAGCAGGTACCTTGCAAATCAGGTGATGTTTATGCACTGCTGTATTTCTTACATAGTGTGCTTGCTACTCTAATTTTTCACAAGCTGAAATAAGTCATTACAAGCTACAGAAAGTGTCAAATGGTTATTGGCTTACAAACTTACACCACCTGCCAGTGCTGGTCAGACAAGCAGCATTTTTTGTAGTGCTCTGTGATTGACACTAGTATAAGGCATGCATGAACACACACATAGCCTAAGAAAACAGCTAAGGAAGGGTCTGCAAAGATTAATGCTGTCCTGAACAGCTTTTCAGTCAGTTTCTGGAGTTGCTAGTTGGAAATACAAGATCCTCCTTGCAGTGGCTATTTGATCTAACCTTGAGCACACACCTGACATTCACAACTGTTGGCTTTCCGCACCAAGGTGGTGCACTTCCATTTTCATGCACTGATGACAGCATCACAGCACATTTCCAAACCCTATCTTGCATCAGGAGGGAGCATCCACTCCTTGCCCATTACCTGCATCAATTCTTGCTGACGCATTCAGAGCAAATTTGATCTTACAATTCAATTGCTAGATGGAGTTGTGCATTTGCCTGCAGTCAGAAGCTTCCAAAGCAGTTTGAGGGAGTTGCTTGTTGTGTCTTCACATGTATGTGTTAACAGTGAAATCAGGCATGATCAGATTAGAAACAGCAATAGCAGTGTATCAAACTCACACAAAAGTATCATAGTGTCGCCCTATAAAACCGAGAGGAGATAGTTTCTTTAGCCTCCATCTTTAGAGTATACATACTGTTCTAGCACTTTGGCTTACACTAACAGTCTCCTTGAGCTGTTTTCAAGTAATCCTTTCTGAACAGCCTGTCCTGGGGGTCTAGTCTGACCTGATGCTCAGTCCTGCAACTACTGGCTTCCTGCCAGCAGCTAGGAAACTGCTGCAATGCATAGCCCTGCTTTATTGTACAGCCTCCATGCTTGTCCTTCTCTGGCTCCTTGTTTATGTAATCCTTGGCCTCTTCTCCCCAATCCATCCGAAGAACCATTGTATTGGGTTTCTGTGGCAAGGTTTTGGTAGTGGGGGGGGTTACAGGGGTGGCTTCTGTGAGAAGCTGCTGGAA
>JANZLQ010000002.1:32236742-32248733 GCA_026212715.1 Elanus axillaris | reverse complement strand
TCTAGCGAAGAGGGGGGGGGGAGTGATAGAACGACTTGGTGGGCACCTGGCGTCCAGCCATGGTCAACCCATCACAACCATTTACAAGAAGATTGAAGACACTGATCTCGGGAGCAGCACTCATGAAGTCCTGCCCAGATTCAGATCCCTGGCACAACATGCAAGCCCTTTAAGAACACATGATCTGCCCTCTGGTGGCTAATTGTAGATGGAATAATTATGACAATACCTTGGCAAGGTTTAACTTACTGCTTCTGATTTAATAATATATTGTAGCACTTGAGAAGGCCTTTTCTTAAACAAATTCAAGCATTAAAAAAAAAAAATTACACATGTCCAGGTCTTACATTGATTTCTTAGCACCAAAGATCTAGTACCTGTAAGTGTAACTAAATAAGAGTTTGGGGGTTTTTTTGCAGTTGATTGAAAATTTTGACAGCAAAAGGATACAAGAGTGGAGATCAAAATCTGTATTCTGTGCAAAGTTCAACATAAATTTCAGCCCCTACAGGCTGAATCTCTAGCTGCTGAAATGCGCAGGCTATCTTCACTGTTTACAATGTAGTGGATCAGTGTACACCTCACCTACACACTCCCCATGCTCTGTACTGCCCTTCCCTGCACTGCTTTGTAGATTCATCTCCATATCTATTCCCCTTGGATCCAGCACTCTCCTCCCTTTCTCCACTCCCAAGCAATGCCTAGACTATTTATTTGCTTCCCCCCCCAGGTCTGGTTTTGGGGGGTTGGAGTGGGGTTTGGGGTTTTTTTTGTTTGCATACAAAACCAGTTTGAGAGCCTTCCCAGTTAGCCTCTCTGATGGGAGTGCTGCAGAACATTTCTCTGTTTGACTGCAAATACAGAAACTTCAAAGTAAATGAGAAAACACTTACTGGTATCATTAAATACACATCTAGGTGAGTATTTAAGAACCTTCACAGCCTTGTGAAAACCAATATATTTGCAAAATGTTTCCTCACTGACAGCAGAACTCAGCAGTTTCATTTGCTGTATATCTGTCCAAAAGCAGCCTCAGCAAGATCAGCAACGTTGTTTGGAATCTCAGATTCACAGCAGAATTCAAAACTGAATGCATTAATGGACGAAAAGGTTTGAAATATGACCTTGTCATTAAAAAATTGCAGTATAATTAAGCAACACATATGGCAATTAATCCAATAGTAGAGGAGTTCCTAATAATGGCAAGTTCATAAAGATATTAAAAACAGAAAACTTGTTTGAATAATAGGTATGCAAAAACTTGAGTAAACACATAGTATTTGCCTTGCATTTGCTACAGAAGCCAATAGGACCACAGACAAACACACTTGAATAGATCTAACAAGCAGAAACAGGTTTGGAGTTTGAAGAGAGAGGGCGTGTATAACATGAGATGTCTCTCCAGCTATTTGATCTATATAAGACATTTGGTGAAGATGAATAATTTCATGTCTTCTCTAGTTTGTAGGGTATTTACAGATAGTCTTGCATCAGTGCAGTTTCTTCCCTCTTTAAGAACTTATTCAGTATTTATATTGTTTGTACAGGGTTTTCCTGGACAAGACACCACAGTGATAAAATTTTCAGATTAAGTGGCCCGTTTTTTCAAGAAAAAGTGAATCGTTTCCCATCTGCCCTTATTTTCACTCATTTTCAGATAATTCCAAGAATGCATTTCAGCTTTTCTGAAAATTAGGCCAATAATGACCAGCCTTACACTCATTACACTAGTGACCATCTGACATCAGCTGATTGATGATGCGGGAATTTGTTGGGTAGGAAACTGTTGTATTTCCTATGCAGTGTATTTGTCCCATGGTGTGCATGTGTGCACACAGAATACAAAAATCAGATAATGTGGCATGAACCAAAAGAATACCCTTACATCTTGGACAGAAATTCCTGTGTAAAGAGTTTGTCAAACATTGTAGAGACCAGTAAGATACAAACACTTATTCAGGAGGAAGGGAAAAGACAGCAAGTGACTCCTCTAGAAGATCCTTAGTTATTGGGACTCCCATGCAGCCAGGTTCATCCTGAGTCAGAGTGACCACTACGCCTTTTCTGCTTCTGCCTGTTGCACACACAGGATAGCAGAAACATCCCAGGAGTATTTCAAATTAATCACTTAGTACAAGAGAGCTAGATTCTCCCTAAACATGCAGGTAGTCCTAGATAATGATTAAGCTGACTGTGCTCAGCAACAGCCTACCTGCAGAGGCTATGTGCCACATGCTGTATGTACAACATGTTATCAAGAACACAGTGACTACATTCTTCCTTAACAGGTATATCAGATCTTCATAGTGTAACTGCAGTTAGGAAAAGCAGTAGATCACTCAGTGAAAGATCAATCACTGGACAGGAATTAGACGACTAGTTTAATGTAGCAGCTGAGGGGAAGCCAAGGTTTCTTTCCATTCCAAAATATTTTGTAGTAATGCCTCTGTTCAGAGTTGTGGCTTGGCAGCACCATGTTGGACTTCCAAGAGATCAATATTGCCCAAATACCTTTTGTTCCAGCCTGTAAGCGCATCTAGTCATCTGTCCTAAGGACTTCTGGCCTTTCCAAGAACAAAGTTACAAAGTTTTGGTAATCTCACTGTGGAAACAGCATCCCCAGGCAGGCCAGAGCCCTGTGGTATAGGGTCAGAGAAATCTGATTACTCTAGAAAATACCAGAGCAGAGAACATCAGTGTTTGTGTCTTGAACTGTCATTACAGATATAAACTGCAGTGCTCCGTGGTGAACTCTGTGCTTGTTCCTCACTTGTCTTTGCACGTCAGCGGAGCTAGGACATTTCTGCATTACTTGCTGTCATTAGCTGTAACAGTCTTGTGGGAAACCAAAGTAGTACATAGCTACAAGTAATTCTGAAGAGGCCACTGTCATACACACAGATGTTTTGGAGAATGGGACCAGTTAACCCTTACTGGATGCTTCTTACACATAAGCATTATGCCTCAGTGTCTGCCTTCTCCAAACTGAATCCCTCAATGCCCTGTAGTTTCTGAATGTGATGCTCATTATATTCATCCTAACAAAGGAAGTGCTAACAAATGCAGACATACATTGAATTTGGCAAGAAATAAATTGCAACGTATTACTTGAGAGTTACCCTTGTTTTAGTAACAGTATGCTGTGAAGCACTGGGATATCCAGAAAGAGCACTTTTGATAGAATAAATGTGCTGTCTTTTCTAATTTTTTATGTTCCTTCTTTCATTAATATTTTTCAGCAAAAGGATCGATAGTATCCCAAAGACATTAAAATAAAGCTGAACCTACAGAACAGAGCTCAAGTGATCTGCTGGATAAGCAGTCTTTCCCATTTCCTTAAAACAATAAGCCCCAAATTACTTTTCTCTGAACAACTTTCTCCTGTGTTCCAATTTCATCTATGTGAAGCTTTCTTCACTTTTCTTCTGGATCCTCTTTAAAACCCTAGATCTCACCCTGCCTCAGAACAGTCATTCATTTTAATAGTAACTGCCAAAGTCCCCAGTTTTACACCATGAACCACAGCACAAAGAGAACAATGAAAGATGCAGAAACATGAAGAGGAAAAGTTACTTTTAGAAATCATATGATAGCTCAAAGCACAGGTTTCCTGCATTTCAGTGCAAAGCCCTATTTAAAGGGCAGAATGACCATCACAGCTTTTTTTGTGTTTCATGTTTTTCCCTCTGTCTATATTTAAATCCCAGCCAGACTCTCCCTCTTTTCCACTCCCTAAATTACAGTGAGCATCAGGCAAACTTACTCAGTTCTGATTGCCAGCTTGTTCTTTGCCTGCTTCAAGGGGAATCTCTTGTACCCTAGCAGTGATAGAGGACTAACGGATTGACCAGACTTGATTAGAAACTGCCAGCTGAGTGGCAAGTAATTGATGCAGCTGGTTAGTCATAGAAGCATCCCAGGTACTGGCAGACATAACAAGGGAGCCCAGTGTATGACTGAACAGCAGATACAGGCACTGATCCAGTCCATCTGTATGCTCAGTGTCTCGTGTTGCAAAGATGGGGAGAGGGTGTTGTCTTCCTCCCCTCCCCTTTTTCATTTTTAACTCTTTTACTAAGAAGGTTTTCCTTTACCCAAGACTGACATTCTAATGAGCAGTCTGTGCTAAGTCCACTAAACATCCCAGTTTCTTTTAACTTTAAAGCAAACTGTCCTTTATTCTGTTTTCATTTCCATTTCTTGACATAGTTATGCTAAACTTTCAGCTGCAGGAACTTCACTACTGTTACACAGAAAGACAGTTTTCCCCAAGACTGTATATCCTTTTGACTGGAATGAGAAAAGTACATTAAAATAGTAGTAACAGTGGCCCTAGAGAAGATTGTTACTGAAGTTTCTTAGTGTTAGACCTGGATATACCTCTGCCTACAGATACATCCCTTCTTATTCCTGCCATATTAATAATGCAAAAAGAAGAGATAATACAAAAAGCATCTGTAAGTACTTTTTAAACAGATGACCTATATTTTTGGGAAACATTAAAGTTTTACATTGATTGTGTAGTTTTAGTATATGTGTTAACTCACCACAGTGAGTTAGAAAAGAATTAGAAAAATCTAATTACATACTGTTGTATAACTGTAAGATTAACATAATTTATAAAAGTGAATTAGTTCAGTTTAATTGGTGTAATGCAAGAAATGGTAGTGTTTTCTACACTGGTATCCCAAATGTGTAGATGAAAATACGTAAAAGCTTTGCAAGGTTAGAGGTCACTAATTGTGATTGCTAAATACTTTTTCAGGTAATACTCTTAATTGAAGAAAATGTTTAATTAGGCAGAAATATGCAGCTATAATTTAAAAGGTAAATTGAAGGGGGTATTGCAGGATGCCTCTATTAAAGAGATAGCAGAAAATTAACACTTTCTTAAAGAAAATACCTTTCCAGACTCTAACGCCTCATTTCCCCCTTCCAGTTTTCTGTTCCTTCACATTCAGTCAGTGCAGTTGCTGAACTTTCCCTGTCATTGAGAATCCTTCATACAGAGGGATGATGACATTTGAGCAGACCGGTATGAAATTAGCAGCATGTAATATGAGGCTATTAGAGTTCCTCACAATTTTCATTTTTTTAAATGTTTCAAGATTTATTGATGAAAAAAGTTAATATTTTTTACCATCTTTTGAATAATGGTATTGCTGTCTTACTCTTGAGGATATATTTCAGCTATCAACTTTTTGCTTCTTAAAAAGAAATCAGAATACTTTCAGTTCTCAAATTTGAAACCATTGTGATACTGTCTAGTATTTCTGCAGTCGGGAGATCTCTGTGACCAATTACTTAAAAGAATGCCATTCTATACTCTGTCATTTCTTTGGTGTCCCTGATTTATCTCTCAAAGCCTTTATGACTTCACATTTGGCTTTTATGTAGAAGCAGAGCAGGTCATGTGGTTATCCAGAGGCGTTAGTATGGTAATTTTCTTCAAGTTGAGTAGGTGGAAATAATTAATGGACTGCTTTATTGATGTACATAGATAGCTGATTCTCTCTGTGGTTTCAATTCCCCGCTTCAATAAAGTAGCTTGAGATTTTATCTGAGGGACCAGTAATTACACAGGGCAAGAATAATTGCTGCACAAATACAATCTGATTGTGTTTTATGCTCTTGTCAGGGCTGATGTTAAAGCTTAAATATATAAACAAGGATCTGCTGCATGAATAAGTTGAGTCCTTTTAGTTAAACTCATGAACACTAGAGTAACTTAAATTCAGAAAACCTGTGTTCTTGAAAGCTGAGCAAACTTCAGAGAAGTTACAGTCTTAGTGCAGTGCAACACAGAAATAACTTTACTTCCTTGACTAGACTCCATCTCCTATTACTGGCAGTGACCAGTAGCAGATACCCTGGGAAAAATAAGCACTATAAAAGTTGGAAGACATTTGCTACTTTTTATCTCTCCGAGACTGATGCAGATTTTAAGTGAGGATTTTGGCAATTTAAATCACTGTGGTATTCACCCTAGAGTTCTGACCACCCCCAACTAATTAGTATAAATTGATAAATTGAACAAAAAGTCATTTGCTGATGCTTGATTTTGAGACAGTTTCTCAGATTAATTCCCTATAAAGAAGCTCCTGTGTGGGAGCCTCCCCAGGCACCTTTGTAAGCAATAAGAAAAAGAACTGACATAGCTTTGCTGCTACATAATCTTTCACATGTTCCTTTTACAACTTGATCATCAGCTGACCCTACAGACTCAGTCAGGATCCTTGCCTCTCATGCACTCGAAAAAAGTTACTGGTAGCTTTTATGCCTTTGGAAAATTGCTCTTTCAGTATCTACTTTTGGCTTGTCTTATTTTAGTTTTATATTTAACTTGTCGGAGTTTATAGTCTTTTCCATTTTTCTTATTTGGACACCATTTTTTGAAGGATGCTTTCTTACTTCTAGCCATCTCCTTTATTTTTCTGTTGAAGCTTGCTGCCTTCTTGGCCCTATTTAAACAAAGGCTCAGCATAAACACATAACACCTGAAAACTTATCTTATAATCTGGCAACTGCAGTGTCCATTTTACCATTCAGGTGTTCTTTTTAAACAGGCTTCTTCATTTTTATGTAGTTCTTCATTGGGTTACAGAAAAATCAGCTACATAAGGGGTTTCATTCATATAAAGGTACTGAATGCAATGTAGTATGGTATCAATTATACAATGTGTTTCTTCTATAGTTACTCCTAAACCAGAGCTTCTTTCCTCAGTGAAAGGTTTGCCCAATTAGCAATATTCTAATGTCCTACTTACTCCCAGTGCCCAGCATAGGAAGCACGGTCATCGGATCAGTGAGACACACAAGGTAGACAGGAGGTTGGTTGCAGAACAGTCTCCACTTCTATCCCATTCTGAGGATGGCAGCTTTTTTAAACATGCTTTTCTGCTAGGTATCTTACTCTGTTTGATTTGCTGCTATACTATCTCATCTACTTATATGAGGCAAAACAAGGAATATAGTGGAAAGACTACTGTGTTTTTCGTGCACTCAGAAGCTGTACTGAGAAATATGGGGATATTTCCCAGATATTACAAAACTTTGCAATGATAGAAATAATTTGCCTACTGTGCATGCAACCTGTCTGCCCTTTGCTTTTGTTCCCAGAGTAGTAATAAATTGTGTGTGTTGCCAAGGTTAAGCACTTTTAACAAGTTATCTTAAAAAAATAAGCTGTGAGTTGAGGATAAGAGCACCTAGGAAGGTAGCACAAATGTATGAACAGGAGGGTGGAGCAGGGAGAGGGGAGACAGGATTCTTTGGAAACTTTGAACTACTAAGAAGGGCTCTTGCCAGTGATTCATCATGACACAAAATAGAGATCAGAGCCTTAAATCAGGAGAAAAGCAGGGAGAGAGATGGGATTTTACCTTAAATAAATGCTCATGTTTCATGGCTTAGAAACAAAGATTATGATTCTAGTGTCAAAACCTTGCAGAGCCACTCTCTGCAATTTCAGGCACGTTTCCAAGTAAATGCAAGTATCTTTAAGGACTCCCTAGACTGTGAAGTTGAGAGCTAATGGGGTAATGCTTCACCAGGTAGGGCATGGCCTTCTAATCTCAGTCATTTCAGAATGGAGAATACAGCCAGGACTTGAATGTAGCAGAGACACACAGCCCAGGGTGGTTTTGGCTGCAGGATGAATCCCCAGTTCTTTGTCACTAGACCCAGGTGTGCTGGGAAGCACAGAGTCATCTCACCCCACCCCAAGCGATACATCTGTTCTCTCCTGAACTATGCCCAGACTATTTCAGTCAGTGCACAAGGACTCTTCAGAAAACACCTCAGAGAAATTCTAGCTACAAACTCTTTATGGCTTTGCTAACAGCAAGATGCAGAGCATGGGGTAGAACGCTGAGAAACTTTCTTATAAATAAACCCTCAACTGCCAGACAAGTGATTCTGAGACACTGCTTAACTGTCCACACTCCTTTCATGACCTAAACCTTTGAGTCCAGCATCATTTTTTTCTAAGATCAAGTAATTAAGATGTCATACACAGCACACACCTCTGATCCCATACTAGGAAAACTACTGCCTCCTCTCACCACACGGATGCAGACTGTTACACATCCATCAACACACACTGGAGACAGTACCATTACGCTTACCTGCAAGTTTGCTGTACCTACAGAAGGGCATCCTTATGGGACACTGTTCACTTTTCTCTGCAGAGGGGAGGCTTGTATATATTTAGGCAAATCCTTGGTACTCATCACTAGGAGAACAGCATTCAATCCTTGCTTTATTGTTCTAGCTGCTATTATTTCACTATTGTTATGCATAGGTTTGGTAAAAGCCATCAGAATCCCTCATTCTATTGTGTCATGCTGATACGAGAGCATCTTCATATATCTTAATATAAATTGTTCCCAGTAAATTGAAAAAAGAGCAGCTGCAATAAGATACAAGCTGAATAAGGATGCCAGAGATTTTTGCATAGGTATAAACTGTAAGTAATCCCCCTCACCAAGTAATACATACCCACAAAAAAAAGTGTATTGTCCTTAATGTGCCAACATACAGAGGAAATAAACTTTGAATTTATCAAATTTTCTTTCTGTTACGAGAAGATTGAAGGCATGACATTGATCAGACAAAAACTTACCACCTTATGTCTATGTAACATGTTTGCGACAAATTCGCTCTCAAGCAGTGTAAGTTCAGGAGGATTTATAGACAATGGTAGAGATGACATGATGAGTATACAGAAACTTTTGGTAGGATAACCAGTAGCTAGAGAACCTTGTTAAATTTGGTTGTAAGCTAGTATATGGAAAGCTTGTAAGAGTAGCTCCTGTACAGCACGGGAGCCAGGCTGCTGTCTAAAATGCTTCAGAGGTCTGCACACAAAGGTACGGCACATTCCTACTCATACAGGACTAGTTTTTTATGGAAACACAACATAATTGAGGGGAAGGAGATACTGTTTCATTAATGACTTAACTCCTAGTAGAACCTTGTCTGTTAGCCAAGCTGGAATAATGAAATACTGAATATTTTGATATGTTTTCCTAGACTCATACATTAATTTCTTTGGACTGAACAGTTAATTCAGTACTAGTGTTTAATTTAAGCCTTGGTTTCCTACATGAAGCCTCCTTGGATTTTTCCATTACAGTTCTGAATACTTTTCTATTACTTTGAGCATCTAAACAGCAGCACTAATTACTTCAATTAAATGTAATCAGACATTAATATTATGCAATATCCCCATCCACTAGTTAACTTCGGTGTGCAGTCTTAGGTCAGTCATCCTTAATTAACCTTCAGTTATAGCATAAGGCAAGTCATTCTGATCACTGGGATAAATTTACCATTGCTGCACTTTCTTTTTGTCTAACCATACATAACAGAGCCAGCAACAAGCATGTATTAGAGAGATTCTTAAGCATAGGCTTCCTATACATTTAGGAAGAAATCAGAGATTGCAACACAGACTTACATGTCTGAGTGACAAGCCTAACTTTTGCAGCGCAACATCACAATACTGGAGCTCCACCTTCTTGACTTTCTGGTGGTGGGCTGAAGTGACAGGCATTGCACAGAATGCAAGGTTTCCCTGTCAAAAACAGAAATAACATTATAAAACATCCCCTCATAGCAGCTATTTTCCAGTGTAGCTTTCATAGGACAATCCCAGTTACATCATAAATTCTTTAAGTAATATGAATTTGAAGATAACAGACTGCCCTGTTTGGCATGCCATTTTACTGCACTTACCATGTCTAGTTCGTTTATTTATTTTGAAAAAGCTTGCTAAAGAATTGTTTTTACCAATACCAAGAGTATTTCTGCCCAGAAGATTTTTTTTTAGTAATACTAGAAACCATTCAAGCAACAGATTTCCCTTTTAATAGTTTCCCTCTTGAACCTACAGCTCTACAGTTTTGGGGTTTTTGTTGTTGGTTTGGTTTTGTGGTTTTGTTTTTTTTTTAATAAAAACACAGGGGGATTTATCAAGGGAAACCAGGCTATCTCAGTTAACCTAAACTTTTATTTTAGACCTCTGCATAAAGAGGGATTTTCTCTCTGACAAAAACTGAAGTGAGATCCTATGGTATTTCTTTTAAGAAAAAGCACAAATAATTAATTTTTAATTGCACTACATTCATTCAATTTCAAAGCATTAGCACTACCATTTAGCACACTGTGGGAACTTTCATAGTCTTGTATGTCTCCAGAAGAAGTGGGAATTGACTGGTAGGCTAAACAGAGGAGCCAAATAAATTTTTCAGACCATACTGCCTGTTCATTTTTCTGATCACTCAAAGCCTCACTTATTTTAAAGGCCTTCTATGGGGTGGTCACACACAGGTTTTATTATTCAAATAAAAGATTACTGACATAATTTGATGTGGGCATCTGCAATCCTAGCCATTTTGGATGCTATTCCCTAATCTTTGCTTTCTCAGAGCCATAGAGCACTATACTATCATCCCTCCTTACAGATTTTGTGCAGTACATACCAAGAGTAGTTCTCCATTTTGAGCTTTGCATGAGAGCTGATTCGATTATCCATATCAGGTGTCAAGAAAAAAAAAATATTTCACCAGTGAATTTAAGGTAGTAGTAGCACATGTTCAGTTCAAAACTGTATGCAAAGAAACTTCAGGCTTTGCTAGCTGTAACATGTCAGTTATGGCTGTATCATTTGGATCCCTTCAGGGCTGTTTGACCTCACGGGCATGTGTAGCACCTGTGGATGCACAGACAGGCTAGCACAAAGGAAGAAAAAGCTTCAATAGAAAATTGAGTTTTCAGTTATTTTGTAACACATATAACATCTGCAGAAAATAGCTGATGAACTACTGGAATAGGCAGATACTCAACAACTGCAAAACACTTTCCATCACTTCTGTGTAGATACTCAAGCTGAAGTTTTGCCATGCAAGCAATAGCCTGAGAGGAACCCTAAAGTTTATTTACTTTTGTAAAAAAGTTACATGAAGCTATGTATTAACCCAGCTGAAGTTTTACACCTAAGTACACTCAGACTTCAAGGGCAAAAAGAACTGAGCTGTTCTATAAAACGTGATAGGAAAGCAGTCACCAAGATAGCCATTTTCCTAAGGCTACTGTACTCAGGAGGTATTTTCCAGCTGTCTCCCCTCCAAGGAATATCTTCCCAACGGATTAAGTCTATTACAAATGTTAGGTTCAAATCCAGCCCAAACCCTACATGACTCCCACTAGAGTAGCCAAAAACTGCAAACAGAAGCAAGCATTCACACTGCAAAATCCTGCATACAAGTAGCTGCAGCAACCGAAAAGCCTTTTATAAGCAGCTGATGGGTGATTTTTTTTTTTCAGCTCCACCCTCTGGGCAAAACACCTCTGCTTCTGCCCCAAGGGCTCAGCCACATCCTCCTTCCCCCAGTCTGGATTTGTAGACTTTTGCAACATGCAGTTTGTAGATTAGAAGAATGCTTTGAGGCTCAAGGGTTATGAAAACTTTTAACAACATGTAAAAAGAAAAAACTAAAGCCAAGAAAGGCATCAACATTCACGCCTGTGAAATTTCTACCTGGTACACAAAACTGCAGAATAATTCTGATAAAGTCAAAGTTGCCTTATATACTTTAGACAGGGGCAAAGTGTGCAGACACAAATCTGAATGTCTCCTTTTGTATCTTGTTAGTTGTTCTTTACTCATTTAGTCAGAAAATTTTTCATCACCCAAAGAGAAGTTCAGGTTGACTTTTTCCATAAACTGCAGATTAGATGCAATATGACCTTCAGCTTGCAGTTACCTGATCAGAAGCAGTGTATAGTTACATGGCATTTTTTTCCAATTATGGGTACAGAGAGTAACTCAGCTTGTCAAAAATCAGGGCTTACTCCATGTTCCAAGCCATTGCACATATAGGGAAGGAACTATCCTTCTTCCCACCAAGGTGAAGAAGTTGGCATTTGCAACAATTTCTTTTTAGATCAAACTTTAACTAAATGTATTGGGTTTCTGTGGCAAGGTTT
>JANZLQ010000002.1:32206131-32236642 GCA_026212715.1 Elanus axillaris | reverse complement strand
TTTATTTCTCATTACCCTGCTCTGTTTTGATTTGTAATAAATTGAGTTAATTTTCCCCAAGCTGAGTCTGTTTTGCCCATGACGGTGATTGGTGAACAATCTCTCCTGTCCTTATCTCGACCCACAAGCCCTTTGTTATATTTTTTCTCTCCCCTGTCCAGCAAAGGAGGGCGGAGTGCTAGAAAGGCTTTGGTGGGCACCTGGCATCCAGCCAGGGTCAACCCATCACAATAAAGAAAGGTTTGGCTGAATGGAGCAGAAATTAGTAGAACCTGTCTAGAGAGCAGGCCTTTTCTCTGGTATCAAAATGTGTGAGTTTCTGTTACAATAATTCTGTGGTTTTTAATGAATTCTTCTAAGAATTAAGACTTTTTAAAAAGTTGTGTGGAATGGAATGGTTTCAGTGCAAGAACACATTGAATATATGCAAAATTAGCATAAGGACTAATGAATCACATTCCCATTGCTCAGTAAATATCCTATAATACCAACAGCAAAGGAGCTATTTATAATTGAATCTGGGATTAAATCTAGGTACCTTCAATAGAAACAAAAAAACCTCAACCTTCTTTCCTGATACAAATTCTGTGAAACAATGTGTTTTGGTCTTTGTATATGAAGTTTTAAATTTCAAGTGCTAGATGAATTTGTCTGTTTTCAGTTTCAGCATGTGTGTACAGAAAATACAAGTTTAATTATCTGGCTATCTGCCCTGTGTATATTTTTCTAGTCTTTCCAGACTTTTTTCTTAAACTTGCACTTTTTTATATTTTGCAGTTCCCTCCTTTTGGGGTTTGGTGAACTCAGCTTGGAATCTTTGCTCTGTTGGGAAAAGACAGTCACCTGTCAATATTGAAACCAGCCATATGATTTTTGATCCCTTCTTAACTCCACTTCGCATAAACACAGGGGGGAGAAAGGTATGTATTTATCACGTTCTTGTATAAAAACATGAAGTTAGTAGACTTGGAAACATTTGCTGTATTTTATATTTCTAAAGCATTTACACTTTTATCTGAGTTAGTTCTGAGGCAGAATAACAACAATGCTTTGCAAATCACACAATTTCATCTCTGCTGGAGAGATAGGAACTGTACATTTTTAGGTGTCTTCTAGCACATATTTATATTTTCATATTAACTGTTACTTGAAACTCTACAGCCTGGAAAAATAGCATCTCTCTTAGAAACTCCATGTTTATAATTAAACTTTGTGTTCATCTTCAGTGGCCTTGTAAAGGTGCTATTCTAAAAGTGGTGTTTAAGACGGCCAAGCCCTTTTAGTCATCTAAATCAGGATAACATTGCAGTGTCATCACATTAAGGGGTAGGAAGGGATGAATGAGGTTCTTTAGGTTATGAAATAAAAGGAACTATGAGGTACATATCTCAGCATGAGACAGGCAGACAGATCTGTTAAAAAAATAGTCTGGTTTCTGTGTTACTTAGAGCATATTAGCACTTATTATAATTTTTTTTTATTGGGCATCTCCTCACATATATTAATTAGAAAACAGAATGGCAACATTTATTTTAATATATCGTAAGTAAATCTCCAAGGATATTGGATCAGATGGAAATGATAGGTTAGCAAAGACTATTTTACTCATCCAACATCAGCATGATGATTTCTTTTTGAAAAGTGACTGCCACAGCTGACTAGTTTATTAACCACTATTTTTGACCACTAATATTTTTTAAATTATATATATCAAAACCTTATTTTGTTTACCCGGATTTGGAAAGTATATCTTAATAAACTGAGGTACGAAAACAGACTTATTCTGAGTTAGATAATATGTCTACCTGTGGCTCAGGAACCGTGACTTCCAGGCTAGTCCACATAGCTTAAAGGTGGAGGCAGGAAACAATCTTGACAAAATGATGCTCTGCAAATGGGTGCAGATTGTTGTCTGAGGTACATGTACATATAGAAAAACTGCCAGTAGATGCTAATGAGGGATCATATCCTCCAGTTTTTTATACTATATCTGACTTAGAAGCTGAAATTTGGATAAAGTTTTTATTGTAGTAAGAAGTTTAAGTTCAGTAAAAGTTTCTACAAGTTTTTGCAACTCAGATATTGAAGCATTGTGCTAATGCATGCATATAAGTCAAAATAATTCATAAGAAATTATTTATGACAATGAATTTGAAAAACACTCAAGCATGAGCATTTGTGCTTGCTGACCCAGTGCTCAGAAGCAGAATTGAAGTTGTTATATATCAGTGTATACAATGAAAAACATGCAGAATGTTAACAAATCTAATCAATGAAAGCAGATTTGGATCCCAAGCATGTTTCACTTTTAATAATCTCATGCTCATATCAATGGCATAGGTAGGGACATTTTACATACATAGGTCTTAAAAGTATTTTCCACATTGCCAAGGTTATGTGCTAACTCATTCTTTCCATTTATGTTTAATAAATAATTATACTTAGTAAAAATTAGGAGTACAGACAAATTTCAGAATGCAGCAGCAAAAAAAATTTTTGAGATCTACTTGGTTCCTAAATTACCATTCAAAGAGAGGTAGTCATTTGAAAGCATTTCAAAAAGCAAACTGATCCTAATGATTATGCTTAATGATTTTTCTTTCACTAAAGAATGTATTCACAATATAGAAGTTTAAGCCTCAACTAACTAAGCTATCAATTCTATTTACGAAGGGTTGATACTTTTCAATTCTAAGATTATTTTATAAATAAAATATCTTGAACCTGTTAGCACTCTTGGAAATAGTCATTAGTTCATAATGTCTTTGTGTTGCTTCCTTTATGTGCAGGTGCTTAAATGGATATTTTAAAGATTTTGTTGCTTATTCCATGCAGGCAGTTCTCTTCTATTCAATCCGTAATACAGAACAATGCAGATGAAAAGGCATTGTGACTTACAATGTCAGAACAAGCAGAAACTCTAAAAAAAGGTTATTCCAAAATTATTTATCTTCTCCTGTTGCCTTGACAAATGAGATTTCTGCTGGAAACAGCATGAGATGTTAGGAATGTACTTTGTACTTCCCATTGAGATTCTGGTGGTACGTGTGCACATATATTAGAATCAATGTAAGCTTCATCACAGAAATGATTAAATGGCGGTACTGTTACTTACTGAAGGACAGTAATGCTTCCAATTATGGCCCAAATTTCAGGGTAATATGTACATTTTGCTTTTTAAACAGAAATGCATTGAGGTTTTTCATTTTGAAACAAAAAAAAAATTTATTGATTCTGCTATTTATGTAAAGGCTGACATATTTCGATTTATAACTTACAGTATGACATAATATGAAAGTCAAGAACAAAATTACATGGAAGTTATCAGTGAGTCAAAGCCAAGAGTTTCAGAATATTTAATGTTTTAGCAATTCTAAGAATTCAACTGTTTTTTTGTACTAGCTCAGGGTGAAGCAAATGTCTGATTATTAATAACGTATCAGAGGCACTGATAACCTGGGAGATGCTATATCCGTAATGAGGTATCCTTACCACACTCACAAATATTATCCTGCTGCTATCACACAGTGATGGCCATCCATCATGTTACAAGAACAGGATTTGTTCTGGTTGTGGTCTGTTTTAGAGAAGTTTCTAAAATGGTTGAATCAAAATTCTTCTTTGAGGAAAAGATTGCAATTTGAATGCCTAAAAAAATTTCTTTGCTTACAGTTAAGGCGTCAGTGAGGATTTGATTTGGCAGGTAGTATATTTGTGTTCACTTTTTTGTAATGTTTTTTATATGTTAAAAATGGAGGTGTGTTTCATGTGGGCTGAAGCACTTCAGTTTTCAGGGCAATGGACCAATTGATACAGCAGCCAGGGAATTTCTTAGACAAGACTTAACTGTGATTATGCTGTACACAAAAGGATTTTATGGAACTGATCCTAAGAAAAATTATGAATAAATAAAAAAGGGATTTGATGTGGTTTCAAATCAAAGTTACGATAAGCTAGCTTACATGCATAGTGAACAAGAGAGACAGCTAGCTAGTTGCACACAGAGTCAAAATTATACACCTCTCTTGAAAAGGGAGCTGGGAGGAGAGTCAAGCCTTAAGAGAGAGCTAGATGGAAAGAAACATTCAGTACAGTTAGTCTTGGAACAGTAACTTCACATTTTTAACAAAATTTTTTGCTTTGAAAGTAGAAATCAGTTTTATTTGAGTTTGGAAACTCAAATATTTATTTGATTTTGAAAACAATATTTCTACTCTGTGTGCTTCACTTTTTAAATTAACTTAAGAAGGAACAGAAGTGGTTCACCCACAAGAACAATCCAAGATTAGAGAAATTAAAATAATATATACCTGGGTGATATGATCACAGACTTAATAATTCCTCTTAACTCTTTCATTCCTTACCACTCGTTTCTCTCGGGCCTTTATTTTTTTAATTTCTGTGAACCTGTTTAGTTCTCAATTTCCAGCTCAGAAGACCCAAACTGTTCCAAGCCATTCCATTACAGAATTTATGACTAAAGGTTCCACCTTATGTACATGCCTTCCTAGCTGATTCCATTAGAGAATTTATTTTATTTCAGTATAAGTAATGGAAGGCATTTTAGTAAACCGGGTGAGATTTTCCTACAATTTTTTAGACCACTTGGGAATAAAATAATAATTTTCTTGTTTCTGAAGAAAAAGAATGGTCTGAAAGGAGAGTATGAAGGACAACATAACTGTCTTCCTACCCTGCAGCCTACAAGGGGAGAAAAGTACAGTCTATGGGCTGTCACACAGCGGGTGACTTAATAGTTACTTTCAGTCTGAGGCTGATAAGAAAATTCTTCCCATTCCACTGAGGAGCAAAAGGGATGGCAATGCGATTTGCCAAATATTCATACCTCTTTGATCCACTTTTTCACAATAAAGTTCCAGTAAGCAATAATATATTGCTTTATGTGCTGTCCAACGATTGCAGTACGGTATCAGGTCATGTGATTTACAATTCAAGCATCATCAGATGTTATTCTGATTTGCGCTGTTTATTTTGCATGTTTGTGCTTCTCTCTTTCCTGAGAATGTGGCTTCTCAGGTCCTGAAGGCTGAATATCATTGATACAGATAATTGGATTTCAAGATCCAGAATCTCAGCACAAGGTATTTAATGAGTTTACATGCAGATAAATTCCCCAGAAGAAATGCTGCTTTTTAGGAAACTCCCTGAGTTTCAGTTCTCTCTCAGGCCCAGCTTTGTCTCTTGATTATCCATTTTAGTGAATTCAACATGCAGCCGATTTCAGATAAACAGCCTTTTTCAATAAACAATACAAACCCTTATTAACATGCAAATTGCAGTCCTCCACTCCGCCACAAAGAAAAACACCTTTTTACTTTCTCTGCTTTTTTTCTTTGGATTCACATAAGCACCAAGGCAATCAGCAACAGGACAAAAGAATAACTTTACTGATGAGCCAGTGTAGTCTAGTGACATTTAGGCAGCAAGCACTATGGGTTTCAGTCTCCAAAGCAGGGATTTGACTGTCATGGGTGATAGTAGTGGAGGAGCAAACCACCCCACTTCCCAATGAGCTAGTCCTCTGCTGGGATTCCTTCTTCCATTCACCAGTGGTGGCAGTCTGTCTTCTCCAACAGCTCTGCCTTTGGGCCCCTGTTGTGGTTTAGCCCCAGCTGGCAACTAAGCACCTCACAGCAGCTCACTCACTCCCTCACCCACCCTCATGGGATGGGGAAGAAAATCCAAAAAAGTAAAACTTTTGGGTTGAGTTAAGAACAGTTTAATAACTGAAATAAAATTTTAACATATAACAATAATAACAATAACAGTAATAATAATAGTAATATAAAGGGAGGTAACAGAGAGAGAAATAAACCCCAAGAAAGACAAGTGATGCACAATGCAATTACTCACCACCTGCTGACTGATGCCCATCCAGTCCCCAAGCAGCTATCGGCCCCTGGCCAGCCTTCTTCCCAGTTTATATACTGGACATGATGTCCCATGGTATGGAATATCCCTTTGGCCAGTTTGGGTCAGCTGCCCTGGCGGTGTCCCCTCCCCACTTCTTGTGCCCCTCCAGCCTTCTCGCTGGCTGGGCATGAGAAGCTGAAAAATCCTTGACTTGGTAGAAACACTACTTAGCAACATCTAAAAACATTAGTATGTTATCAACATTATTCTCATACTAAATCCAAAACACAACACTAGACCAGCTACTAGGAAGAAAATTAACTCTATCCGAGCTGAAACCAAGACATCCCCCAAAATCTGTCCCCTGATTTACCTGTAGCCCATCTGCCTTTGATCTCTTGATTCTCTGTGGACATAATTTTAAGAGCCCTATTTCCAAGATTCTTTGACTGAACTACAGTGCTTGGCCATACTTATTTTTTTCTCCTAAAAATGTATTAAGTAGCAGTTGCTTTAGACACCAAGTGCATCCCTGCCAATTAATTAAACCTTGTCACGTTAGTGATGCCGTGTCTTACTAATCATTTTAGGTCATGCTCAAGGACTTAAATTGTGGTTTAAAGTTGGTAAAGTTCTGTTTAAAATCACTTAATGTTTTAGACAAAGAAAGCCATTGTACCTGATGTTGACCTCTGGGGAAATAAACAAATCGATGTCTGCTGGCCAAGGACTGTTATATACATTCTCTAGCTAAGTGTGCATAAATGAAATAAGATCCGTAAGTCTGCGTTTTCATATGGGACATTAATGAATGCAATCACATATTATTTAAATTAATATCTTTATAAATAATTGGTTCATTCTATGCATCACAAAATAATGGCAATATTTAGCAGTTTCTAAACTAAAATAGGATAGGAGAAAAGAAATTTATGAATTGAAATCAGTTAAATGGTTTCTCTGCCAGCTAGTTCTGATTCCATTCTGTTCAATCAATTCAGAGTATTACTAGCATTTTTCTCAAGAGTGCAATATATGACAACTGCCAAGCTTTGCTTTGGTGATTACTAAAAGGACAGATAGTGGTGTGAACCATATTTCAGAACTGCAGGAATATAAAAAATGAATTGCTAGAAATGATCCAGGAGGAATGGATAGCAATAAGACATCAATGTAATCTGTAAACTGATTTATGATGAATTTTTAGAGGGCTTAATAATATGATGCTTTGATGTAGAGTGACTTTAGAAAGTCAAAAGTCTGATGCAAACATCAAAAACTTTAATGAATAAAAAATGAAATATAGTATTGCTGCTTAAATAATTGTTTAACATTTCTAATACTTCTACAGTATTGCATGTTCTCAGATGTGTTAATAAGTGAACATAAAAAGAGACCAGCAGGTTAATGTAACTTGTTTATTTGTCCTCATCATTGACTTTAGAACAGGGGAAAAAAGCTAAGTATTATTTCAGAGGTACTTGCAAACTTTGCTGTTGGTAAACCATATATAAAACATATATTCAGGGTCTACATCTGTCTCTATACCGGGACTTCTGTTTCATTATCACTTCAGTAATCCTTTCTGGAGATTGAATCAATTTGGAATATGTGGGGACTCAGATGTGCATCTTGGTGTGTTCTAAATTTCTTGTTGTCAGTGATAGTGGAGCACAACTGAAATTGTAAAGGAGTCCTGAATAGGTACAAGAATACATTTCTACAGCTTCTTTATAATATCAAGGGGGTTTTTGCTCCAGTGTAACTATTCTGCTTGACATTTAATCTTGTCTAATGTCATAAAACAAGCTCAATTGTCTGCCATGGGAAACTTCCTAGGAGATCCTAGATTTAGCAAGAAGTGATTCAGCAGGTTTACTCCACAAGCTATATTGTACCCTGGTTTAGAGCTCCAGATACACGCTCATTTTGGCAGCAGTACCTTTCAAATTATATGTTAAACAGTACCTCAGCTGCAGTCGTGTAGTAATTAAAAGCAACCCATGATATCCTTTCAAGGGTGGGTGTGCTAACCCTGGAAATGCATTCAGTGGGATATTATCTGAAACATCAAGGGGATCTGCTGTTATGGACATTGGGCAGTAGATCTATTAGAAGGTTAAAGAGTCTGTGATATTATTGAAGCTGGGCTAACTGATACTAGTCAAAGGTCTTTTCCATTGCTTTCTTTTTTCCCTCCTCAATTGTTTATTTCAGTAAATTGCTTTCCTGTTTTCATTGAAGCTACAATGATGTAGCTTCAAAAAAAGATTGGAGCAGCAGCTGGGCTCCAACTACTAAGTGGTTTGATATAGTCAAAGGAACTTTCAAAAGTACCAGCTTTATTCTTAATGCCCTTTTTCTATCTTCTAATATACATTGTGCATTGGTTTTATAATATCTTATTTGGATTTATTTCATCCTGCACTTAGGTCTATTTATAAACCTACATATTTATTTCAAGCCTTGCAGAAGTAAAAGTAACACATATCTTGTCTTTGTACTTGATTCTGTACTTGGGGCTATAACCACTGATACGAAAAAGCTGAAGATTTTTTTCTTTAACACTGTTCCTGCTGTCACAGTAAAGGTGTGCAAATCTCCTAATACCATATGCTTTAAATGGAATATAAATTTGTATTTTAGTATTGTTAAAACACAGTTCCTGGTCTCAGAAGGATGATTCATTCTTTGCTTTTTTTGTTACGAACATAAAATAATAAAAGTATGACATATTGAAACTTAGTAAAATATGATAATATTTTCTTGAAAGTGTGTATTCGTGGCACAATATCAAGGAAATGTTTTTTACTGAGAGCCTGCTGTAATGGATGGGGATGTTCGATGTCATTTTGTGCACAGAAGTTGAATCATATTATCAAAGTCAAGATATCTGGGGAAGATGCTAGCCTATATAAGGTTATTGTTCAGCTGCCACCAGTTCATTTGAGGCAAAACACTTGGCATGTCAATCGGAATTAATGAGAATCCACATACCTCTCTTCCTGGTAAATCCTGGCCTCAACATTTTGCAGTTTTGTGCTCTTTTATGATGACTGGTTGTGTATATTGGAAACTTCTTTTCTTTTTATTCTCAGAAAGCAAGTGTTAGGTGCCTGTTATGTTCAGTTATCAGTCCTTAGAAGGGTGACATTCAGAATCTTAAATAGCTAAATAGCTATAGTAGCTAGCATTACCTGTGTTAAAAAACAATGTTGCAACAGTTTCTTAAACATCTACACAGCATCCAAGACAGATTTTCTCTTTCCTTTTTGTAATCAATGTAAGCCCAGCTTGAAATTATTTTGAACTGATAAGTAAATAATTATTTATTGTCAGTTCGAAATAATTCTTCTTCAGTTCTTTTTATTTCAGTATTAGTTTATTCTCCTATGTGAGTTCAAACATTTGAGCTTTGCAGCTTCCTCACTGGCAGGTGAGTACATTGCATAATGAATAGTTCTTCTAACAGTATGTTGACTGTGGTTTTGGTTCTTCACCAGTTGAAGTTGGTGGCAAGACTGACTGTTGGCTGATCAGCCTTTATATCCTGCATCCTTGAAGTATGTATTTATATCTAAGCAATTTTTCCTGAAGATGATTTACAAATTGCTCTGGAATTCTCTAACGGAGTTTAGATTAGGAAACCAGTTTATACAAGGAGAGAGAAGACTTCATGGTGTATGTTAGGTGTCTGCTGCCCATCTAGGCAGGAGATACATTTTGGCTGAAGATCTGTTTGTGGGAGTAAGGTAGTAAGCCAGTTTTCTGAACAGGTATGCAGCCAGCAGGCACAGTGATTGCTTGTGGCCTGTTGGTGGCATCTGTGAAGTGTGAGCTGTAAGAGATCCAGTTCCTGACAAACTGGAATGGGACGCAGCCATTGAGGAACCTGGGGAAAAGGTTCTCTTCCTTTTTTTACATAACTCTCATCCAAAATGGTTAAAGCTATGGACTGGAGACTGGTTTCTTGCTGGGTTGCAGCAACCCCAAATGAGTGAAAACATTCAGGAAGTAAACTAAGACCCACGGTGACTTATCATCAGTTCAGTCACATAAAAGTTTAGAAGGTTAAGGTTAAGTAAACCTGCTTTGTGGCTGAAGCATTAAGCATAAAATAATTGCAAGTCTGGTGCTTGTGAAACTTTTTTTGGTTTTGTGTCTCCAGCACAACAGATAAGAGTTCTCTCAGTCACATACCCCTGTATTATTTTACACTGAATGTAATCAAGAAATCACCGTATATTTGGCAGGGATTTCTGCCTGTCTTGCAGCTGGAGTAGGTACTTTATAATAGACACACATCAATTCTGCTGTAAGCTAGAAAAGATGGGGATAAATAAAACTGCTACCAGGGTGAAATACAAATTGCTGTGGCAGTCAAAGATGCCATTCAGAATTTTGAGTAGCAGTTTGGTGTTAGCGAGAAGTGCAAGTTCATTGTTTTTCCTCCTGGTACTGTTAATCGCTGATTGTTGAAGATTGAAGCAGGCACGGTTTGCTTGTAGACAGGAGAATTAAACTATGTATTTTAGGATTAGATGCTAGAAAGGAGCTTAAGGGAAAAAAATGAAGCAGTAGTCAATGAACTGTACCTAATAATCAAAACCAAATCTGTGGATCAGCAGATCCTCATCAAACTGGGATCTGGGTGGTAAAGCAGTGGGGTATTTAAGCAGCGTGTCATTCAACATGCTGAGGAAAACCATCAGTAGATGATTCTGGAGCAGAGGAGGAAAATGTACATAAATTGGGGGTAAGAAACTGTTCTTAATGTAAGGGACAGTGTATATTACAGGGGGTTGCAGGCCTTGCAAGAAAATTGGAAAGAGAAAATAATCGTTTTGCATGTACCCTTTTTTTTTATTTGGGATATGTTGTTCCTGTACAGAAAGTGACAGAAAATCATAGCTCATAGTAGTACTGCTTAGATGTGTGGTAGCCCTCTGTGTCACTTGGGTAAGTGTTTGAATCTGTAACTATTGTTTGTTTTATGTAACTTTCAACTGAAAGCAATTATAACTGAACAGTTTTACCTCCAGCTTCTTTATCAAGTTATTGCTTGTGTCCCTGAACAAGAAACAGTCCCAAACTATCGCTGTAGGTCTGACAATGGAAATTTTAGCTTTTAAACCAAAAAAAAGAGAAGGAAGTTAAACTTGACTACCAAAAATCACTGGGGAGTCTGTTTTAACTGGCAACTGTGAAGATGATTAAAGTAAAGAAACATTTCCTTTTGTAAACTTGCATAGAAGAATAGAAAAAAAAGTAGAATCTTGATACATCAGTAGAAAATGCCAAATACATATCAGTCCCATTTTCATGAGTCTTCTCCAGGATCCAGTTCATCTTCCCTGTCTGACTTTAGAACATCTGTCTTATAGGAAAAATAAGCGTGTTTGTATGTATGCTTTTGTGCGTACATGTATGAGACTCTTAGTTTACCTCTTTTTTCTAAAGCTGTATCCTATCATTCATGATTTCAGCTGTCAAATAAAGGTGAATGAACATACAAGGTTTCTTCTGCAGTCTGTTTTCCAGGATTTTTCAGAGTCTGAAAACTCACTGTAAGACATTTGATTAAAGCATCAGTCTGAAGAAACAGCATCATTTATAAGGAAAGTCAATAAACTGATGATTTTTTTGAATTTGTTTTTTCTCCATTGCATCAGCTCCAGCTCAGAATAATGCTGTGAATAGGTAAAGGGGATGGCTTCAGTAAAGTTATCTTGAATTTAAATCTGTATAACTTGCATCACAGCTTGAAACCATCTGAAGGAAGTTCATATGGGTGCTGATATGCCCTGAGGGAGTTGTTTCACAAAGGCAGCTGGAGCATCTGAAGTGACTATTAAAAGACAATTCTGTTTTTTCGAGAAAGATGACTCTTTATTTCAATGTTATGAATTCACAAGGTCTGACTATCTCAAAGCCGCTTTTGGGATCAAGGTGAAAACATACATCATATAAATATAAGTAGTGCTAATCTCTAACCTGTGACATACTGCTCAGAAAAAAAACGTACCGCATATTGCACTCTTATTTATTTTAACAACTCCGTGCCACCTGTCTCAGGGAAGCTATTCAGCAGAAGAGGATGTTACATAGAATGCACTAACCTATATTACATGTTGCCACATAGATACATTTGAGGTATATATTGGGAATGAGGAGGAAGGGGAAGGAGAAGAGCAAGGAGTGGTTAAAAAGGACAAATTGTGTTTCTTTATGTTCTTTGGATGTGTAGTAAAAAGGAATTGGTACACCCTTTACTCCCATATCCTTTCTTCTGTGCCCTAGCCAGCAGCTGGAGACAGCATATCAACATCATAATTTGCTACTGATAGTATTAAATCCCTGTACTCGCATTCTGCAGTCCTCCATTCCCTGCCACACAAACAGTGCAAAGAAATATCTTGCAGATATGACTTTAAATCACCACATCTTCCAGGGCTATGCCAAGGGCAGCACAGCTGTGCTGAGGTGGGACTTAAAAGCTCCTTTGAAGATACTTTGCCTTAACGAAGTATTTAGCCTTAACTAAGTATTTCATCTAGTCTTGTTTCACCTAGGACTATTTAAGACCTCTACTCAAAATAGTGTTCAAATATACTGTGCAAAAAAGCCTTTGGAAAAAAAAAGGATTCAAATATGAATAATTTTTAATCACACAAATGTACTTTTGATATCACCACAGTCCTTCCCTGTATTTGGTATTTTTGTGTTTAGTTTCGTAAAGCATAGTATTTACATGATGAACATTAATAGCTACTTTTGAGTGACTTAAGCTTTTGATGCAAATATACAGTCATGATCTTTTCTTTCAGTGTCTTACTAAAAATGACAGGCTGCCATGGTTTTGATGGCCTGAAGATGGATTGGGATGTAACTCCCTGTTTGACACATAAGGAGGTATTTACTAGGTATTACTCAATTAGAAGCACAGAAACATCGTTGAAGAGGTCTCCTGGCTTGATGTTGTCCAGGGACAGATTTGAATGCTGGAGAGAGAAACTCTGCACCTAGAACCTCACTACCAAGATGGATTTGGCATGGACAGAAGGGAGTGATATTGGATAGATTCTCAGATTTGTTAGCCAACCAACAGTAAATCCCTGCCTCTAAATCTCAACTTTAGGCTTAAAACTTGGCACTTTATCTTGTCTGTTTGAAATCTTCTGAATGCAAGTAAGCCACTGTCTACCCATGACCAGATGAGTGTTCTATCCAGGCTTTTTATAGTGCTTACCCCACACCCCTTTTACATATATATTTACAGAAGGGTATTGTTTGGAAGCACAGGGATGTATGCCAGCATCTGTGGTCAAATTGCAGATGGAATGGTCCTCTATTATTGCGCAAAGTTTTGTGCCATCTACTTATGCATTTGTCATCACCCAAATATCCTCAGTCCTTGAGGTAGCTACATATTGGTCGTAAATTATTTTTGTATCTTGTTTGACCTTTTGGGAGGCCTCTTTGTGACAAATCTTCTGTTAACACAAAGTGTTCCATAAACAGAAGCAATAATGCAGCCTGGTTTCCTACAGAATCTCATTTTAGCTTCTTTATAGCCTCTGTCCCCCATTATCGCTTCTCCACTACTCCACAGATCCCCTCCATTAGAAGGCAAAGGCAGAAAATGCTGTGGCTATTTCCAAGTTGCTTTGTGCCAGCTAGCCTGCAAATGCACCTGCTGATTGCCCAGCTGACTGCTGCTAACAGCAGTCTGTAATACCTGAGTTTTACCTGCCTGTTCCTCAGTACAAAATGGTCCTTTCTTCTACCCAGTTTTCACAAAATACTGAGATATTTTCTTTGTCAAAGTTGGATGAAACTGGCCAGCAGATACCAGAGTCAGTGCCGGGAAAGTAGGAAACAGATCAGCAAACAGTTTGTTACTATTACAATGAATTATTTGCAGTATCTTTTGTCATAGGCATCTTATTGCAAGCAGTGTGTGTCTGTGAAGGCAGGAGCTATCAAAGCTAAGGACTTGTGTAACAGGGAATTTCATGGGTAGACATATATTAAAGAAAGAAATTGCATGTCCTGTAGATTGCCACTGTTAACATCACTGTTTTGCACATCAGTGTTTGGCTGCTATTTTCTCCAGCAGAAATGCATCGTTTTCAATATCTTTCAGGGCATACAGCACTGAGAACTCAACATCATAAGAAAAATAAAGTTAATACACTAATAAGAACGTAACATCACTTGGATAAAAATCTTAACAATGTACGCAAGGAATGTCTCACTTGAAGAGTTTTCATTCTTTTAGAAAAACTTCTTTTAGAAGATCCAGCAGCATTTGAACATAAATGGTATGCTGTTTTCTTACTATTGTGGTAAATTCAAGTTAGGGAGCTAAGCATCACAAAGGCTTCTGAGAACCATTTCAAACTGCAATGGAAGGACATGTGTAAGGACTACTCTACTTATACTGAGCAAGGTCACAGCTAAAATCCTCTTACAGTTACATGGTAAGCCTCACAGGCCAAAGGTGCACTACAAGAGAATCGGCTCAAAAGTACCAAAGCTAGCTCAGAAAAGAACAAGCAGAGCTATCAGCTTAAATTATGAATACAGGGTATCTGAGATGGCACTGCACAGCTGGTCTGGAGCTCAAACAGCCATGGTGGGCATCTCTGCATTCGTCTCCATGGTTTGAGGGAAACTTCTGCCTAAACAGCTCAGGATATTTGAATGGACTAATACTTTTCCAAATGTCATGTTCTTTAAATGTTGTTTGAAGTGAAGGTTTACTCAGTTCCCCTTAGAATATCACTGCAAATATCACCAAGATGTTTATATGTGTCCAGCTGCTTTATCACCTCCTGTTCCTATTCTCCCAAAACACTGCAAGGGAAGAGGAGAAATTATTCAGCAGGAAGAAGTCTGAGACCAGTTTTGTGACAAATACTCAGCTCTGCAAGTGAAGGCATAATATCCTCAGGAAAGGACCAATACTTCATTCTCAATGACTATCATGTTGTGTGTATTGCTGCCTGGACTGCTAACCATTATCCCCCATCCCCTACAAACTAAGCAAAAAAATAAAATCAGAAACACAGTTATGAATATATTCTTCACCACGAACTCCAAAATATGTTTTTTCATTGAAAGCTGTGCTAATGAAAACCTCTACAAGGCACTAGATAAGAACCCAAAGAACATCACAATGCAGGGAGTATTTCACTTGCATTCTCCATCATTCTTTGGGTAAAAACCTGTTTTGTTTTCATGTCTCTAATAATGCTGTAATAATGAGGTATTCTCAATCCAGTCTCTTTCCTCAGCTAGTTCTGGGCTCTCTGATTATCTCATTGAAAGGATTAAGTACTATTATTTTGGCCAATGGATTTTGCTCATATCTTCTCTTCCACTTAGACTTGTCTTTTCCTGAAAGCCCTTTAGCTGTAAAACCACATATCCATTTCAACATGTAAAATCCTTTGTCTAGTAACGTTTGTCCTTTTTTAGTGCACCATTGTGCCCTGCATGACTAATCATATGAGTAAAGGGATGTGCAGTGAACTATATACTGAAGAGATTCCTAAAAAGAGGAACTACTGGGAGAAGTGAAACACATGCCAGCACTTTAACTTTTCTTCGTGCCTCTGCCAGATACCATCTGTTATCTTTAGAAGGTTTGGGACTACCGTTTTCCTGTGAGCAGTGTGGAGGTGATTACTGGAGAGAGTGAGCTGTGCTGTTGAGCTGTAAACCAGTGCTGCATGGTGTGGAAGTATGCAGCAGCCTTTAACTGAATGCTCCACGTACAAATTAGGAACAATATTACAGCATCTGGTGTATGTAATGGGAGAATAAAACAGCTGTGCTAGATGAAATATTGAGTATGTCAAATAATTACAACAAACTATAAATATTACTGTTAGTCTGACTGCAGTCATTTTTTAATAGCATGAGAAGACAGAAAGAGAGAGGAGTTCTGCACATCAAATGTTATGGAAGAGAATGATTCTACTGTAGAGAGCATGAGGACCAGCACCCAATTAGAGCAGACAGAAACTGGCTGCAAACAAGAAGGAAACTAGAACAACAATTTCAGGAGAAGGATAGTTCTCATTTCAAGATCTGCCATGGTAGCAAAAGTCCACAAAGCATTAAAGAGACATATTTTGCAGATTTTTGCAACATGAAAGTTACATTTCATGAGTTTTTTATGGTATTTTGAGCCCAATCAATAAGCTTTACTACCTGCATCCTCTATTGGCTCATTGAGGCTAACTGGGCTATCAGTTATCAGCTTTCTGTCTTGATGTACTGTAGATGGGCAATCACACTTTATTTAATGACTAAAATGGACACCTTTGGTGATACTGGATTCTTCAATGAGATATGTAATTGTTCCCAGCTTATGCAGCTTTTATTGAATTATTATTGAAAACAATTTCATGCTTGGTTAAGTGGCAAATTTAATTCAATTGCTAGCAAGATATGGTAACAAATATGACATGACCAGTATTACTTCTAAGAAAGCAGAGGAAGTTCTGTATAGCTAACCAACAAGTATAATTTAGCTAAGCACTTTTTGGTTAGCTTTTCAACATTTACTGCTGATGGATTTAAAAGTGCAGGAAGAAACTTTTCCATCTAAGGTAGGTCAGTTGTGACTGAAATTTGTAACTTAGTTGTAAGATACAAGTTGAGCCTTGTGGGTACATTACAATCCCAGTTAGTTTTAGTAAAATGGAATTACCACTGGTCCTACTTTTTGGTGCTTCAGGACACAGATGAGTCATTGACTGGGCAAAGGACTTGTGGCTGCTTATGAGATTTCATTAACCACAACTAAAAAATCAGCATCTTCCTTCACGTAGTTGTTTGTGCATCTATGCAATACTTTCACAAATGTGTGCAAAAGGCACAGGAAAAAGGTAAGAACTATCTTTTGTTAAAGTGAAGTTAGTGAGACATGTCTGGACATGGACTATTGCAAGGTACACCCTCTTTTTCCTTTTCAACGCAAAATCCTTGAGAAAGATAGCTGGATGAAGCCATGGATTGCTTTATGCAGGACTGACAATAGTGCTGCTTGGAGCAGGAGATTGAACTAGAAACCTCCAGAAAGCTCTGTCAACCAACATTGCTTTGAGTCTGTCTGTTGAACAGATTCTTGCTGCTTTGATCCTAACTTCTCGCCAGAAACATTAACTAGTATTCTGCTGCTTTAACACAGGCATCTAAGAATACCCCGAGGAAATGCCTGCTTTTCTTGGTAAGGAAAACATATCTTTTAGATTCCTGCAGCTTAATGAAATTAATTTTCCCCCTTATTTCTTGGAAACAAAGCAGTTCAGACTGTCTTTGACACATCAGAGTAAATGCATTGTAAATTAAAGGTAGCTAGACAAATTTTCAGTGAATTTGATGAGGTGAAAGGGTAAAGCATTCACTGGAAATACTTTTTTTTCATAATAGATTAGAATTTATGGAAACCCTTACTGGCCTTGCAATTACACCAGTTATTTAGCATTTGCAACACAACTTGCTTCAAATGTCATCGTTTTTAGCTTACTAATTCAACTGATCATCTTATAAGCTCAGGAAAATTGCACTGTATATACTTGAAATAATTTTTTCGTTAAAAAAACCAGTATTCTTTATTTATTTTTGCAAGTTTGCACAACATAAACATGCATTACAAGGTTTATGGCTTTGACTCTTACTGGCTGAGCTAGCAATATTTAATTTTAAACTCTGAGTCACTTCATGTAGGTAAAGAACCAGAATTAGATGCTGATATTTATGCTGCATCTCTAAAAGTCAATAACACATTGAAATGGTTAGGCCTTTTATGCTACGATTGTACAAATTATGTTTTCTCAAGGAGCCCTACTGACCTACAAAATGTTTGATCATTTATCAGTGGTATTTTTACTTGAAATAGCAAGATTTAGTCCTTTTACTTTCTCTCTGCCTGAATTCCTGAAGCACTGCTGACTCTATAGAAGCCAGTAGGATTTTTATTCTGGCCTGTTGGTATTTGCAAGCAAGTTTTAATTAAGAACTTTTAGAGTCTCTTTTGTATGGCCTTGAGTTTCTTCACAAACTTTTGAAGCTGAGGACCCAACACACCTCATTGGCCTAAATGTTATTCTTTTTTATTAACCAAATTCTGCTTAATTTACTTTAACATGAAATTTCGTTGTAATGGAGTTGCTTTGGGCAATCAAAGGAAACTATTTGGATAGGGATAGCAAGCAATATTTGGTTCTATCTGAGGAATTGGTGGATATGTTAAGTAGTATAAATACTGCTAGGGAGTAAAAAAAACCTGATTTTGCCAAACACATTTTAAATGCAAAATAGCTTAATGCATAAAAAAGAAGGTAATGTAGTGACACTATAACTTTTAACTATTCAACCTATGTTTCTACAATAGAACTCACTGAGTGTGGGCTTGAGAAATCACTGGAATTTAAAAAAATTGTTACTGAGTTGAATACAGTAATTTAATTAATTTGGCTGAAAAAATTGAGAAATACACAAAATGTAACAAAAGCCTAGTTAAAAAATAAGGTAGGAGTCAGAATTTTCCTAGCATGGCAAAGTCACTTAACAGTCAAAGTTCTAAATAAAAGGAAAATAATTTTTTAAAAAACCATACAGGGGAGTAGTAGTTTCATAATTTCTACTGAGTAAGAATTGGCAATTCTTGTCAATAGCTGTAAAATGCCTTCTATATGGAAATATTTCAGGATGTTAAAGAGAAGGAGAAGTATTTGGCCCAATGCTTTTGCCTCCAATATACAACTTATGTCAGCTTTATTCTTCCATTTTTTAATACACTGGGGTTTTTTTCTATCTTCTCTGTAAAAAATGGCCACACAGAACTCAGGAATTCTAGTGAGACTAAACTTCTTTTGAGAGAGGTGTGTCGCTGTCATTGCTTTGTTTGATGTTATGCTGGCCACCATTTTGTATCTTTGTTATCAAACTCAAGTAGCAACATAGTTGCTGCATGCCTTGATATCATTATGTTCTTAACCAAAGTAAAAATACCTGTGAAAAAACTTTAAAGATATCTAAATTGAATTCAACCATCTTTCTACCTCTGCCTGTCACAGTAGGAAAAACTATGCTTTTATATAAAAATCCTTTGATTAATTGTTCCTGGTCTTGATATCCTTTTAGAAAAGGTTCTTTACAAGTGTATGTAGTCATTCTCTATTCATAAAGGAAGTGCTCTATGTAATATCACATTTTCTCATTTAAGTACTTTCTCAGAGTTCTGCTTTTTTTTATTATGTTTGCAGCTGTTTCAAAGCACCTTAGCTGAAGCCTTCAGAAGTAAAGTACACACAAATGCCCTTTATTAGCCTTTCTTGCTTTGTCTATCATGATCGCTCATAATTTTCTTTGAATGCATACATCTTTCTTTGATAGTTGCATATGAGATTGCCAGGGTGGCTCTCAGCAAACAAAGGCGCATTTTAAAGGATAAGCAGAGCGCCTGTGAAATCATTGCACTGCATTACTATAGCTTATCTTTCTACTTTCATGGTCTGTAGTCCTCATATGGATTTATTTCATCTGTGCTTGCACACAGTTTTGATAGTGCCTTGTACCCTTGCATTATTTGGCCTGCTTAGACTCACCATAAAGCCTTATACTTAAAGGATAATGTTCGTGATGAGGGAAGTATACAAGGCAATAAACGGCTTTCGCAGGTGATTAAACACACTGAAGCAAAGCTGAGACATTTGAAAACCCCAGAAGCTGTTTCATTGTAAGCATGGCAACACGTCACAAAGAGAAGCTGTGCTCAACAAGCCACAACATTAAATAAGAGCTTTTCTTTGCCTTGTCTTGCAAGGACTGGGAAGTTCTGTAGTGCTGCCTTCATTTCACCAAATAGATCCTTCCTTTTCATTTTTAATAGCGTGGGTGGCTTTCATTGTGTCACATATGGTATAACAGGAGATGGTTCCAGTGTAATTGCTTGGGGTAAAAGCAGCAAAGTGTTTTTCTTCAAATCGCTATGGAGGTTCTTGATGATAGTCCCTTCCTTCTCTCCTGACCCCACAGAGGGCCCCTTTATTCCCAACTCCTTTTTTTTGCTCTTGCTACTACTCCCTTTGTCTATGTTTCATGATTTTTTTTTTGATTGGGTTTGTTTTGTTTGTTTGTTTTGTTTTTTTTTCCAGTGGTATCTTCACCTCTACTTTCCCCAGCACTTCAAAGTTTTCCTAACAAGAATGCTTAAGGCTGAAATATTTAGCCACTTTAAGGAGGAGGTTAGAAGCAGGAGTATTATGAGTCACATTTTTAATGCTAGGGAACCTCTGTTCCACAAATAGTACTACTTTTGTAATCATGAGTTATCCAAAACTGAACAGCCTTTTTAGCAATTATAATTTACTAAGCCATATGATCATCAAGAGTATTTTCTTTAAAATGCAATGAGTGTCTTTTTTTTATTCCAGCAGAGTGCCATTTGATAAATGCTTGCAGATTTCTGTGGGGCTTCCTATCAAACACAGTGAATAAAACTGCACTTGCAATTTTTCAGCCTCAACTTACTGGCACACATACTAGTAGTTAGATATCACCATGGCCATTTGTGCTAGTTAGTCACTTAAGTGATACTACAGTTAACTGCTGGCACAAACTGTATGACAGAAAAGTAAGTCATAGGTCAATAACAGTCATGCAAGACTGTAATTTTCTGTGAATATGAATGGAAGGAAACTTACAGTGCAAGGAAAAAATATTTAATATTTTGCAGTAGTTCACAAAGAGAACATTTTTGCTGTTTATTACTGAGAATTACAGCATAGTCTTTCTCATTTATAAATTACACCTTGAGGCAGTATCTTCTATGAAAGGAAAATATGAAAGGAATAATAGAAGTTTGGTAACTAGCTTAGATTGAAGCCATATGCTGTAAAACAGGATTCATCAGATAAGGCGATAGGAAAAAATCTAGTTAGCAATTCCAAGTAGTAGTTGACAGAGTGTTGGTTTTTTTTTTCCTTTCATCATGTCCTTTAATCATTTCTACAGAGCAATGTGTTTTAGGAAAACTAGTGTTTACTCATTTTTTGCATATAAAACCATTTCAATAGTGTTGTAAGAAAAACCTGTTTACATTACATTCTTGTCTGAGATAAATATAAGTCCAGCATAATTCTGGATTTGCACCAGTGTTACTGAAACACAAATCTATCCTTGAATATCTTTATCAATTGTTCACAGTTAAGTTTATCTAGGTCAAATCCCAAATCACTAAAATTATGGCTAAATAGGGAGAGGTGGCATTCCTGAGCCTCACCAAGAGCCAGCAAGAGCATTCACATCATGGCAGTGCCTTGGGGAATTTCTAAGAACCGCATGCAGATGAACACACTGTTTTCTGATGACTCCTTGAGAAGGCAAACTCAGAGCAGACATTGGTATCATAACGAAAGACACACATAGAAAAAATGTGTTTCATCTACAGTTGCTGGAATACATTCAAAGGTAACTGCTCATCCACAGATTGTGCTGTACCATTTTGGGAAAACATGCACATGTTTCTGCACAGGGCAGAAAAGATGAAGTGCAGAAAGAGATGTCAGTCCCTGAATGTGAAAAAATATAACTGACAATATTTGTGAGGACTTTCTGGGAAGACAGGAGTCATTTGAAGATGTGCTGAGGATTTCAACTGTCACATTTGGGAAAGGAATTAAGGCTAATGATAGTAAACATAGTGACTTTCTTTTAGAAATCTCATTTCCCTCTAAAAGGAATGAGTTGTTTGTTCCCATTTTGGGTTAGGAAAGAAGCACTCTCAGACTGATTTAGATTGCTTCTCACAAAGGTTAATCCTCCAACTGTTCTCCATTTACTGTTGTCTTGTCAATCACTATAATGAATGTGAAGTAAACATACTTAGGTAGATTCTTATATTTATTGTATACTTTTGAATATACTCAGAATAATATGGATAACTGGTTTTAAGGAAATAGAATAGAATGCTTATATTTTGTAATTTTTAAACCATTTTGAGTTAACCAAGACTGGTTTTATAAATGGATTTTCTCTTTTTTTGCCACAGATGTAACATTTTTCATGCATGAATTTGACTGGTGGATTATATATAACTAAAAGAATGCTTTCTTGATGAGTAGTGAGAAAAAACAGATGCTTTTAGTGGGAGTTTTTTGGTTGAAATAGGTTTAGTAGGGCTTTTTCCCTCTATTGCACTTTCCATCAAAATGTTTGTTGCTCATTTTAATTAAAAATGTGAATTCTATTATTTTCTGCACTATAGGGATAAATATCACAGTAAAGAATGTTTCAAGACAAATAAAGCTATTCCACTAAACTTTTTTTTTTTCTGAAACATAAAGCCATTACCATTACAGAATTTTCAAAGGAAACTTTGTAAGACTTCTGGGACCATATTTTTAAAACAGTTACATACCTAATGAAGATTTACAAATATTCTGAACCCCATTTTCATCAACAAAACTTAGTGCCAGAATGAGTCTATGTCTTTCCAAATCACTTCAAGTGTCTATTTACATCTTAAGGGCTGAATTAGTTTTAAAACTCTAACCCCTAGATTTCTGTGAAGTAAATGATCACTTAAGGCAGTGTTGTCTTCCACTAGATTAAATAGATTTCTAATATTTTATCTTTGTCTGAATATATTTTCACTTCAGCCACAGTTAATATGAAATATACTGCATTTTGTATTTGCTGCATGAAAGGAAGATTGATTTATTTCAGGTAGTTTATAGACTATTTTATTATTCACATCAAGATCTCATCTATTCCCTCTACATTCATATTTTATAGCACTTTAACTGATTGATTTGATTTGACTCAACACTTTGATGGCACCTTTGCCATGGAGGCTGCACACATAAACCACAAATAATTTACTTGATTCTTTTCAAAACTATTTACCTTACCCTTGGGTTATTTTGTGAACTTCTGGCCTTTTGGTTCTGACCAGCTTAGCCAGGCAAATGCAGGTAAAACACAAGTCCCTAGTCCCCAGGGATAAATGCCATATTCATTAACTTACATCATCATATTTACAGTGTTGTACAATACAACTGTATTCATACCAACACAGCAAAGACTTCAGAGTTTAGGCCAGAATTTGTCTAATTTCCAAAGCGTGTCTTGGTGCTTGTTTTTCTCTCTCTGGACTGCTAGGAACAAATCAGGTCTGGCATAAATGGTTTCATTCCCACTGAAGTAAAATGAGCAATTTTGGCTCTCACCTGTGTCTGAATTTGGTCTTTATTCCCAAAAGCTCAGTGGTTTATCTGCAATATCTGAGGTAATTGTGATGGTGAGGCAGGAGGAGAGCCTGGATCTCTGCTCCCACAAGCAGACATTCTGTGTTCTCCTTCCTCAATATGAAACAATTTAGAAGTCTACTGTAGTTCAAACATGCGCTGATCATTTAGAAGGCCTTAATAAACTACTTAGAATAGAGCCTAGATATAAATTATTTTTTAAAAGTGTGTTAAAATTATTTTTATACAAATTAGCAAAGTAATTCTGGGTATATTTTAAGATTTCTTTCCCTTTATCTGTTTTGTTTTCTTTTCTCCATGCTCCTGCATCTCACAAATGAAGAGAGTTTTGTCTTACCTGGATGTTATCAGAGGATTTGATCCTCCTGGCAGTAAACTTCCTACTGCTTTTCACAGTTGTGAATGTTTCTCATATTGGAATTATAGCTTGTTCAGAACTTTCTCAAACTAAATTTACACAAGAATAATCTGGCGTTTGTGGTTGCTCTCATACATACACTTTTTGTGTGCTGTTTCCAATACAAATGCAAACCTGTCTTAACTACATTAAATATTAGTACAGTTGGCCATAGTACTGCAATCCCTGAAGTGAACCTTGCTTAATGGGGAAGTTGTGGTGAAATACACCTCAGCAAGGCGTATTTATAATCTTTCATTGTAAAGACCAACACCTGTCCTGCATACATGCATAAAAGCCTGTTCACTTCAGTGAACCTGATTAATTGCACTGTAATGCTAGTATATTATAAAAATAAGTACCAGAGGAATTCTTTAATAGAAATTACTTCTAGTCTCAAAGGTATCATAAGCTTCTGAAGAAATCATAGGATTGTTGTCATTTAACCCCAGCCAGCAGCCTTGCAGATGCTCACTCACTCCTCTCCCTCTCCCCCATGGGGTGGGGAGAAGAATAGGGGAAAAAAAAGTAAAACTTGTGGCTTGAGATAAGAACAGTTTAATACTTAAAATAAATTAAAATACAATGATGATAATAATAATAGTAATGACAAGGAAGATAACAAAAAGAGAGAATGGAAACCCCAGAAAATCAGGGGATGCACAATGCAATTGCTTACCACCTGCTCAGCCAGTCCCCAAGCAGCGATCCACCCCTCCCCAGCCAACTCCCCCCAGTTGATACACTGGGCATGATGTTCCATGGTACGGAATATCCCTTTGGCTAGTTCAGGTCAGCTGCCCTGGCCATGCTTCCTCCCAGCTTCTTGTCCACCTGCCTGCTGGCAGAGCATGGGAAGCTGGAAAATCCCTAATTTAGGATAAGCGCTACTTAGCAACAACTAAAACATCAGTGTGTTATCAACATTATTCTCACACTAAATCCAAACCACAGCACTGTACCAGCTACTAGGGAGAAAATTAACTCTGATTTGGCTGATACCAGGACAATGATTAACCTTAATTTCAAGATAAAATTAATCTAAGTTGTTACGACTTTCAAACGGTTCATTCACATACTTTGTTCTAGGCTGGTTTAGTAAGTATTGATTAGGATTGCTATTCCAAGCTGTTACTTTATAATGCTCTTTCTAGATCAGGCGTCTTTTATTTTCAAAGATCTAAGTGCTGGACTCCATTCTTCAGCCAAAATCTTTACATCACAAGGATGAAAAACTGATGGTGACTGTGGTTTTTAGCTGTCGTCTTTCTTTACAAATCTTATGTTTAGTCTCTGGCTTCACTTTAGTTTATAAACATGCTAAAACTATTCTAAATCTCAGAGAAAGATAAAATAAAGTTTCCAAATAACAGGTTATAAGTTCTCAGCCTTTTTGTAGTAGATGTGCTGAGGGTGGATCAGTTATTTCTCTTTGACTGAAATGCTTTCAAGCATCTGGCTTTTGCAAACAACAAAGGCCATTCCAAAATGATTGTATTTGGGCTATGACAGAAGCTATGCAGCTGTTATATTTACAGTACAGTAGATGTCAAATAACAGTCAAAGTAATTTGGGCATCACGGGAAATAATAGGAGTGATTCTAGTGCTTTCTGTGAAAACCTTCAAATTCCCATTTCATTAAAAATTCCACTCTGCAGCTGGTAGCAGAGATTACTAGGTTTCACCATCTGTGCAGATTAATGTTTCCTAAAGGAGAATGAATGCAACAGATGAGATGGCTGGCTTTTCAGATAAAACAAAACCCCAAAGTAGAATCTCTTCCCTGACTCTTGCATCTTACACCTGTTTCCTTTTAATCACATGACTGAACTGTTTAGGACAAAGAATTCCAGCTTTCCTTAAAGCTGATTAATTTTAAGACTGCAGATCACCAAATTGTTTGTGGACTTGTAACTGTGTAGAATTAGTGATGGGAAGAGTTAGATTTTTTTACAAATTGGTTGAACGCCTTCTTTAGATGTTATTCTGCTCATATCCAAGTAAAATGTCTTCACCCAAACACACATAGTGATTTAAAGATGTCACAGTACGTGTTACAGGCTGGAATAGCAGTGACAAGCCAACATGGTGAAGCTCAGTTGCTTCAAACCCATACTCTGTTGTTTTCAGTCTCATCTCTTCCTTTTCTACTGGCCATAACTAATCTTTCCAGGGAAGCAAGCATGTGATTCATTTAAATTGCATTTTTAATCAATCCTATGTCACTACATATCTTACAGTGTTATAATTTTCAAATTACATTAGCTTCACCGCACACCAAACACTGAAATAAATTCTTGGCAGTGATCACTGTATTAGGATGAATCAGTAAAATTAATAGAGTTTCTGGGTTTGCCAGGAAATGGGATCATTAATTTAATTATTTCTTGAGGGCAAAAAAGGAAAGCACAGTAGGCAATTATGGTGACCTTGAAACATCCACTGTGCTTACCGAGCCAGGTATCAGTCCCTCCCTGGGTTCCCCAGTACACAGGCATGTCTTCCCTGACATAAAGGACGTTTTGCTTTGTTCTTAAGCATGCTCGCCAATAGGCAGATGCTGGTATCTGAGGCAGTTCAAATCGTAGCATGGTGGGGTCAGCAGCCTCCCGTAGAGGCGGCACAAAGCAGAATGGGGAGGGGGACAGCTGCCTCGTACAGAGGCAGGTATCGCAAAAGCCTCTCTCGATGGCTGCAGAGTTCCATGTTTGTTCTTAAAAAAGACACTCACCCATGCATAAGGAACAGCAGTAGCACAGGGTATTACCATCCATATGGATTAAACGTTAAAAAAACCCAACACCCCAGAAACCAATTACTAATACAAATATGAAAGTGGGTAATTAAACTCACTGGCAACATTGGTCCTTGCTCTCCCTTGCATTTTCCTTTTATTGAAACCCAGCTGTTCTTTGGCTGTTGCCAGGGGTAACCAGCAGTGACATTCAAGGTCATCAATGAAAAGCAAGCCTTCTTCCCATGAATATTTCCCACTTCCTTGGAAACTTGCATCTTAGAAAAAAATCCTTTAAAACAACATCTTTTGGTCAGTATAGCACTTGGGTAGTTTTTTTGTTTTATTTCCATTCACTGTGCTGCTTTGGTCAGACTGTTACTGCTCTTCCATGCTAATTGTAATGAGCAATATCCCTAATAGCTCATTGTTCAAGTAATGTCCCTCAGAAGTATATTACAGTATCACCAAAGCTGCTCTGTCCTCGTTTAAGACAGATTGGTGACACCATAGGATTGTACTTGTAAAGCTTGCCAGAGCCACCACACCATCAGAGGTGGTGTAATACCAGCAACCCTTTTGTCCTGTTTGTGTACATTCTACTTGAGCAGCAGCAAGTCTATTCATTTTGGTGTTTCGCATAAGTTATGATTTTCTTTCCCCCTTTCTATATTGTTGGCGATTCATTTTTGTATAGTTTTCTGCCAAGCAAATAGTTTATGGAGTTCATTAAAGCACTTTCAGAGCTTCATGGGAAGATAGGAAAAAAAATCCATTCTTTTAAATGGAAATTTTGTGGTGATTTATCATGCAGTTCTACTTTATATGATTTTGAACTGGTTAGGAATATGCATATGGTTTAAATTGTTTTTTATTCTGTTTTTTATTTAACCTGTATTTGTCCATTGCTCATTTTACACTTTTTATGTAAATAAGCTGCCTGATTGTGAGCTAGAGAGAAATTAATATTTTCAAATATGTTTGATGCTGACTGTGAGTTCCCCATGCATTTTTATTATTTTGTCAGCTTTCCAAACCAGTATTTTGCTCTAAAAAGATGCTGCTTAAGAGATGAATACCTGGGAATGAAGGAACCAAATTATGGCTTTGCTTAGGTGAGCATAACTCCTTTTGATGCAAGTGGGAGTTTCACTTGTTTATGTGGTGTGTAATTTGGAAAAGTGCATTTTACATCTAGTTTGACCCAGATTTCCCTATACCATATTTGGAAAATAGAGGGAACAAGCACAGCAGACATCATAGTCTGTATTCAGTACCTACACTGACCTGAGAGCATAAATTTCTAAGTGTTTTGCAGCCAGCAACTTGAAGGTGAAAAGAGACCTGTCTGCTTACCTAGGAGGAAATTCTCTCTCCCAGACTCAGCACAGCTTTTCCAGAGCTGCGTAGTTGGCATCTAAAAGCACTGGAAGTGGTTTAGGTTGGATTATGGGAAGTGCAAATTACAGTACTTACGTATTTTACAAGCAGATTATGATGAGTAAGTATTAATTGCTTGCAGTGTAGGTTGGTAGATTTTAAAACTCACCAGAGGGCTTTACAGCTTTCCCGTGAAGCCTCCTTGACAGATAAATGTCAGACCCCATCTTAACAGAACAATTGTCACCATCAAAATGTTGCCAAACGCTGGTGTGACAGCTGACATCGCAGGTAGCATGCCTGGATTGGAGCTGAGGACTTGAACTAAGAGAGACGTAGCTGTAGGGTTATTCGTGCTGAAATGTCTCTGCACTGGGGTGTGTCAGCAGAGGGATGAAACCTGCTCCAACAGGTGGAGCAGTAGGTAAGAAGGGGCTTATACACACAACCCAGCATCCCACAGCAAGAGTTTAAAATGAACGGGATCATCATCCTTTATATAAAATACTGTCATTATTTTATTTTTTGTACATGTATATTCATAGCACTCTTTATGTGCTAGGGACCAAAAGGTGCCTATGAAGCATACAGCCTGGGTTTTGAGAGAATGCAGAGACATATTTCTGAAGCCCAGAGCAGCTTTATGGATTGTTACAGAAATTCAGAGTGTATAGCTTAATTGGAGGAGTGTTTGTGCTTCACTGCAGGAGTCAAGGCTGCTCTTCTCTTTTGTTTTATCTTCCCTCCTCTCCTTTCTTCACTTCAAAATCTAAATACCTGCAGTGGATTTTGAGTTAATTTGCATCCTGCAGAATGTAATGGCAGAAACTATTTCATACATTACTGCATTAGAACTGACTGTTGCAAATTTTGCAAGGAAATGTTGTCACTCCTTATTCTTTCAGGAGAGACATGTATTGCTTTTAAATACAGTTATTATATATTACCTGTAGGGTAGCTTTTCTCTGATGGGCCTCATCTTCCACTCCCACATGGATGAGGTGGACATTTACATCTGTCAAAATGTGCTTGTTTCATGCTATGAAAAATAATTAGTTGGACAATGGAGAAGACGCTTGTTGCTTCAAATTTGCATGTGTGATAAATCGTCCCACAAGCCTTTCTACCTGCATGAGTGTTTCTGGAGTTGGGACCTGTATATGGAAAACTGATACTCTTTTTTAAATACCTATGAATCCAGAACAATGAAGGTTGCTGAAATGTAAGCACTTCTGAAAATGGTAATTTGTTTACATATCTATGAAATAAAAGGAACTAGCAGCTTTTGATGGTCAGTGCAACAATTCCTGTGTGCTCTTGAAATTTCTGGAAAATATATGCATATTCTATTTTGGTTTGCTTATGGTTCACACACACACTCTTGGCATCACTGGTAATATGTATTAGGAGAACTACTCCCCTAAGTAGGTATTGAAAGGGTGGGTCCAACATTAATACAAACTCAATAAACTCTAGCATATTTTGATTTGCAGAAGGTTGATGGACGTATATACAGCCCAAACCACGTTTTTCTTCCTTAAACAGATTATTTCATTTATTTCAATGAATTTTTCAAATGAATAATGAAATATCAGCACATCACCCAGACACATGTCATAGTTAGCTATGAATACAATTCAGTCAAATGCTTTGCTCAGTATTACAGGCTTTCAATAGAACTGAAATTTCCCTGCAATATATCCACAGATAATTTGCACAAACTAAGCATATTTGCTGACTTGTGAAACAAAATGTTTCCACATACCAAGCCTTTTGTGTCACTACCCTCTTTTTAACATAGTTAAGAAATCAGTAGTTGTGTTGACAAGAGAGTGTAACTATTTCAAAAGATACCATGGGATATTTCTGGCCAATACTTCAGTCAGAAATAAAAAGTATGCTGACCGTACTTCAGGCTCATAATGAGTTGGAACCATTTCACATCTCTAAAATTCAGGGAAGAACTGTTTAAAATACAGGCCGTACATGACCAATTAGAGAAGAAAAAAAATACCCATAACACGAGTTAGGCCTATTTGAAATCCCTAAAGTATAGACATTTACTGATGTAAATCCAGGGATACATAGCTACAGTTTTACTCTGACACTATAAGTTTACATTGATCATTGAATTAATAAAATGCTAAAAAACTCCCAGTGCACATATGTTTCAAAGTGCTTGGGCTAAACATGTCATGTTACTGAGATGACAGACTTCAGCTTTTTTGAACATTCACAAACAAAACCTATTTTCTCGCAGCTGTCTTGAATGCCAGAAATCTGTGTTTTTAATGTATTCCCATTAGAACCTGTTTCACTTCTCTGTTCATCCTATCACTGACTAGACTGTTTCTTTCTGGCAGACAATTGACTGATTAGCTAATCAGAGAGATAGTTACAGATGTGCCTTCTTGGAACTACAGGCATTTCTAGTACAGCATATTCTGTCCTTTTTATACTTTTCCCTAATATTCCAGTTTAAAATTGGTGAACCTGATGCACATTCCCATATATCCACTTTATCCCTGTTGTGGTTTAACCCCAGCCAGCCACTAGGCACCATGCAGCACCTCACTCACTCCCCCTCCCCCAGTGGGATGGGGGAGAAAATTGGGAGAAGAAGTAAAACTTGTGGGTTGAGATACAAATGGTTTAATAGAACAGAAAGAAGAAACTAATAATGATAACATTAATAAAATGACAACAGTAATAATAAAAGGATTGGGATGTACAAATGATGCACAGTGCAATTGCTCACCACCCGCTGATCAACACCCAGTTAGTTCCCAAGCGGCAATCCCCCACCCCCACTCCCCCCAGTTTATTTCCTAGATGTG
>JANZLQ010000002.1:32178625-32197386 GCA_026212715.1 Elanus axillaris | reverse complement strand
TTTGCCTCTTGGAAATTCACTTAATCTGAGGAGGCTTACACAGCAAGTAGGAAAAGTTTTCCAAAGTTTTCACATCCTCAGACTTACTGTAAATGGAGTGGGTCTCATACAATCTTTTACTTTATTCCCACAAACCAAGGCGGGGCTGGGTGGGGAGGGGAGAAGATGGGAATCAGGCACAACACTACTGATTATCAGAATCCATGCAAAAATTAAGCAATTTAAGAGTCATTTCTTAGTTCATAAATCACTTTGTGTCCATCTCTGCACTTTTATTTTACATGTTTGTTTTTAAATTATGTATGAGATTTAAAGTCTTCTCTGCTCCCACCCTATTTGTGTTCCAAAGGTTCAGTTAACAATGCACTATGCCAAATATATGTAAGTCCAGAGCAGTCCTGAACCATTAGGAAAGCTGCTAGGGCATCCTTTTTTTTATACCTTCAGAGTGCTTATCTGTTGTTTTCATATACAAAATGAAACAGAGTGCATGAAACCTAGTCTTATCATTACTTTAGCTAGAAAACAAAATCTTGCTTGCCACAGATCAAGATTCACATTATCTAGATATAAAACCTTTCCATTTTATTTCTGTATTAAACTATGATGAGGTGTTTGTTATACCTTCTGTCACCAAACCCACCACACATGGGATTTGTTTTTCGTGTCTATTATGTGCCCCCTCGCTTGAAATTAAGGGCAGGCTTAGTTAGTTTTATATTTAGGCAAGCTCTGGATACTCATTTTGAGAAAAAAAAAAACAAAACTCTATTTTCAACATCTAATTCAGAAAAAAAAGACTAAGTGTAGGATATTTCTGGGTAAAATGTGTCACTGTCAGATCAGTAATGCCATTTCCAAAGTGTTTTATGTTGTCTGAAATTACAGCTGTTAAGATGATTCTAGATAAAACCACTTTGCTCATTAAATGTGGCTTCAGTGGCATAAAATATGTCCTGTGAAGTGCATTTTCTGAACTCAGATAAAATTATAAAGGTTGCACTGGTGCAAAGATCCAGACACAGGAATCTAACTGCAGGACTTGATGGTAGTGTGCTGCTTACAGTACCTAATCCACTGAAAACACAGAAGAGGGGTGGTTCCCAGGCAGTACTTACTGTTTTAAGGACTGAAATTTTCATATGAGTAGGTCACTTTTGCTACTTGTTCAGGCTTGTTATTTGTTTCTTTACAAATTTAGGAGGCTTGGTGTCGATGAGCATTAAATTCAATTTCATGGGGCTTGTAAGACCTATTTTCTCACAAAAATGTTACTTAATGCATAAAGTTACCGGCACATCAAGAACAATGATGTACTTTTGTTGAAAATATGTATCTGTTTTCTAAATGACTTGGACTGTTTAAAGATTTCATGTTTTAAATAGCGCAAATAATACTGTTTGCTTGCTTAGAGAAATAAAATCTAATTTATAGTAATTAAAGCACATTAACCTGATTAAAAATTATCTCCATCATCCTATATTTAATACCTAGAAGCTTTGTTGCCAGGATAGTATTGGTTTATGCTGAGAAGGGATTGCTCTGTCAAATAGGCATGTTCAGGAGCACCTAAAATAGAGGGAATTAGAGAAGTTGAAAGTGAAAAGGGAGTTGGTAATTTTAGATGTGGTTATTTAATTTCCTGTGTGTCTGTCTGACCAGCAATAACAGTTCCATGGCAGGAAAGGAAGAATATCCTTTAGAAATTACTTGAGGTATTGGAGGGTTTTTCGTCTGAGATGACAATAGAAGGAGGATTCTTGAGCATGACACATAATTGGAACAAACGACTGGAGACTCAGGAAGCTCCATCCTGTCCTGGTACAGCTGGTTTACAGCGATGTATAGGAGCAGTGCATTTGGCTCCAACTTCCGTATCTATTCTGACAGCCAATAAAAAAGTAAACTGAAGTAGTGACAAGATTTTCAAAGCAGGTTAACCTTTGAACTACAAAAGAAGTTTAAACATGATAAAAAATGATGTTATTGCTTATTTAGCATACCTTATTTTTGTAAGTGGAACAAACAAGTAGAAGATGTGAAATATGTCCCTCGATTACCACTTCTTTAGATATGAATAGTACTGTGGGATCCTTCTGGAAGAAAGCATATATAAACTTGTGAGTTACTACCATGTGTTAAGTATGGGGGATATGTTATGACCTATTATCACAAAAAGTTTTATGATCATTTTAGAAAGAGAAGAGGTATTAAACTTTGTTATTTCAGTAGGGGAGAAGACCTTTAAACCTTTTAGATTCACATTCTAACCTTCTGCATTCCTTTTGGAATTTAGAAGTTAGGCATTTTTCTCCTGCACATTAATAGGAGTTGTTGGAGCAGAATCACTACTACACTCCACTGTACTGTTACATGCAACCCTGTATTATTCTTTCTAGAGGACCAAATTCTATGGATTATAGCCTTGCAGTAACCTTACAAAATCAGAGGCATTACAAATATCTGATAGGAATTCAATCTATGATCTAATTAAGTTGTTAAAAAATATTGGAGAGACAGCCAAATAGGTTGAAGGTATTTTTACTGTCTAGTTACCTACTAACTGTAACTCATGGTTCATGTTTCAAAGGAATGTAAATTATGCATTTTGACTGAATTGGGAGTTGATTAGTTGAGAAACAATATGCCATTTCCCAGAGTCATAGATCCTATGTAATATAGAATGTATAAGGAAATATATAACCTTATAGGTACCTATTTTTTCTAGATTTCAGTTTGCAGCGAGTAAAAAAGAAAGTGTAGTGTACCATTATACCTTATAAACTTGAAGTATATTAAATATAAATCATTCTCCTGCATCATATGCTACTTTTAAAAGGAAAAATATGCATTAAAAAGATTTGTTCAATCTTAGGTCTGCCTTCTGGCATCAAAGATCAATGTGCAGTATGATTAAGCTGTGCTGTATAGATTTATGCAGTCAAGTTCCTCAAAGAACCCATTTCTCTTCCTCTAATGATGCTTGAACCTAAAGTTCTTCTCTGAAGTATTTTAATTTTCACTTGGTCATTACAAGAAGACAGTGACTTAATGAACTGCAAATAGGAGAAGAAAGTAACTTAAATCATTTTTGCATCCTTTTTTGTGGTATTAGCATAACCCTTCTTTCATCATTTCAATGCCTCCAGTGATTTCTCCACATATGATGGTAAAAATTAAATTATACTGCATTTTTTGCAATGCAGTGTACCAATAAAAATATCAAATCATTAGATAATCAAGATAAATTAATGTCAGCAAACTGTAATATTATTTTACATTATGCCACAGTAACTGTTAGAGTGAGTTCCCTGCTGAGATCAAAGTCACTAAACATTTATTGTAAATAATCAGTAAAAAATTTGTAAACTATTCTTCTGTGAAGACCTTCTCCAAGACACTTATTTGAAAAATATAAGCCACTGGTTTCTTGCCTTAGTGCTTCTGACTGAAGGTAATATTCAGGACTCAAAAGTGAGATAGTAATTTAAGATGTTTTATTTCTGGCCTCAGGTTTCTGATTTCTCACTGTGCATAGTTGTGTGTAACCTTAAAAATCGTGTTGCCGTTATGTTTTTCTAAAATAGAAGACTAAATCAGTCATGAAAAAGAATATACTTGAAGATGTAAAAAAAAAAAAAAGCATGGATCACATCAAAAGAGAGTAAAAAAAGCAGACTGAAAGGAAAGAAATAATTTCTGGTGTTATTTTTCTAGTTTAGTGCACTTACTCAGAACTTGAATATGTTCCACTGTACGTGCAATTTGGAGCCACAAGGAAGCGAGGATACTGGAGGATTTGCCTGACAACAGTCTGATGTGCTTATGGAAGCAATGCATAAGCAGTAAAAAACACAAACAGGTACTTGGCTATTTTTGGTAAGCCCATCAGCCCGAGCTGCATGTACCTCCCAGGTATTTTTGAGAAAGAAGCTTTGTTTCAAAGTCATTAAAGCATTTCTAAAAATTTCATATTCCAACTGTGTGTGAAAATCTGCAGTAATGTCAATGGTAAAAAGGAAATGCCTACATTGTAGGACAGCACTACGAAAACGTTAATACTGTTCCAAAATAATTATAAGCAGAGTGAAGCAACCACTATTCATGCAGTGGGAGATCTTCAGTGGTCTACCTTGTTATTTGCTACTTCCAGAGAGAGAAGGAAGGTATTAAAAAGTAGTATAATTTTTTGATTTGCACCAGATTTGGGCTTGTCCAGAGTTACGAAGTTTGTTGAGCAAACCACTGACCTAGGCAGCACTTTTGGTCCTCAGCTGTGTAGGTGACAGTCATGTAGGAAACAAGTGGACCTTCTCAGCTCAGACAGAGGAGCTTCGGCTAACTCATACTGGTGAAAGCAGGACAAAGTTTGGGCATACCAGCCACAGCACAGGCCATTTGAAGATGTAGCGCTGAGCAGAGATTTCCCAGTTGTTTGGCACATTATCAAGAGTAAAGCAAGGGATTGCTCCCAAGGTGCTCAGTAATGGCTGGATCAAGCAGAGGGGAGTGCAGAGCCGTCCCATCACACAGCCCAGGGTTCTGTATTTACTACAAAAAGTACTATGCATACTGAAGCAAGTTAAAAAAAAATCTAAACATCTGAAAAGTAGAAAGGAGACACAAGTATACAAAGTATACAAGTGGCTATTTACAGCAAGTAATGGTATAGGGGTGGCCACAGGCAGTGCAGAGCAGTCCTCGGGTGGCTGGAACTGAGGCTCAGCTTACCCTGCTTCCACCCTTCCCTCTCTTGCTCTCTTCATTCCCTTTGTGCAGTAAAACGTGAAATTTTCTCTGCCCTTTTTACAACTTTTTAGTATTACACTAATTTTGCATCCCTATTTTTGTTTCTACAGTCTGCCTTTCTATTAGTGAAAAAAAAAAAAAGATTAAATTATTAGTACATTCTTAGTACCTGTGGAGTGCTTGGTTTTATTGGTGTTGATTGTAGGTGATGAGGTCCTTGCACTTGCCATGTTCTGGAAAGTCTCTGACATATATATAAACTAGTATTTATGGTGCCTGTAGCCTATTAACTTTTTAAAAATTTGAAATTAAAAGTTTGAACGAATGATTCAAAATTGTCATTTACACTTTTGCAATGTAATGGTTTGAAAACAGTAAGTATTTTCAGCATAGGCACTCAGTGAAAACTGAAATCACTGGCTAAAAGGTGATTATATGTAGCTTCTGGAAAATAAGAGTTTTCTGAACTTGGCACTGCTATACTTCAGTCTCTCTGAACAGCATGGGTTTCCAACACTGAAGTTCCTTATAAAACCAGGATGGGGTAAAAATCACCTCAGTAGCTGAGCAAATAGGTCCCCCAGTGGCTTTAGGCATTCATTATTAAACACAAAGTAACACTTAAGGTACTGAGCAACTTCAAAATGAAGGCATAAATCTTTAACTGCTTAGGCATTCACCTATACAGGTAATAAATACTCCAACAATAGGAACTGTTTAGCTTCATATGCTTTAATGTTTTTAAGCATTTTTTCTTCATTTATTTTAGAAAATGATCTTATTTCAATAGTAGCTCCAATGGGAGCTATTGGACAGTATTAGGAAACAGGAACAGCTTAGTCCTATTAATACATCTTTAAATATTGTGTGGTATTTTTGAGCAAACATAAAGCTACTAGAGATTTCAGTTCAGCTTTATAAACTCTGTAGTAAATACAGGATAAAGCAGGCCTTTATTAGACTTCTCAGTTACAAAGAGCCAAATGCTGTTACTCTTGCTACTACCTGGGATTTGCTCTAATAACCATCAGTGAAGGCAAAGAAGATCTTTTTCCTTTTAATTACACACAGTCCCAAATCACTAGCATTATCTACCTGTATTTAAGACTGGAATTTAATCCTAAAATATCATTTCCATCATTAAAAAGTTATCATTATTCTTTTGTGTATTCCGTGCAAAGGAAGATTTTCCTTCAGCTTTGAAATTTCATTTTCAGAAATATACTCACCTGTGTAACTTTGTAATATGATTGCTATTATTTTATTCAGTGGTCACTGTTACCCTTAAAAACAAAAATTTAAGAAATTGTAGTCCTCTGTGTCACTCTGTATAGTGGGTTTAGTCTAGATTTAATCTTCCTGATTCTGTATCAACTTTAATTACAACATCAATGATTTAAGTTTTCCCAAACAGCCCTTCTGGAAAGCTGGGGGGGTGGGCTGTGACTATCAGATGAGTGCCCTAACTTCTTCTCTGTTACAACAATGCATAAACACTGCTGTGGGCTGTGTGTGCTTGACTCCTCTGCCACCTGACACTGCAAGGACTAGTATTTTCTGGCAGTAATTAAAAATAGAATCTGAGGAAAGTATGCTTGCTTATGTATAATTGAAGACATAGCTTGTCTGGCCATATCTGTAGCATGTGTAGTCACGTGAAAGAGGAAAAGTTCAGTTAGGGTCCTGGATCCCGTTCAATGTTCTTAGTTCATTCCTATTAAAATATTGTTTGCTGAAAAACTGAGATGACAGCAGTGAAATGTGAGATGGTGGAATTCCAAAATGTCTAATGCACTCACTGTGCTATGCTGTGTTGTAAAAAACTAAATAAATTAAATAATGCCATTTTTATTGTCATCCTTCAGCACTGCAGTATACAGCCTTACTTTCAAACCCTCTCATGCCATCCTGAGAAGTACCAAAAGACCTGTTTAGACAATTCCTAGCTAGGATCTACAAGGAAGGGAATAGATTTCTCCTCATTCACTTATATGTCTCTTGCACCCTCATCAGGCAAGCTAACAGAATTTTTGAGGAAATACAAGCATCTCCCTTATTTTCCATTTGTCCTCTCTGAGAAAAAAAAAAAAAAAAAAACCTCTTCTTTCTAGGGAATAGAGTTTGCATTAATTGCAGCTTCAAACAGCATATACTTAAACATGGAAATTCAGTCTGAGATGAGACAGTAATGGAAATTGTGCCCCCAAAAAGGCAACAAATTTTCTCATAAGGATTCAAGTGCAAAAGAAAAGAGACAGAGAAAATATGCTACAGGGCACATAAAGAATCGATTCCAAACAAAATGTGTTTCAGAGATTTCCCACAAGGCATCAGCAGCTTCTTAATGCAGTTCATTCACAAATTCCTTCAGGGAGCTCAGTAAATAAAGGCAGCTGATTCTGCTTCTCTACAGGTCCCTCTGAAGAAGTACATTTAAATGTACTTGAGGATTCAGAGAGGTGCTTAGAGCTTCCAGAGCAGCTGATAGGCAGTTGACCACTCATTGGCTTTGGTCCTAACAATTTAGGCTGAGTTAGGGTCAAAAGTCCCTAGTGGAGTGAGGTACCATTTTCTAATTGAAATTCAATGGCAATACTCAGAGTAACTTGCTCCCTTGAATGTCCAAATCTTGAGACAATGATGGCTAAATGAACAGAAACAATTCTCATGGCACAGTACTCTATTTGTAGCTCTGCAACCACCTATCACTCTAGTGTCTAAACTCATTTAAACCATCTAAACTCAGTAGCAGCTGCAGAAATCCTAATGGATTTCAAGGACTCTCCAGCAGCACCTCATGTTTTTGGCAGCCAAACCTAGGCTGTAAGCAGCAAATTCATATTTGGACAAGGTGCTTTTCTGTTTTCTTTTCTTTATGTTTATTAATTCAGGTCTAAAGAGAAATTGTAGGCAAAGAGCAAATGAGAAGGGAAAGGACCAGAGCAGCACTGAATCCAACTACATTGAACATGAAATTCTCTCTACAATAAAGGGCTATTTCTGTTGCAAACTAGGGAGCAGAAAATATGTGATTCAGCAAGATCATCCACAATAACTTACCAAACAAAATGGAATCGACAGAAAACATTACTTTTGATAAACTTCCTAACATGAAAAATCAAGAGATCTTTCCAAATCCTATTTTCTGAGTTTTCCAAAAAATATAACACCTGTCCTAACTTAATTAACAGAGAACACTTTATAATGTGAAACAGCTTCTGAGCTTGAGAGGTAACAACAAAAAATCCATACAAATTCAAAACACACATTCATTCCAGACTCTTGCATTAGTAGCTTGACTACCCACACACATTTCCTTAAATCTCTTTTAAGGTTTTGGACTACAGACTATTGAAACAATTTTTATTCCTCATAGTATCCTATATAGGGAAATCACAAGGTAAATGTTCTGGCCAATAGTATCTAGGTAGGCATGAATATCCTGAATGTACTTTTTGTTGCAGAACAACCGGACAGTGTTTTTAATGCCAAGCAAAAATGACAAGGGGCGGAAGACTAATGAACTTCTGTAAGAGATTGGAAAGGTCTAGTGTTAATCAATGCACACAGGTCAGGGTGGGTTTCTTTCTCATGCATAGAAGGATAATATATCACTATGAAAAAAAAGGTTTGTGAATTACATGTAAAGAAGTCCAAAAGGAGAAAATACCGCAGGAGAAACAATGATGTTGGAAATATTCTTTATAGTTTGTAGAACATCCACTGAAGTTACCATATCTGTCCTGATGCTTCATAATTTGATGCTTCACAGATACAGTAAATTCTATTTTTAGGATAAGAGAGATGCCCCTCTTTCTCAAGACATCTGAGTCACAAAAATTCCTATGTTTTGCTAGGTTTTTTTGAAAATTGGGTGCCAAATACCTCCTGAAGTTCAGTGATAATCTAACTTCCTCAGGCTCCTCTGAAAATCTCAGTTTCAATATCTGTAAAACTGGTTAATAGTTCTAATACCACAAAGATCTAAAAGCAACACAAGACTTACTGACTTTATTAGGTTAACACTAACCACTTCTCTTCCTGAAAAAAAACGAAAAATCACTTACTGATTATAGAAATATTCAGCCTGCTATAATCTCCTACCATGTTCACAGAGGACATTTTCTTTTATGCCTAAGGTCAGTAAATAATAAGAGTTATGAGTAGTTGTGCTTGCCTTCACTATTATTTAAATAAGGGAAACTGGTGGTTTCTTAGAGAAGCTATGCATGACACAGATGCTGTGTTCATCAACAGAATGAGCTGCCACTGTACTGGGACTCCAGACATGAGCAGCCATGACTACAGATTGGTAATGCACATAAACCTGAAAAAGTCCTCTTCTGAACAGGAAATTTCTCTGCATTGGCAGACTGCAGCCTGATTCTGCGTGATACCAGCTCTGGCTTGATGAAATTCACGGGCCAAAGCAGCAGGCCGATGCTGGGTATTCTAGTAGCATCTGACTGCCAAGAACCATTTTGTTGTGCTTCTAGACCTGGGCAACCAGCTGTGAGACATGGATTCAAATGACCTGGAAAGAAAATTTGGCTTCACTGAAATCAATGGCAGAAGTCTCATTTTCTTCAGTGAAGCCAGGATTTCATTCCTGGCAGTTGCAAAGCTTCTGTTTGTACTGAATTGTTTTCCTACTGTCAAGTGTTGTTAGATTTGGGGGTGGAGGAGGCTGTATCTCCTGGAATTGTTTCAGTAGCTGAGCCAAGATGTAGAGAATTTATCTCAAGCAAGCCACTTCTACTTTTAATTTTCAAAGGAAACTTGCAAAGTTTTCTTGCCTAGTACCAAGGAAATAAGACTTCTATTTTAGCAGAAAACCTGAACTTGGATACCATTTTATATCTCAAAATAAGACATGACTAATGAGGGCTTGAGAAATGGGAAAATTTATAAAGTTGTAGGCTGAGCTGTAGGCAGGCCCTGTGGGAAGGGTTTGCATCCAAATCTCAGAGAAGTCAGTGGTCAGTTAGCTCATATTTTTATTAACCCAGATACTACTTACTAATGGAGTTACTGATGCAGCATCAGAATTTGAGAGCTCATAGTGTGCAGCTTAACATGCTGGTCATTAAAGAGCACTGCTGTTGCCAGAGGCTACCATGCGTGTGGTATTACACCTCCTGGTTTGAGCTCAGCTAAGTGCTGCCATGTATTTACATGCACTGAGATGACTGTCTTGGTTGCACAAGTGAAATTCTGATTGTCTCTATCCTTCCTCCAGCCAATCTGCAAGGCAAAGATAAGCAGATCTCAAACATGGAAAGGCAGGTAGGTATATTTTGCAGCTACATAGAAAACAGCTAAATATTAAGAATAAAATCCTGTTTTCTCTGCTAGTGAGAAGAGAAAGCGAAGGAGCCTATTTCCCCCCACATTAGCAGATGGCAATCTTGCACCTGGCTCCCTAGGCACTGGGAGCAGCTGCAGCTCCAACCAAATTACAGCAGAGATGTTCTAAAGTCAAGGGTGGAATCACATTCCTAAGGACCCTTTGAAATAATTTGACATTGAATATCTTTTTTCCCTGCTGGAAAAGCCGCTTTTACATGTCAAAGTGGAATTGGCATGCAGGCTTGGTGACCAAGACCTGCTTTTGTACCACCAATGTGAGCTACCACAGTTGGTAGTTTACCCATAATCACCTTTTATGTCCCTTGCTCAGTGGTATTAAGGAGGTTTCTGTCATGACAGAATAGTTGTCATGCAAGTTTAAACTGAATGATTTTCTGTAAGTCCATTTTTTAATTGTTTCAGTTGGGCACAAAACAACCCCTATGCTATTGGAAGAGATTAAAAGAATAATAAATGTTTTGGTACCTGTTTTTTAATTCTTCAGAGTGATGTGGTATAAATTAACTCCATCAAAGCAGTACCTGATGTACAGTAACATCACAGACAAAGGAATTTGGGTGTAAATCCTATAGCAGAAGGCACATGCATGTTTTAGAATCATGTTCTGTATTTTGAACAACACATTACAGTTGTTTTGGTACTATCAGTGCAGCTAGATCTAATCTATGAAATCAAGTGTTGAAAATAGAAGTATGATTCTTTACCTGGAGAATATACACAAGCTCTAATCACTCCTACAGTTGAAAGAAAGGTTAAAGACCAACATCTATAAATAAGAATTGTGTGTATTTCCCATCCCAGAATGCCCAAGGCAGCCTTACTTTGCATGTCTGTATTAAACGTATTAAATATATCATTCAGTAGTAAATGACACCATTTCAAGTAATTTTGGCATATGGTTTATGTCTAAAATACAGGCTGGATGATGTACATTATATCTGAGTAGAAACCCAAACACAAGATCTTTGGAGGCATCAGAAGAACTGGTCTTCCCAGATCAGTGTTCCTGTATTGATTTAGTCCTTGTATCTCAGTGACTGAAACAACTATTCACTATTAGAAAGCATTTTACCTGCTTAGCTCATAACTAATTTTTAATAGCCCCTGGGGACTAAGCCTACATCCCTGTGCACTGGAAACTTTTGGATACACTGAGGGGGTGCAGGGTGCATGACAGGGAACCACAGGTAATATATACTTTATGCCACCTTAGTAAATATTAGGTTTTCTCCAGTACTAAAGACTGAAATTCTAGAATGCAGCAGGCTGAAATGAACAGTTTCCTGAACAATGTACCAATATTGCTTAAAAAAATATTCTTAATTTTGTAGACCGTCATTTTATTCTAAATAGGCTACTTTTCCATATTTGGGTTTTAATCCTACAAATATGAAGGCTATTTTGTCAGGCATTGGAAGAGGCTGCCCAGGGAAGTGGTTGAGTCACCATCCCTGGAGGTATTCAAAAAGCACATAGACAAGGCACATCAGGACATGGTTTAGTGGGCATGGCTGACTGTTAGACTCGATGATCTTAAAGGTCTTTTCCAACCTAAACGATTCTCTGATTCTAAATAGACAGGAGTTTTCCTTCTTTATGTTCCTAGTTTGTCTTTCATGTGCAGTTTCATGTCTGTATGTAACTATTCACAAGAATGACACTGATATGAATACCTGTTATTCCAACAAATAGGATATTTATTTCTGGAGAGAGTTATACAGAACTAGTGGACAATGTATCAGACCAAATCACTGGGGTTGACTTTACTTTTATTAGTGTATTAACCTCTGAGCTTTCCATATACCGTGTCATTCTTGCTGACAATAAAAAGGGAGAGTTTCAACCTTTACCTTTATTTAGTTGCACCTACAGTGTATTTTACAAGAATGTATTTACTACTGAATACAGTAACAAATCTTTAAATTGATTGAACAACTCAGGGCATCAACCACTCTCTGAGGAAAATAACCCTCTATGGAAAAATAAGGCACAAGTTTAGAACACATGAGCAAACCAGTTGATTGCAGTGCTCTAATACTTCAGTTGTCATTGGAATAGCAATTATAATTCTAACAGACTGACAGACCACTTTAGAGGTATTTGAAAATTATTTTAATAGCTTTTAAAAATTATTAAAGTGCTGGAGCGTGCCCTACCAATGACTTATATGGTCATATTGCTTTGACATACGATATATGACCAGAGTATTGCAATGTTCACTTTGGTTGGCCATTATTCCCCTTACTCATGTGGCTATTTGCATAAGGGTTGGAGACTATCTGCAGTGCTGCTCATTTGGAACTCAAATTTATTGTTCACTTAGCTCCTAAAAAATTATCTAATTTTTCAAGCCAATAGAAAATTGTGTGAATTATTCACCTTGGTTCATTATTATAAGATATTTTATGGTGACACCACAGAAGTCATTATTTATAACATATGGGATCATCTTTTACCAAATGTTTTCTCCTTTATCTCCTTGTAAATGTCTTGAAAATATGAAGTAAATCTTGGATCATCCAATCAAAAGTGCTCAACAATGATAAATAGTCATATTATGTGCACAGGATTGCAACTGTAATGTTTCTCCCCAAAATGCATATTAGCTTTTACTTCTGAGAAAGAAGACTTTTTATATGAATTTTCCTTAAGTGCTTCACTTTATCATAACACTGAATATCTACCCTGCAGTTTAGATGCAGATGGAACAACAATTAGTGTTAGGGAGACTGTAGGCTTCTGGGTTTGAAAGAGAGTAAACTAAAATTAAAACACAGATTTAAGTGTGAAGGAAAACCTATTACTTGCCAGAAGTAAGCCAGCTGGAGTAGAGCGTGAGTTAGAGAAAGAGAAACTCTGTGTGTGTTTGTGTGCATATGTGATAAATTGTGGGAGTGAGTTTAACAGCAGCAGTCGGACTTCAGCAGATTAATGTATCGGAGAGAGGGTGACTTTTAAAATACCAAACCAGAATTTTTCTTCAGGAATTACGGCTACAACACAACCAAGTATACTGTGACACCAAGTTGGAAAGCTCATTTTGTTTAAAGAGAAAATGCTTACCTGCTCTTTTATTAGATGTGGTCAAACCAAAAGAAAGATGGTTAAAACTTGGTGAAATCGTCTCATTTAATTATGTTCATAATCCTGATTCAGATAAGACCAGAAGCAACTTTCCTAGTTTCTGCAAAATATATTTTTAAGGAAATATCTGCCTAGAAGCATCATTACATGGTGTTTCAGAAACACCACATTCCTCGCATTAGAAGCTTTGTCTGAAAACTGACCTGCCAGTCCAGTCAAGCCTTCTCTAACTTGTAAGTAGTTCATCACCTTGTCCTATTCTTTCATTGTCTTCACAAAGAAGCCTAAACTACAACAGGTTTCTGGTTCAAGTGTTGAAAAAGATGCACTGGCCAAAATTAAGCCTCTTTTTGTGTTATGCTTTATCATCACATCTTCTTTCTAGCTTTAAAATCCCAGAATGAAATCAATAGGGATTTTGTATTTATTTTGACACTAGGATTCCATTCTTTGAACTTTCTGCCTTTACACATGTCCTTAGACATGAAGAAAGCCAGACCACCACTGTTTAAATCAATGTTGCTGCTTTATTACTGAGAGCAGAACTGGGTACAGCAACAATGTTCCTACTGTATGTGTATGAAATGTTCCAAAAGCAAAACCAACAGGGCATAAATAAGAGCAGAATTTAGTTAATATTAGGCAAGATATTATTGTTGCAGCAAATTATGAGGTGATGTCTTGCTGATTTAAGTCTCTGAGGAGTGCCAAAATCGTGTTATGTACTATATTGACAGGTTCATGTAAAATTCAGTACAGCCTGCTACCCCTTGGCAGCCATTCTCTGCAAGAATGGATGTGTCAACCCTCATCAGCAGCAGTGGTGGCCAGTGCAAGATGTGCCTCAGTGCTCCTGGAATATCCTCTCCACCAGGCTGCTGTGTGGGTGCTCTAACATCCTTGTCAAACAGACAGGCGGCTGGTCAGGGTGGAAAGGCCTTCCCACTGGTACTAAGGCTGGCAGATGTTTTCAGTGTTCCTTGCAAAATAGTGACAGTTTAACTGAAGAGAAAAGACAGCGTGATGAGCAGTGAAACACACTGCTGCACAGCACTGTAGGTGACCTGGTAGGGCCTGCAGAGCTACCTTCTATCAGTATAATATTGGGAAGGCGGGCGGGATGTAAAGTCAATATTCCTGATGGATCAGAAAGAAAACTCCAAAGCACAGACCAGCCCATTTTTAAAGCTATTAACCATCTATTCCTAGTGAAATTCCATAGTGGGAATATAGCATGCAGCAAAACAAGAGATTTAAATGTTGATTAGATTTTCTTCCTGAGCACCAAAAAAGCTTTACTTCTATTTTTTTAAGATGGACTAAAAATACCTGCCTCTTCCAGTTACACTACAGAAATCAATAGGCAGGAAAGCAAATTACTGCTCCTTCTCTTACATCTCTGCTATTGTGGTCTCAGTGGAATAAAATTACTTTACAGTTAATTAGATTTTTAAAAAATATAGGATGATTTCTGTATAATTCCCTTGGGTGTTTCTGTACCACCCCAGTTTTTTAAGTCCATTTCTGGGAGATGAGGCATTGATTTCAAGGAGATTTAATAACCCACTGGTAACTGTATAATCACCTGTAGCTGCCATGCTAGCATAGGCTAGACTTTCTAATAGCTATCAGCAGCAGGTCAATACTTTCAGCAAAAATAAGTATGTGTTTTCACAGCCCAGTCCTATAAAAATCATCTGGAGTTTTTAAAATGTGCATCTACTTCAGGGTTTCAGTTCAGCTCTGAGGTGTGCTTTCAAAGCAAATCTTCTTATCTCTACTTACTGAGATTTAGTTCACACCTGGGGAACCACCCAACATGATAGCAGAAATTAAAAAAACCTTACATCACTGGGGGGTGGAGAGGGGCAACAGTGTGGATGATGGAGCCATGCAGGGGATTTCAGACATCTGAAAACACACTTCTCACAAAAAGATCCCCTCTCCATCAATCCAAAACTTCTGATATTTGAGACAGTGCATCTTCTCACCCAAGGTCTTGCAGTTAGGAAAAGGTACTCTATAGCTAGAGATAATTTTCAGGGGCATACTGAGAAAGAGAGCAGAATAATTTTCTAAGTATTTTGATTTCTCATTTTTAGCTGCTATGAATCTATTTTTGAACATTTTATCTGTGTTGCTTAGGTTGGTGCCTTGCTTTGGATTTTAATTTTATCCCATGGATAAAATACAAACCAAAATAAAATTTTAAAATAACCCTTACATAGACATCCTTGCTACTGTGGCTGGACAGTTTTCACTAGCCATCTTCAGTGATGTCTGAGCATGATGCTATAGCTTGTAGTACAGATGTGCCCGCAGTTTCAATCTCCTGCTATTTCAACCACTTTCCTTTTGAGCTTGAGGTAAGCTCTTCCAGTAGGCAGTGTGCAGCAGAACAAAGAAGTGGTGTGCAGTTAGCGCATCTATTGGAAACGTCCTTCTAAATACTATTATTATATTTAGGTGTTGTGCAATTTGAAACAAATAGGTAGAAAACTGTGACTCTCCAGGGTGAGAGACCTCCCTCAGAAGTGCCTTCAAAATACCTGTGTTCTTGTGCAATTTAGTGAAGTTTGGATCAAAATATTTGTTCTTCAGAAATCCATTTATAGATAGCAGAGAAAAGTCTTCAGCTGCTTAGCAGAGTAGCATCTGGAGCATCAGGAACTCCATCAGCATTGGGGAAATCATCCTAGTCTTTCCTTTTGTTTGCACTGACATTTTTATAGGGGCTCTTCTTTTAGCACATCATTGATTGAACTTGAAATAGCGTAATCAACTCAGTGGGAATTACCAGTAATAGATTACAGCCAAATTCCACTTTCAGTTATGGCTGTCTGAGTCCATATAACTTTGCTGCAGTTACTGTGTGTTTACCTTAGGGTAACAGGGATCAGAATCCATGAATCTGCAGTTCCAATACAGCATGATATTTATAAACCTTGGATGGTAATTACTAATTGAACTTCATTGTTTAACTGTAGGTCTGTTTTCTCCTGATGAGAGCTACTCATTATCATTTATTAACACTATTTAATCAAGATTCTACTTTCCTTCTGATTTTTTTAAGACATTCACATTTACACTGAAAATTGTCAAACCAAAATTTTGTTTCCTCACATTAAATATATGTTATAGTTTATTACTACTTTTACCCTCAATCTTTGTATTATTTTCTCTTCTCATGTGTAGTTAATTTAGTTTTGCTGAGCTTGGTTCTTTACAGGGAAAAAAGAGAGCTATGCTTGGGTTTAAATGCATTTATCTCACTTTACTCTTTATAATTATTGAAGTTGCGCTTTGCACACTAGGGGTTATTATTCACATCATTTATCAGATTTTTATTTTAAAGTTATGTCCCATTTTATGGAGAAACTTTCCTAGTAATATCTGGAGTACTAGTTGGAATTCCGGGTTTTTTTGATCCCTGCCTCAGTGTACGAGCCTGATTTTCAGTGGGTGCAGGTCTTGCAGTTTGGTCTAAGAAGTGGATATACACAAAATGAAGCCTTCGTTATTTTAAAAGAATTGCATATTCCCAATGGATATATGAAAAATAATGAAAATATGACATAAAAACAGTAGAAATAATATGTTTAAAAAAATCACTCTATATATTTCTTAAGACACTCTCATTATTTCAGTATGTTTCATGGGAGTTTTGAATACTTTAGAGTGGCTAAAAAAAATAATAGAATCAGTGATAGCTGCTTAAATGGGTCTTATTTTTCCTTAATGTGTAGGTGAGCTCTTTTTTGAGTGTTTATTATCTTTAGCAGTCATACCTTAACAGAAAACAGCAGATATTTTGGATGCATTTAGTTTTTGATCAGATTTCCAAAGTAGCTCAGTTCCCAGTTAACAAATACAGTAACGATCACTCTTTTTGAACCCCCAGTAGCTTCTGTTTTTCTTAGTTCGAGTTCCTAGGCTCAAAACACTTCTGAAAATACGGCCCTTGCTGAATATCTCTCAAAACTGATTGGAGTACAGGTAATATCCACATACTGGAAAAGACATGAACATTAACTGGAACCTGCTATGCTGTCAGCTGAACACAGAAGTGGACAATACAGCAAAGTCACAGTTCCAGATTCTGAACTCTACCACATGAAAGAGTTTGAGTGGTATATCTCAGATCTGCTTACTTTTCCCGACTTAATAAAAAGTTACAGTTTGCCATTGGTTGCAGTAAATAACAAAATGCATGCATGACCATGTCTGTCAGGTTTGTGACTAGAAGGATGTCTGGGTCTCAGCTTATTCAGAAGCAGATGGGAGCCCAGCAGGTAGGTAAATACAAACCTCGCCTTCAATGAGTACTTGACGAAGAAAGGTCAGAAATGAGTCTGTGAGAAAAGAAGTCACAAGTAACACAGAGCATGTGCCTAATGACACTAGGGAGGAGGAAACTGTCTTTTCTCCGCAGATACACTGTTTCCATATAATAATTTAGCTATCAACGTCTATTCAGTTTTTATACTACTTTAATACTGACTGATGTTTTCTTTAAATTGTAACTTGTGCAATTTAATGATAACCTTTAATTTTCTTCTACCCTTATAATGTAATGGGAAGCAACAAAAGTAGCAAGAACTAAATTGCACACATTAGAAATACTTTCTATCAGAAGAAAGCAAAAAAGCCCATTCATGCACTGTAATGCATGAGAATTTTAATGCATGATGGCTTTCAACATTTTGTTTTCCCACAATAACTGCTCTTTGGCACTAGTTTGTGCATGATTAAAATTTTAATTATTGTGTGGAATAAGATCTCTTCTACCCCAGAATGATGACCTAGTTTTTAGAAACATTAAGAATTTTCATGTCCTGCAAACTGAAGTTTCTGAGGTTTCTTTTAGAAGACCAGCCTGTTTATGAGTAGCCCAATTCCCCATTTTGCCTGTCTGCACACCTAAAAAGATTCTCTGTTTAGCAATTTCTTACATCACAGAAAACCTGTGACTTTGGAAATAAATTCAAGCACTGGCTTACAGTAAATAAATATTGCTGTTTTGCAAATTATGCTGCTAGTCCTGTCTCCCATTCTGTTATGTCTCATGAAAAGCCTGCAGATAGAAAGGACCTGGCAGTCAAGGTGCAATTATAAAAAGTTACCCGGGAGTTTTAGTTTGCACTTCTGCATTACCTTGCACAAGCAGGGAGGTTCACTATAATGAAGGTTTTGGGTTTTAAGTCTAACGCTGTGGTTTGGCTGAATGAACTCTCCCTCTATCATAGGAGATAATTTTTACCATGTGTGCATTCCCAAGGTTAATACCACCCCATTTATGTATTCAAGCTTGTTTTATTTTGTGTAGTCAAATGGTATCTGTCGTGGTTTAACGCCAGCGAGCAACTAACACCACGCAGCTACTCACCCCTTCCCCCACCCCAAGTGGGATGGGGGAGAAAATCGGGAAAAAAAAAAAAAAGTAAAAACTCGTGGGTTGAGATAAGAACAGTTTAATAATATAGAAAAGAAGAAAGTAATTATAATGATAACACTAATAAAATGACAACAGTAATAGTAAAAGGATTGGAATGTACAAA
>JANZLQ010000002.1:32160019-32178525 GCA_026212715.1 Elanus axillaris | reverse complement strand
ACTGAACTCAAAACACAGCACTGTACCAGCTACTAGGAAGACACTTAACTCTATCCCAGCTGAAACCAGGACAGTATCCCAACTTTCTCAAGTATAACTTACTGGAGAAATGTTGTTCAGGAAGCATCAGAAGGCATTTTTGTAACTGGCAATGGAAGACTATGATCCCTCAGTGAGTGAAATTTCAGCGGGCAGGATTTGGTAAAGAGACTTAGAAAGGCACAAAAGCATATAACTTTCTGATTTAATTCCCTGTCCTCCCCCCCCAAAGAAAGTTATATAACTTCCTTAGTTTTATTAAAATTACACAGACTACAAGTCAGCCCAAGCTGAAATTTTACCAATTTAAATGCAGAATTCTGAAGACCTTTTTCACAGGTGATGTTAGCTACAGAGCTCTCCTGTTCCCATTGCTGTGAGTACAGTGATGCTGACATGCAGATTTAGGTCAACTGATGTCTACCTGATTATGCTGATGTCCCAGCATACCAAGCTCACATGTACAGTTCTGTCCTTTTAGCTAAACTGCTGAATTAAGAAATCTGTATACATAAATAGCAGTATGATTCAACTTGGTTCAGAGTCAGTCAGCTAATGTAAGTTTTTCTTTCATTTCCTACACTGTTTATGAACATGTATGAGCACGTGGACACAGGTGCATTCAGGGGTGACTTAGAGATTAGAAAATCAGCCAGGGATACAAAGATACTTCATATGACTTGATCTGTATTTCTTCAGACCCAAATATTTTTCCTTTATCAAGAACTCCCATGCCATCTGAACACCTACGTGGCCTTTTACTGCAGTCATATTTAAGCGTCCAATATATTTAGCAGATTCTACCCTCTCATGACCCACCCTTCCTCCCAGTTGCCGGGCCATCAGCTCCTGTGGAACTGAGACCCTTGACTCTGGCTATAACAGTATGCATGAGGACTGCACTTCATAAAGATCGTGACTCTTCTCTGTGTGTCCTCACTGGCATGCCTAATAGAAAAATGGGTAAATCAGTGGCCCAGAGTGAACTGATGGCAGAATGGGCGCCTCTGTTCACTCATCTATATTAAACAATAAAACAACTTTGACCTGAAACAAAGCAGGCAAGGTGCCTGCTTCCCCATCTCTATGCATGCACACCCACATGCACTCCCTCTTCCTTCACCCACATCTCACATCTCACATGTATAACAGTATTGTGCAAACACATATTTATAGCCTGCTGTAATGTTATTACTTATTTTCTTGTGCACACAAGCCTAATTAACAGCTATCACTCAATTTACTCTTGATTTAAACATAATTAACAATATGCTTAAGTAATGATTTTGCTTATGTCTACTAACTGAAGACAAAGTTGTCAAACTATTGCTCCATTAATTTAATTCTTCCTCTTGATTTAGGGAAATTCAATTACTCTAACGCAGTTAGTCATATAGTAAATGTTTTCAGTTCTCTTCTGTTGCTTAGACGCTTCCAGAGTATTTTCTAGATTATTATAATTTGTTGCCTAGGGAGTGCATAAGCAAAAAATGATATCTTTATAAATTGTCAGATGTACCTGACTATTCTGTACAAATTCTGTAGCATAAAAGGCATTAACTTTGTTTCAATTTTAAATAATCTACCAAATGTCTTTTCTTCTACAATATCATTTTACAACTGGGGAAGAAAGTGATCCAAATAATTGTTATGATTGATGGTCTTGTCTGTCACTGTCAGCCCAGCACACGTTAGCAGGATGTTCTACAGAGACTGGAGATGGGGAAGATGGGAAGTATTCCTCCAGAAACAGAAGGGGAGCCACCTTCCACCTCTTTTCCCTGCATGGGGCTGAGTGCTGGACTTCAATGGCTGAGGCTCCCATGGACATGCACCCCTAAAGCTACATGTTGGTGCACAGGGTGATCTTACAGGCTGCACTTCTGCACTGTGCAAAAAAAGTCTTTCCTTAAAATCCTTTAATTCTGCCCCATACCACTGCTATTAGATGCATTCCTACTTCGCTGTTTAAAGTATATGATTATTTAACTTTTTAGCCATATGAACCTTATTAAAATCATGGAATTGCAACTGCTCAGATCATTAGTGAATACTTCCCCCACATTAGCTGGAGGGGAGTCTTTCAAACATGGAGCATGTCACCTTAGCTTGCTAATATGCTTGAAGATACAACAGCTTGTTACATGTTCTGGTTACTGGCATCATATGAGTATTTAGGAACAGAGGTAGTATCATTAAGGTCTCTGAGAACACATGCTGCAGTGGATGAGTAATGCCATTCAGTTGCTAGTAAATTTCTGATTCTGGACTGTGTTTTTAGCTGTATTCCTCTATTCAGCTGCCTGGAACAAGGCAAGACAGAGATGCTGTTGTGATGTCTCCCAGGACATGAAAAGATAGCCTAGTAGCACTAACGCTATTGATGTAGAGATAGCTGTCTTGTGAATATTGCTGGCATTTAAGTCTCTAGCAGTTCAAAATATGCCCTGAATATGAGAACGTGTAGGAAAGAACCATGTGGGAATCCAGACACAAATGTTCTGCCTTAGAGAGCAGTATGTTGTTAGCTGCCAGCTTTTGAAACGTTTGTGGTCATTTGGGGGAAAACTTCAGCCATCTATACTTTGACGCTGCAGCTCAGTGAAGGCTCATTTTATTCAGCACAGCTGAGGACAAGGGCCTGCATTTTCTGAGTGATTAGGCCTCTTAAAATCTCCCTTGATAAATAAAATAAATTATATGTGCCTCTGCTGTCATCATTTGAGTGAAAAAGACCTGGCCTGAAACTTCCCCAGCTCCCACTGATGCTAGCAGAACTCCAAATCTGAGGGTCCTGTCTATGCTGCAGTTTGTAGCAATTTATTCAACAGTAAATCAGTTTTGTTACATAGATACAGCCTCTCTTAAACCATGATCTATCTGCCTTGTATTTAGTTTCCCATTCAATTAAAAAAAATCCATATAAACTATTACATAGTTTCCAGATAAACACTTGAAGCAATTTGATTAAATTGATCTAAAAGTAACTAAGACTTTCATATATATCTGTATGTTATATATTAGGAATACAAAAATGGTGGGAGCCCACAAGAAACAAAACCGAAAGAGAAAAGTGTTTTAACGAGCTCTAAATTTGGCAGGGCGCAGAAGGCAGAGGAGTATTAGGCAAAGGGAAATCAAGCTGTGAATAAGATTGCTGTGCCAAGAGTTTTGATTAAATGATGCCTGAGTTGTTTCCCATGAATACCTTACCCCACCTGGTGCACCCATTCATTACAGTTTTCTCCCAGTATGAAGCTAACCGAAGCGTGTAGTGCTGTTCATACGTATGGTTATGTAAAATTACACATCCTTAGCTATGAACAATAGCTGCATTACATCTTAACCTGCATATAAGTTTATTCTTATGTGTAGTACTTTCCAAAACTCTAAACACAGAGGTCTAGCATTCAAACAGAATTCACATCAAGACCCCACCAACCAGGCAACAGATCAAGGCTTATCATCCTCCCCAACACTCACAAGGGGCACATTCAGGGCACTAAGTTGTGCATTTTGTGATGTCCTACAAAAAGCACTTTATCCAGACCTTTGCTGATATTCACGTTACCCACAAACAGAATGGCACAAGAAGAGTCACTGCTAGTTGCTGTATATGGCCTTTTGTTACTGAGACAACATGATGACATTTCAATCTAACTGAAGAAGTCTTTCTGTCAAAGCCAAGGAAGATCTTAAGCTTTGCTTAGAGCCAAAAAATTTCACAAGAAGTTGGGATAGGGTGGTGCCTCTTTACCCAGTAGAAATAGCCTAATTCCAGCTGACTTTGCTGTGGTTTTGAGTCCAAAACCTGTTGTGGGTTTTTTTTTTACAGGATAATCTGCATGTTAATTAGCTTGTTGTGAATTCTTAAACATTGCATAGATATGCAGAACTCTATTTGCTAAGAATCCTCAGATCTCCTATACTGCTAGGAGACAGTTTGTCATTTCATCTAAAAAAAAAAATCCCCAAGGAATTCTGAATCTTAAAGAAAAACAAAATATTTGGACACAATAAAGCATTTTATTTCAAATAAAATTCTAGGTATGTGGGCCAAATTGCCAGGTGACCTCCATAGTTTTTAAGCAAAAGCATTTGCTTAAATTCCTATCTTGTGTGTGTATATGCTGACATGGGATGAGTAGCCACTTGACTTGTAGAAGTAAATATACCCACCATTTTTCAGCCATGTTAGTTAGGGAAGTTGAAAATTTACCCTAAACCTGATTTAGTATCTTATAAGCCTGATTTATACATGCTCTGCTATAAATGATCATTGACTGAGAATTCAAAGCAGAAAACCAAGTGAACTATACATGAAGAATGACTACACAAGGCTTCCTTCCCTGTGCATATTGAATACTTTATCGTTTCAATGGTCACTTACAAATTCTTAGCTATAAACTCTAGATCTGATTCTCCTTTCACAACAGTGTAAATCAGAAGTAGCTATACTGAAGCCAGTGAATTTATACTACAGTAAATCCAACATGAGAGAAGAATCACTCAGTTTCCCATTGACATTAATAAAAATAAATTTTTTTCCATAGAAATAAATGGCAAGAAACTTCCTTGAGTCCATTCCAGTTGACAAAAGTTATTTGATAAATACATTCTAATGAAGCCCTTTTAAGCTGTGTTATATTTCACCTGATGTTTATATGGAAATTCTTAGAAACTGGTTTACTGCATGAAATGTAAATGCAGTCATCTATATGTACATGTGAGAAAAGGAGGCTGGGTGTGCCGCATGTGGAGAAAGGTAGAATTTAGGGTTCCCAAATGGTATCTTTACATAATTGTTAGAAGACTTAGAGGAGCTGAATAGCTGTAGTGGTAATAAAAAGAAAGAAAATCATAAAGCTAATGATAAATAAATATTTGCACACACACACCACACAATAATTACTAATTTAATATCAGAAGACAAAGAGGAACAGCTGCTAACTGTATTTTCCATAATAAAAAAGTTCATAAGAATTTAAATGTGGAACTGATACCAGATTTGAATCCCTTGCTGTATTTTGCAGGCATTGTCAGATATTCCCTGAAGTTATCCCTTCCCTTATATTTTTAGTAGTAAAAAAAAGTTTTTCTTTTTAAACATATGTGGATTCTGTGAAATGACAGGTTTTGCTGTAAACAGGATCTTGCTTTAAAACAAAAGAGGAAATTCACTAGTTATCAATCCAACATATGGCACAGATTGCAAATACCTTATATATTGGTACTCTCAGCAAAAATAACATAATTTGACAGTAGTTTGAAAACAGACCCCTTACATGTCAGAGACAGTATGAATCCATGGCTGCACAAGTTTCAGCAATGACAGTTGTTACACAGCTTTCTAGTATTAGCTCCCTAGGGCCAATTAGCTGCCAATGGAATCGTATTGTTTCTGGTTCTAGGGCTGCCTCTGTCAGCAGCAGCTCCAAGTTCTGTGTTTGAGAACATCAGGCAGCATAGTTGTGCTCACCACTGATCTAATTTTGTTTCACTGAAATGCTTCTGTTTAAATGGAAGCAGACTGTCTCGTACCAATATCTCATGAAAACCCAGTCTGAACGCTTCAGTGTTGAGGTTCAGAGCTGGAGACAGTGGTCTGCATGTATTAGTGACAGTGAGGTAAGCAGAGGGAAGAGAGACTGAAGGCCTTGTGGGATCTGAGGAATGTGTCAGTGTGGATGCAAAGACGTGTCCTGCTTCATCCCCCAAACACTGCAGCAGAGAAGTTAGAGTAGAAGGAATGTTCAGCTCTGTTAAACTACCCCATAGCAATATAGAAATGTGGTAACCTGCAGCTGAAAATAGAAATTTAACCAGCTCCTGAGATGTATGCAAGAGAGGACAGGCTCCTCCTGTGAATTTGTCCTGGAAAAGGGAATGTGCTAAATACCACAGAGCTAAGCCTGACAGCTGTATGGAATTACTCATATATTAAAATTTTGTAAGAAGAAATGAATGCTTTGATTTTGTCCAAATTCATGTTGAATCATGTTACACCTCATAATAACAATAGTAATTTTCAGGTACCATTAACATTTTTAGAAGCAACTATTTAATATTCAGGGATTCTTTTTTGTCTCATTTATCAATGTCATGAGTTTAGGGGGGCTTCAGGGGGGTGTTGTTTGTGCTAGAATACACTCAATCAGTAAAAATCTTTCTGCTTGACAAGTCAGCTTGTCCCTGTTCATTTCTAGTTTTCATTTGAAACCAAACTGTCTTATGTCTTTCTAAAAATTGTTTACTGCTCTTTTATCACCACTTGCTTTCATAAATGCTGTCAGTGCATATGATACCCTCTCTACTTCAGAACCTGCTTATAGCTGTATATTCACAAAGGTGATAAAACACATTTGATTTTCACTGAAACAAGCTTGAGGGGCCCTGTTTATAGAATATCTCATACAGTCATGCAGTATTAATTCCATTTGTGTGGAAGTTAAGCTGTGAATTCCAAATAAAATAATAATCGTTCTGCCTCACTAGGGTGAATGTTGAATTTTAGAATGTAATCAAGTTCTAGAAAATGGAAACACCCCATGTCATAAATGAGAAACTGCCTGCATCGTAAATACCATAATTGAAAAATTAATATTAACTAGAATTAATAATAATTAATAATAATAAATCAGAATTACGTTTTCTCTACTGCATACTCTTAACCTGTAAGTGGAGCACATGTGATTTAAAACTTTCAGTAAACACACTGCAAAGCCTGAATGAAACTTCCTAAGATGCAATGTTTTTCATGTTAGTGTCTATCTTCTTGTTGTATGGTGTATCTAAACAGTAGGCTGCTAAACCATCCCATAGCTGTCAAGCTTGCAAACTGAGCCTAGGATTAATTTTGCTTAACTTTGGAAAACAGAAGAGGTTGATCAGAGAAGAGCTCATGTCTTCCAATGTTTCATTAGTCAGTTCACGGTTCTGAACACTTTCCTGTCCCTTAGCTGGGGCTATTTCAGAGCTCTACTGCTACCTCTGAAAGATACTTTATCGACTCCCTGCTGTAGTCCTGCAGCGGTGCAACATCCCACATCTGCCCACCACTGAAGGACTGCTTGCTTATAGTCGTGTGAGCCCTGAAAGTTGAGCTTCTAGCCTGCATCTCTCCCACTGATCCCTGCAATAGATCTGAAAGTGTGTAACTGGAAAATAAACCCCAAGCCACAATGCTACAGCTCTTCCTAAAGCATAATGATAATCCTTTGTAGTGTTTGTGGTTTGAACTATCACTAACAACTGCATCAGCAGCAGAGACCCTGAAGATAGGCTGGTCACAGATCAGAAGGATATCAGGAAACATGAAGAAGCCCCTTAATTAATTTCTAATCCTTTTTCAGCCTTAATCTTCTTTTTCATAGTAAGATCTGGCATTACACATTTTCTGCACACATGCTTTCTAGATGATATAGATTAAGTCTTAGGTCTCTGATTTGCTGGAAACAGCATGTTGGTAGGTTAGCTCTTACTGCAGCCTCATACTGCAATACCACAGGATTATTCTGTCTGGGGTGATATATTCACCTAAAATACTCATTAAAAGTATGTGAAATTGTTCCAGTCATCCAGGATTTTAATCCACACTTTGTTCTGTGTTTCACGAGGGTTTGTTCAATCTATTTGCCATAGCTGTTGCTGGGGGTTTTGTACATTTATTCCAGAATTAGACTTTGCATATAGCAGTGCTGGGGCAGAGGGCAGGAGAACTTCTGAATACCTTGTGGCTAGGGTAGGGAGCACATTTCAGGAATAAGAACAAAAATACTGCAGGTAGACATTTTGAGTACATATTAGTTATCCAATTATAATGCAAAGGTGGGGGGGGTTTCCTTACTAGTTAATGGTATAGTGTCTTCTAATTGCTGATGTGAATACAGAAAATAAATGGATGGGCCTTTTCTAATAACATAACAAATATAGATGCAAGAAAGACAGTCAGTAGCCTATACTGAATGGTGAAGCCCTATACTCTTAACAAGACAAATATTAATCTTTTCTACTGAATTTTTTAATACCCTCCTCCCCAAATATCCTGTAGCAGAATCTGAAGTTTCTGAATTTGGGATATTTGAAACATGTATGTTAGAGAATTCTGTCCCTATAAAATTGTGAAGCAACATAGTTGCATAGATCCTATAAAAGGATCGTAATGGGCTTTTTTCAGTGCTCTCTAGAGAAGCTTCTAGATTTCACTACAGTTAAATAGGAATTTTTCATAAAGATAGGGAGTTTTTTTAATAAGGATTTAGTCAAATTTACCACTGTCTGGATATCTATCACCTGATCTTGCTTCTGCTGATTCCAATAGGAGAATATAAGGTTGTAACTACACTAGAGATACAGAACGGTATGTTCATCCTTTCAAACTCAGAAACGAAGGTAGGTCAGTGCTGACAATGTGTTTTGAAATGTTCCTGTATCATATGCTCTTACAGCACTACCATATCCTCATTTAGATAAGAATTTATAATATGTCCCACAGCTTTGATCAGGAGAAAAATGTGTTAACTAGCTTGGATGAAGCACTGCACTATGGAAATGAAAGGCTGAACATTCACTGAGCATTTTCAGCTGGGTAGAACACACACATTCCTGTGCTACATGCTTTTGTCAGGATTTGGGTATCTTTCAGACAGCAAATTGCAGAAAGCATTCAGAAATTCTTCTGCAAACATCACAAAGAATAGAGCCACAGAGCAGACAATGGTTTTACCCAGAAGAGCACAAGAGCCTAGGAACCTTCCCACATGTGTTTAACTTGCTGCAGAGGTACATAGGAACTATAGGAGACGCAGACTTAGAATTGTAACTGTGCTGACAACCCATAGGACAGTAAAAAAGACACCAAAATAATAAAATCACTGGAAAATTAAGGGGAAAAAATCACTTTACACAATTACACATGAAAACATTAGGATTCATGTGTTCCTAATAGCCTAAGGGACGTATTTAGGAGTTTCCGAGGATTATTAAAAGCAATCTTCTCCATTGAAATGTTATGATTTACAGAATTCTGTTTACTCAGCATTTATGAGAATGAGGTCATGTCTGCTATGGTGCCTAGATGTGGAGTTGACCTAGATCAGTATTTCTCAGACTTTCAGCATGTGTGGACCATTTCTGGTTCATCCGTCTTCATATGTCCGCAGGTCCCTACAGTGGACTCCACTGCCTTGAAGGGATTCAGCTGCTGCCAGCTTGTGAAGGTAGTTAGCAGTCCCACGTCCAGGGGGAACTAAGTTACTGACATTTGTCACTTTATGCCTCCTCATTTCAGTGTGATGGCATTAGGGCCCAGGGTTTGAGGAACGCTGTTTGGCCTAACTGTAGAATTTTTATCTTAGAAGCTGTTGGTTTGATTTTGTTTTGCTTTTGTATGACAGAACATGCAAGGAATGAAAGGCAGGTATTTAGTAGTATTAATTTTTTTTTAATATATAAATGAAAAAGACAACAAGCAACAGTATTTAAACCAGAAACCTGAAATCCCTTAAAGGTGATTTGGCCACAACATTTTAATTCAAGTTTTTACTCAATAACTATTACTATGTTGTCAATTGTCAGCTTATATATATCACATTTTGTTCAGTAATCCCTTGGTGGTTCGGTTATGCTTTGTCCTCTATAAATTTCTGTTGTAAGTCTTTTTTTTTTGTGCTAGGAAAGCATAAGCTGGTAGGAAAATAGGAAAAAAAAAAAAGCTTTTGTAAAAGAGCTGGCATTACTCCCTGAATACATATACCTGACAAGACATGCAAATAGGCACCTATGTATTCTATGTATTTGGATAATTATGTATATGCTTTTAGTCCCAGAATGGATGTGTATTTATACAAAAATACAGCTTTAATACACAAGCTACACTCACTCTTGAGGTGGAAGTTAGAATACCAAAAACACTTTTCTATTTGAAGTGAAACATTTTAGGATGTTTGCCCCTACATTTATTTCATTATCATCTAACATGTGCAAGAATTTTTTATTGTTTCCACTGTATTTGCTTGCTTTAGTAACAGATATGCTATCAACACATAAACCTTCTGCCCATTCAATCAAAGAGTAATCTAAGTAGTCATTCAGGTATGTTAGCCTTTTTCAGTAGGTAGACTGAGCAGATGGTGTTTGAAGACATCATGGTATTCCTTAACATGTGCAAAGCTTGCATACATTCAGATGAAAGTAAAATAACTTCCAACGGTGACAAAAAGTATTTTTGCAATTACAGGCAACTTTTTAAATGTTACATGTTGACCTAGCAACTGGGTTTCCATCACCTTTCCTCTCTGAGCAATGTGAACAGCCATAATGTTAGCTTGAAGTATTGTGTGTACCATATCTCTCTAGCAAAACAGTCTAGACCAGAGGTAAGAATGTGTCTGCCTGTTAAATGTTGAAGGTGCTGAAGTTGTTCTTCCATACATGAAGAAATCAGTTGTTGGAAATAAAATAGCATCCTTCTTACTATGGCAAGTCATCTCTGGCTTACAAAAGAAAGCATTGCCTTTTTCCACCCTTGCTGTCTTATGTTGCCTCTAGAAACTCCTGCACATTCACTCCTCACGTTAACCAAAGCTCCCATAAAACAGCTGCTCCAGCCCTTCGCTCAGTGACATGCCCATACTTTGGGATGGAAGTTGGCATTAAGGCTGTAAGCATAATGAAATTAGGTGACAGAAATCAAATCTGAAAAGAGGAAAGCTACCACAATAATTTTTAGGTAGCCATGGCTGTCTGGTTTTTATATGCAGCAGATTTGTCCCAGTGTCCTTATTGCAAATTAATGTGAAAAATAGAAGGATAATGGATTAGAGTTCTAGCAAAAACTTCCCTTATAAATTCAACCATTTGCCAAGTCAGTTGATGCCCTACTTTCAAGACTGTCATAGCAAGCAATTCTGAACAGTCTCTGCTTATTAAAAATGGAGTACTAAAATCAATATAGCGATATCTTGTTGGAGAAAATTCAATTTATCAACAGTTTTGTCATTTTAAAGATGATTAAAGGGCTTATTTATTAGGCATCATCTAGACTCTAGAAATAGTTAGTATGAAAATAATAAGACGTAAGCCACAACAGACTTACAAATCTTTCAATTACATCAGGGAGTGGATATCTTTCTGTAAGTGAAGGCCTGGAAGCATTTCCTATCTTTACTTTAGACTATATCTGTCACCAATTACATAGTAAAAACTGGAACTGCTCACAGATTTCAGTAGCTCAGAGGCAGACCCATTATTCCAAATCTGTGCATTTAAAATTGTTAAAAATACCAAGTGTGCTGAAATTTTCATTAATGTCTTGTAGGAAATACTTATTCTGATCTGCAATAGTTAATTTTTGAAAGCTCCAGTTCAACTTCTGCCTAAGTCCTATCTAGTTAGTAAGAACATAAGCACATTTAAACTATTTTCCTCTGCTTCAGGCAAGAACAACAAATCTGAGTGTGAGAATAAACTCTAAAACTCATTTTCATCCAGGATAAAGAGAGCAAGGCTGTCTTTATGCTGTAAATAAGATGCTCAATACCTTTCAACTTTTCAGCTATAATTCGTCACAAATAGGAATGTGAACACACAAGTGCATATGCAAACACTGAGTTGGGAAAGATGCCTCTTCACAGGCATTTGGGACCAGTCAGCCTCCAGTTTACATGCTACAGAGAAGTAAATAGGAGGAAGCAATTGCTAATAAATGGGGATGCTGATACATAACTGAATGTGAACAACTATTTTAAAAGAGTCTTCCTGGGAAGATAACAAAGATGAACTTGTCGTCATTATTGTTTCAACAGATTAAACATTCTTGAAACTCTTTAGAATATATACAATATACAATAAAGCATTTCTTAAAAATGAACTTGTCTTTTATGTCTGGAAAGCTAAGATCCTGTCTAGCCTAAATTGTAACCCTATTGGAAAAACATTTGGCAACATACTGACTCCTAGCGAACTTTATCCCATAACCCCTTTCTCTTTTCCTTTATGGACACCTCTGCAAAGCCAGGTAAATCTGTATTGTGGTAGGCGCAGTGACCAAGAAAAACAGAGGGGAACTAATGGTAAAGTGGCATTATAATTGTTTTTTTCTAATTATAACTGGTTTTTTTCTAATAGCCTTTTTCAGAATAGTTTCTCACCATTTCTTTATCATTTGAGCTAGCAGGAAGGCGTCTTTCACTCTGCATGGAATAAAACATGCTTGGGAATGATGCAAGAGGAAAAAAACTGTTTCTTGGTATTCAGAGCTTTGAGTCATTTTGATTACTTGTAAAAATACTCATTTACATGACTTCAGTATACATTGCGCTGTACAGAAGATTAGAGTACTGAACAAAGAAACCACTCTTCCCCCATAGCCACACAATCTATAAACACAGCAAGTAATGTGGAATCAGGAAAAACCTAACCAAGCAACCAACAAAAACCCAACAGAATAAACACAAAATGTCTTGACCAAGTTTTAGCAGAAGAGTGCTCCTAAGTGAAGTCTTGGGAAGCTTTCTGATTGAAAGGTTTTTGTATGTACGTCCACTGGACTGACGATGTACACATGTACAACCCAGTCCGGAAACGGCAGAGGAGGTGAGGTCTGCCTCTGCTGTCATTTAGCCTGGAGACCAAGTTCACGCTGTAGCCCAGATTTCCCAGCCTTCCATCCAACTTGCATATTGACTCTCAAACACATTTGATTTGGAGGCATATTGGAACACAGAGAAGATTCTTCTAGTTAAGCTGGAACTGATAATTCTTTAGGGAGTTCTATTTAAAAAAAAAATGTGCATTTGTGAGGTTTTTTTGAAGTGCATTATCAGGAAAAAAGAATGAGTTTTGGAATAGAGTGAAATGCCAGGAAAGTCAAAAATAAGTTCAGGATAGGATTTGTTTGTTTTTCTTTTATTTCTACCTCTACTGCAGTTCCACTGTTTTCTCAACATAAAAAGGTACACAAATGCTTTTGAGGCAGATAAAAATGGAAAAGTAAAACAGTCCTTTGTTAAACAAGAACAGTAATATTTGTAACTGGAATGGCTAATTTATTCACCTTCTTTAAAGAACTAGAAAAAGTAGGCCAGGAGAAAACAGCTCTCTGCTGCTGCTCAAAAAAAAAACCAAACAGTGAAACATGCTACTAGGCAGATATAGCTCATGATTTTTGCATGCCACAAAGGATTTGCCTTGACACATAATGAATTTTATTGAGGTCAAATTTCAAGTTATCTAAATACTAGTTTACCTCCAGAGATACAGGGTTTAGGAAATCATTTTGCAATAACTATGCATTTTTTCCTTGGCAGTGATTCGGGAAGCAGCTTGATATTGTGAAATATACTGCTTTCAAAAACTTGTTACTGTTCAGCTAAAAAAGCTGATAAAACTTTTGTGCCTTTTATGGCTAAAAAGCTGAGCTTTATAGATTCTTCTTTTCATTTACACTGACTTACAATTTCAGTAAAGCTTTACCATAATTCTCTGGCTACAGCACAACCCAGACACTGCAGTTTCGCTTAAGCGGGGTTCACCTTCTTGGAACTTTATGGCTAGAGTGGTCAGAGGATTTAAAAAAGCAGCACCGCTCACTTCATTATTTTAGAGGGTTTATGAAAACTTAATAGACATAGAAATTTAGATCTTCCTGGCAGCAAAAGAATTAGAGAAATTAAGAAGTGCAGCAAACGTGGTTTTCTGGCTCTTGTAAAATTGTATCATTAACCTTAATAATGGTATGTTTTGATTGTGGTGTAAACCAGATCAACTTTGAACACACATCCTTTACCCTGCTCAGAAAGCTGTATGCTTCTCAGTCATTCAGAAAGCAATCTAATGCTCTGGATGCACAATGGCAAGAAGGTTTTGTCAATGTATTAATCTAGGCCTGTGTGTGAGAACAGACATTTTTCTTCCTCTTTCTCTTCACAAAAGTTAGTAAAAAAGAAAAGATTTTATTTCTGTATATGTATATAGAGAAATATATATGTATATAGATGAGCATATATACACATAAACATATATAGATGTAAGTGAATAAAGTCGTGAGTGTATGAATAATCTACACAACACTACAGCTTGAAAGATACTTCCCAGCTTAATTTAGCACCTTTTTGTATTGCTACATACAAATAGTAAAGTAAAGTAGACAATACACCAACAATTTTAAAAGAATTTGAATCAAGCAACTAGCAATATCTCATCTGTTCAGTTCGGAAATTTCTTCTAAAAGTTGTGTTAGGAATGAAAGTACTGAAGAAAATTTAGAAGCAAAATAAAGATATTAGATGGTCTGAATACATTTATTAATATGCAGTTGATCAAATGAGATATTAAGCATCTAATGTCTAAATCTCTTGCTATATGGAAAACATAAGGAAAGTGAAACACACTAATTTCAATATATGTCCTATAAATTTCCATCTGATCTGGATTCCATTGGAAAACATCTGGCATTTTAACCAAAGAGGTCTCTGAAAGCAGAGATCTGAAATCCAGGCAGCTACCAAATGTCAGTGCATCTCAACATCACTCACTAAAAAATAAGTCAGTTAGACCCTCAGGATTTTAACATATTCAATCTCACATTTCAAACCCACATAAAAAAATGGAAAGAGTAATTTTTCATTTATCTGGATTTCTCACAAGTTTGTAGGCTTCTGTACCATTTACAACCTTTTGAAAATTCATGTAAGGCTTCAGATTTTAAAAAGGCAGCTCTCTTGACATTCCTTTATCAGAGACAAAATTATCCTTAACACAGTTTTTAATGCAGATTCTTCAAACTAAAATCTTGTTACAGAAAGCTAGACTAAATTAGGGTAATGAGTTCTCCAAGCCCCAGTTATTCTCTCAATTACTTATTGACTTAGCCTCATTCTAAACTAAAAGGAGCACACAAATGTAATTTTTCCCTCTTTCATATAATGCTTGTAACTGTGTCACAGGGTGGGATGAGACTTGTCATCAGTGGTAAAAAGGTAGCTATAGACACACAGGATTGTGGATTGCTGAGTCTAGTTCTGCAATCATACAGTGTAAGTCTAGCTTAGAATGTCCCGAAACATCCTTTTTAAACACTACAACATGACACAGGCACACGACACTTCACAACGAACGTGAGTTCTCTGCTAATAAACCAAAGTCACTCCAGAAGTGACAAGAGCAAAGACACATCCGTGTCTGCTGTTGAAGCACTAATAGTATTTACTGAAAAAAACCTGACAGTGGTCTTACCATGGAATCTGTGCCCCATTCTACATACGATCACAAAGAACTTGGAACTTGACATAATCCCTTCACCATTTTACCTGGCTGACGATACCTGTGATTACTGTTGCCTTATCCGCTAGGTAACTGCATGTTGTATGTAAAGTCTCCTTATCTCACATTGCAACATAACTTGTTTTCACACATTTCCTCTTCACACTTAAGTTTGCCTGCAAATATTCAGGCTGTAGGTTTCAAGATACTACACAGCAGAAGATGGTGAACACTGAGATCCAATCTGCTTTCCTACAGCAAAACACTCTTCATTATTTCTTTTTTTCACCCCAAACAGCATGTAATGGATGCCTCCATGCAGGAAGCTCTCAGCATCAAGATATATCCCCCACTTAAGATCCTTACTGGTCTGTCCCTCAAGCCTTCAGCCAGCATTGGTGGAAGCAGATCCCTTGTCCAGTCACAGAAGCCAGTTTTTCTGCTTGTCTATTTCAATAATTCAATTTTAATTTAAAAACCCCAGTGAAAGCTCCAGGATGAAATTCATCTGCTACATATAGTTTAAATGTAGTTGGAATATTTTAGATTAAGGAGAGTACGATTTCACTGTAAAGCTAGCATCAATATGCACAGCAATTACTAATGCTAGACACTATAAATTTGGCTGCATCTGCTTTAGGCTTCATAGTTACTAACAAGCAAAAATCATTGCATTAATGAGTAGTGGAAATACAATAAAGCAGTTTATTATCCCTAAAAGGCAGCATGTGGCATATAGACTCTGTGGGGTATCACCAATGTCCTAGAAGCAGTTTCATTCATTCACATCCTGTGGCATATAATTATCTCAGACTAACCATGACCCTGCGGGTCCTCCATTAAAATTATATTTTTGTTACAGAATGGTGTATACATTATTGAAGCACATTATTTTGATCACTGAAAATTGACATATTGTGCTCATTAGCCAGTAAGCCTGAATATTTAATTTATGAGGTTTGATCCAAGTTTTTTACAGATCAGTCACTTAAGGGAAGTAAACAGGCAAAACTGCAGAGTAGTGAATGGGAAAGATTCTTAGTGAAAATGGTGCTTTAAAAAGCAAAAAAAAAAGTGTATGATGCCATATGCCAATACATGACACATTACATTAGGCAGGTAAATGGGTTAATTGGACTCATTAACATAATATCCTTTTTAAAACTTTTCAACTAAGAAGATGAAAATATTATTTAAATCTTTACACTTCACTCTTACATTTTACATTTTTCACACAGGCCTTTTTTAATCAAATATTGATGATTATGTTCTTCAAAGCTCAGCAATTATATTGCAGCTTCCTCACAGTAAGTGGCGTGGCACTGTATCAAAACTCTGTTATTCTCTTATTTTATTTCCCTCCCCTCCATTTTTTAAATTTTTTTTTATAAATACACAACATAAGATCTATTGGATTCTTGCCAGAAAAGGTACTCTGGGTGTTTTGCTTATCTGATGCCCTTCAAGCAACGTGCTGAGCCTGCATCCCTCAAACACTCGGTTGTAAACTAGAAACCTGCATCAGCAACAGACCCCACAATTGTGTCCCCACAGCTGAAACCACCACTTCTGAAACTAAAGCCACGGATTACAGTGGTGTCACGCAAAAAAAGATTAGTTCTCTTTTTCTTTCTGGCTGTGGAATTCCCTGTGGTGTATAGGTGAAGGCTATATGGGATGGTTCAACAGTGCTCTCTGCTGGCAGCAAGGAAGGCTTGCAGAAAACATGGATGGAATTTGCCTTAAAATTATCTTCAAAAATAAAGCATGAAATAGTTTAAATACGTATCTATGTCTAAGGCCCCGAGACATTTATAGGCAACTCTATAGAAGCCCATGATTTACAAGGTCAAGAAGTATGCTGTTTATTGCAAACATGGTTTTGAAAATGATGCTGTACTAGCAGCGTTTCCACAATTTCTTTACATACTGTTGCGTACAATGATTAAGTGTAAAAATGAAGGCAGGGAGAAATGATTGTGGAAAATAACTATTCATACGTACAAATATTCATCAAAAGCACTTACATAAAACCAAATGCTCTGTAGAAAACAATTAAAAAATCATTATGTGTGTGCGTGTATCCACGTATGTACACACACAGAATACTTCAGGACAAGGATAGAGCACTCAGAAGTCTGGAAAATCTATAGAAAAATTGCTCCTATTTTATTATATCAATCTCCTCTTTAAGAGAAGACCTTAAAAAATGAGAATATCCTTTTTAAACAACCATTAAGCTGGAAGAATTACTCTGTAAAATAATTTCATTTTCCAGCTTACATCCCCTCTAACAACAGCTAGAAAATCAAGACAGCAGCATAAATCTACTTCTAAAGCTAACTGGATGCCATAGGCACAATATTAAGAAAATAAATGTTCTTGTATAGCCACTGCTTTGAAATAAGGGAATGTAATTCTGCTGCAGAGCTAAGCAGTGTGTCTTTGTAGGTTACATTTGAAATTCTAGTTTGGCGCAATGCTTCGTCACTGTCTCTAAAGTCAGATTTCAAATCACAGACTTGCCCTGAAGTCTATGTAAACTCTCTTTTCAAACCCTGAAGCAGTCTCTGCTTTGCACAAGAGAGATATAAGGTACTTACTACAGTACAATCTATTTAAATCAGTGAGGACAGTACTTTATATCACAGAATATGGTCAGGTCAACAGACTATGAACAACAACCAAAAAACATTAAATAAAGGGAACTTCCTTGAGGGACTCAGAAAAACATGATTCAGTTTATCACTGCACTTAGAAACTCAGGTTCAGGTGACCTGAGTTACAGAGTGAAATTTTGCATAGGACTATCCTGTTTAAGTGTCAGGAAGAAAATAAAACTTACCCCGGTGAGACAAAAAACAATTGCAGATTTATTTTTGCATTTTTTTAAGAACATAGATGGCAGATGCTAGGAACAGTTTCATATTAGCATTAATGTTTTATTGTTTCCATGGAGCACTTATCCCTCTGAGGTGGGCTGACTATGGCTGAACGCCAGGTGCCCACCAAAGCCTTTCTAGCACTCCCCCCCCCGCCTCAGCTGGACAGGGGAGAGAAAAAATATAACAAAGGGCTTGTGGGTCGAGATAAGGACAGGAGAGATTTTTCACCAATCACCGTCACGGTCAAAACAGACTCAGCTTGGGGAAAATTAACTCAATTTATTACAAATCAAAACAGAGTAGGGTAATGAGAAATAAACC
>JANZLQ010000002.1:32133719-32159919 GCA_026212715.1 Elanus axillaris | reverse complement strand
TAGAGCTGGCTGGTATTGGCTCTGTCGGACAAAGGGGAAGCTTCCAGCAGCTTCTCACAGAAGCCACCCCTGTAACAACCTCCCCCCCCCACTACCAAAACCTTGCCACAGAAACCCAATACACCCTCCATGAAGCTTCTGGGGAGAGGAGTTGAGCAGAAACCCAGCAGCTCATTACAGGTTCCTTAGGATCTGTCCTGCACTCCCTAGGTCACCTGCTGCTATTGCTACATTGATACTGAGTGGCAGAAACCAAACGTAATGACAAAGTTTGTGGCATTAGTAGTTCAGGTGCTGCTAATGGAGGAGGAAAGGCCACCACTCCCTGAGCCTGCAGACCTGCTTTCCTGTTCTGCTGGAATATAGGACTCCAGGAGGAAAATACGGAAGTCAGGTGGCAGATGATTGAAACTTGGTTATTGCAGGACATAAAACTGGAGCACTACGACACCTTCAAAACACATTTCAATCCTTGGTGATTTGCTTCCCTACACAGTACTAGGCCTTCTTTGGACTGTATCTATTTTCATCCTAAAGAAAGAAACATCTAATATTGCAGATAAGATCCAAGGACACCACAGCAGGCAGCCATACACAATTGATTTTCTTGCTTCCTTATGTTCAGTGCTGCTCCACTGGCAGGTACTGATACAAGTTTAAAAATGTTCTTGGAACTAATCTTTAGATGACTCTTATGTGAATAAATCCAAAATGCACTATTTTGCTATCTTGTAAAGACCCCTAGGAAGCAGAGAGCCTGCACTACCTCTTGAAGAATGGTGACAGTGAACTGCTAACGTAGCATGGGATTGAAAGGCAAAGAATCTATCTCAGCTCCTTCTTTCCTCTTGCGTTCCCTGCTTACATTTCTAGCCTGACTTCACCCTAAAACAGGTTTCTTTTTCTAGTCACTTCTCCTGCTCAGGGTTTTTGAAGGCTATTTTAACACAGACTGTAATGTAAAGATGTATGCCACAAAGGAAGTTCTGAAAAGTATTTAGTTCAGGACTAGTTGTGGAAGAAAAGATGAAGGGAACAAGATACACAGTTAACCAGGACACAACAAAAATGCTTCCACAAATGCAGGGTTAAAGAACATCATTAGAAAAAAAAATATTTTGGGATTGTTTGTTGGGTTTTTTTCCCTAATGGTCATAAAGGTCTGTAGAGTTTCAACATAAACATGCATCAAATAGTTTGTGTTTATTATGTATGCATTTTTATTGACTTTGCTTGTGTTCTACCTTTCAAAGGGCAGAATTGGGACTTCTTTGTGATCACAGGACCAACAAGTGATACACAGATACTACATGAGTATTCAGATCTTACTTAGAAATGTAGTATAGAATATATTAGCAGCCTGCACCTGTATGGCTGTCTTGCATGAAGATAGAGAGAATAATGCTGCTGGGGAATTATGTACACAAAGCTCTGTGAAGCAAGAATTAAAAGTAATGAGATTAAATAGAAAATAACTACATCAGGAATGTGTTAATAATTTAATTAAAGTCTACCAAAGTTGAACTATTCCACAATTAAGGTTGAAGCCCATCAACATGCTCTGTTCTACTTGGGGATTTTGTCACAGGTAAAATTACCTGTTTGGAAATATTTCACAATGTATAAGGAAAATAGTGTCAACTAAGAATGTGGTATGGTCATTAACTTGGACAATGTTGGACTTGATTGTCTTCTCAGACAGGGTTTTACTGATGTTTTAATATGTTTTCTTTACCTCCGTCTCATTTCTAGCACATAAGATAAATGTGAATATTGATCCTTCTGAAAAACAGGAGGGCATGATTTAATGCCCTTTTTTTCCTTGTCTGCTGTGTTTTCCTCTTTACATACCTTTCAAGTCAAACAGAAACACAGAACAAAAGGGTTGCTTAATAGCAGAGCAAGAAGCAACACAAAGGACATCACTATGAAGGACATCGCACCAAAGATTAGCCTGACGCATTAAGGAAGTAGTTATATAAATCTTAACAGGTCTTTTATATTATCCTTTTAAACTACCCTATACATAACCTATAACATTTTGTCCAATCCACAGAACAGTATAATAAATAAATACTGTGCTTTCTGGAGTAGCAGATATTGTTGACTGTACCAGGCAGAGTCAACACCTTCCCCATAAGGCGTCCCTGTCTTCATACTGCTTATCTTGTAGGAGGATGTACAAACTACAGAAAATACCTCCACATTCACTTCTGCGCCTGCGACCTTCTACAAGACCACATGCAACTTTGCTTTCCACAAAACCAACTCAGTTTGATGTTCTAAAATGAAAGTGCACCATCACTTTAAAGGCTCAGTACCATAAAATATGGAAAATCCTTCTATTATCAGTAGGTTCACATAGTGAATAAGATCAGAACCTCCTTTTTCTCCAGTAGCAGTTAAAACTGCACATAGTGAAAACAAAATGCATTGTTTCCTGCTGAAAACAGACAAACTTCTTTTTTTCTTGCTTTTTTTTTTGCACTACACTTTCCTACTGAGTACAATGCATTTGTGGACCTTGAGCTTGCAAGCAGAAGGTGATTGCTCTTATGAGATACTACATCCTAACAACTATAAATGGTTATACTTGAAATGTACACTTTTAAAGGTGATAAGATACTAGGTTTGTATATAAAACAGATAATATCCTGAACCGCAATAAAGAATTTCACATAGTGTTACAGTGGTACTTCCCATAATCAAGCACAGCCTACTATATGTCAGATCGTAAAGTCTCCATGAGGAAAAAAAAAGGGGGGGGGGGGAATGTGTCCTAAATATTTCAGTCTTTCATTCAGATATAATCTGAGTAGATGGCAAATATAAGACACTCCTATTCTTGTAGTAAGCAAATGCCCATAAAAGAAGTGCCCATTAGAAGTTGCTAGTAATGGTGGTGTATGTTGACACTCTCAAGAAAAGAAATGGGCATGAGCATGTCCTGAAGGTCCACTGTGGTCCTGAGTCTAGACTGGTATATGCGGCTACTCTTCCCTTGGGCACATACAACAAGAAAACTAGTGCTTCACTTAAACCCAAGAAGGCAGATAAAAGGGCAAGACCTTGCATTTTTTATACTGAAGATCCTGGATTTTGTCCTTCCTGTTGTCAAGTCTGTGTACCCATGCAGCAGATTTTATAGTCTCACTTCAAGTGTTCATCCCTCCCTGCAGGTCAGAAATGAGGCATGTCAGATACTTCATTGCAGTAATGGCATTCTTCATCTGCAGTTACACAGGGAAATTCTGTTTTAAAACAGTCAATACAATCTCATTACAAGCACTGCGTTTTTATGAAGGCGGGAATGAGAAAGACAAATATTACTCTTGTTTGTGAATTTGCCTCTATCATTTCCCCTTTCTGCTCTACAGAGAGTTATTTGATTCATATTTGGGGTTATTTGGGTCACTTTTACCTTGAGAAAGAAAATAGTGGTAACATAATTTGAGATTTGTACCAATTTAAGTAAGAAAATGCATTCTGAATATTTTGCATATTTGCTAAATTTAACGGAGCGTTCAGTGAAGTGAGTTTCCAAATTTAAGAGGCTTTAGAACATGTTCCCCTATTTGTTTTAAACTACATTTGTTACTTATGATCAGCAATTTTATGTCATTCATATGCAGTGTATTGAAACCAAATTCAATAAACTGACCTTCTTCCACCTATTAAACTAAACTTGGTATTTAATTATTATGCATGCAAAGTCAAGCAGAAAAACTAAGGAACATTTATAAATAAGACCACTGTGGTTTATTTGCAAAGAATAGAAACATTTGTATTTATTACTTTTCATAAGAAATTTATTACTGCTTATTTGAATTGGAATAAACACAAAGAATAGAACATCTGTATCAAAGTTTAAAAAAACACAGCAACAAAAGCTGTTTAATCTCATCCATTTAGTTCTATTGCACAGTCTGTTCAAAGTCTGTAACTTTTTACAACATACTGTGCAAGAAAACAGGTCATTTAAACTCAATAATTAGTATTACAGATAAAATGACACTGCAGCAATGTTAATTACTATAGTACTGATGTAGTATAGGATACAATACATAATAAGTCATGTCTTTAATTTTAAATTGAAGTGCAACAAAGCATATTATTGCTACACTTCCTCTTCTTAAAGTAAATGAATGTTATTCAAGTGTACCATTTGTATCCATGCAGAATGTTTTTAAATAATTCACAATTCTACTTTAACTCAAACTGGCATATTTCACTTTCTAATAGCATAAATTAAGGAACCTCTTGCTATAGGAACTTTTCCTATGACGGTGGAAATTATGACAGAATTACATAACACTGTCCTGTACAACATCATTGTCTCTAAATTGGAGACACACAGATTTGATGGATGGACCACTCAGCACATAAGGAATTGGCTGGATGGTCGCACTCAGACTTGTGGTCAACAGCTCAATGTCCAAATGAAGACCAGTGACGAGTGGCATTCCCAGGGGTCAGTACTGGGACCAGCGCTGTTTAATATCTTTGTCAGTGACATGGACAGTGGGATGGAGTGCACCCTCAGCAAGTTTGCCAATGACACCAAGCTGTGTGGTGTGGTTGAGACACTGGAGGGAAGGGATGCCATCCAGAGGAACCTTGACAGGCTTGAGAGATGGGCCTGTGTCAACCTCATGAAGTTCAGTAAGGCCAAGTGCAAGGTCCTGCACATGGGTCAGGGCAATCCCAAGCACAAATAGAGGCTGGGTGGACAGTGGATTGAAAGCAGCCCTGAGGAGAGGGATTTTGGGGTGTTGGTTGATGAGAAGCTCAGCATAACCCAGTGATGTGCGTTTGCAGCCTAGAAGACTAACCATATCCTGGGCTGCATCAAAAGCAGTGTGACCAGCAGGTCAGGGGAGGTGATTCTCCCCCTCTACTCCACTCTGGTGAGACCCCACCTGGAGTGCTGTGTTCAGCTCTGGGGTCCCCAACATCAGAAGGACATGGACCTGTTGGAGTGAGCCCAGAGGAGGGCCATGAAGATGATCAGACAGCTGGAGTACCTCTGCTATGAGGAGAAGCTGAGAGTTGGGGTTATTCAGCCTGAAGAAGAGAAGGCTCCAGGGAGACCTTATAGCAGCCTTCCAGTACTAAAAGGGGGACTACAGGAAAGATGGAGAGGGACTTTTTAACAGGGAGTGTAGTGATAGGATGAGAGGTAATGGTTTTAAACTGAAAGAGGGTAGATTTAGATTAGATAATAGGAAAAAATTCTTCACTGTGAGGGTGGTGAGGCACTGGAACAGGTTGCCCAGAGAGGTTGTGGATGACCCATCCCTGGCAGTGTTCAAGGCCAGGTTGGATGGGGCTTTGGGCAACCTGGTCTAGTGGAAGGTGTTCCTGACCATGGCAGGGATTGGAACTAGTTGGTCTTTAAGGTCCCTTCCAACCCAACCCGTTGTATGATTCTGTGAAAAATTTCCACAGTCATTTTCTTTTTCATTACAGCAGCTGTAAAACAGTTTGCAAATGAAGCACAATATTCGGTCTTTTTAAAAATAAGGATGAATCTTGAAGAGCATTACAGCTAATAAGATGTAGCAGGAACTAGAGATATATGATCAAATTGTAATTAATTCTGTACTGCTATGGATAAAATGTCTAGCACTTATAAACATAAAATATTCATAACAAAACAAGAGAGACTTGCAGAGGAGGACAATGAAAGTTTTCACCTGCAGCTCCAGTAGGAGTAGGGCTCCCAATTTATAAATAATTATATCTCTGCTTTTTGCAGCACCTTTACTTTTGGATAACTTTGTTATAAATATTAAAAGAGAAAAAAATGAGTAAAATTTCAGATTTGTTCAAGTGCACTTAAATAATTTACGTCAGCTGAAATGTTCCCATTTTCAGTACAGAAGTTCTGTAATGAAGCCATTATTCAGACCTTGCATAAAAGAATATTCTAAAAGCCTACTTATTCAGAAGTGGAATAATCCTCTTCACTGTGTTAACCATGTGCCCCTGGCTAAAATATGTACACATGGATTTAGAAAAATATTTGAATATACAGTACAAGATTCAAAGCAGAAGTTGAAGTATAACCTCAGGTTGTGTATTTCATCTCACAACAATAACATATATTGCTACATTTAAATGAAGGTGTGTAAAGAGCAAAATCTTGAAGTACGTATAACCAGTTTCTAGGATTTACAAGTTATTTTGAAAAAATGCTTTCCCTCCCCCCCTTTTGTTTAGGTCAGTGGGACGATGTATAACACAGGGAGACATGTATCTCTACGATTAGACAAAGAACATTTGGTCAACATCTCTGGAGGACCAATGACATATAGTCACCGCTTAGAGGAAATCCGGTTACACTTTGGAAGTGAAGACAGCCAGGGATCAGAGCACCTACTCAATGGACAGGCTTTCTCTGGGGAGGTATGTCAACGTATTTGGACTTACAAATGAACCAGTGCGAATTACTCACTTTCCATTTCTGCCTGAAGGTATTTGCAAACTAATTTGTACTCATAAAAATTGTTTCCCTTTATCTATTCTGAAAATCAGAGAATTGCTTTTTTTCTTTTTTTTTCCCATGCACTGCTAATTGCATGACTCGAGTCTAAACATGAAACTCTTTTATTTATAGTATGCATAGACACTCTATATTCTCATATGTACTACTTACAAAGTAATCAAATATCTTTTGATGGGTCCTTTCTATCCCTAGTAAGTGCTAATACAAAATTAACCACAAGGTAATACTTAAAGTGCTTCAAGTTCTTATAAAAGTGCTACTTTTGCTACTTGCTGGTGTGTAACAATATTGAGTACCATTCTGCTTTTGATTCACGTAAAAATAAGTAGATACTTAATTTTAGAGATGGTTCCACAGAAGTCTGTTCAAGAAATAAAGTTAACTCCACAAGTAAACTCTGGCAGAATTGGTACTTGCTTTGTATTTTAAATACATGTCTGTAATTGTTCTAGGAAAGACCATAATTTAATGATCCCGATAGCTATTGCAGATGGCCCATTAATCTTGCTGAATAAATATTTTAGTCTCGTATATGGGGTGCTTTTTCAAAACATATAGTAAAGTCTGCAGACTTTTTGGTAGGCAAAGCAGAATCTTTCCATTCTTCTTATGAAGGAGCATTTTTACATAGAAGAGATGCATGAGTTTTGTAGTACCCCAACCTTCACTATCTATCACAGACTCTGGTGATGAGTCAGTTAATGCATGGCATTTTCTTTGGCACTGTGCAACAGCAGTTATTTAGGAGTAGGAAATTAATTGCAGAGTTGTCAAATGATGGTATTATAATTGATGGTAATCATTTGCTTTGTTTTATAAGCTACATAGATGTATAATACAGCCAGTGGCAGCTTGTTCATGAAATTATTCATGTCTTACACAACTGATTTCTGGTTGCCTTTGTTAAATTCTATGATAAGTGAACACATAATGTATTACTCCTTTAAGAGCTGAAAGTTAAGTATGCTGCAGTAAATAAGGTCTCTGCTTTGCTAATGAGATTTATAGAAGAGCAATATTGAAAGAAAAACATGTTGACTGAACAAGAAAGCAAAAATCTGTTTGAAACATACCATAGCACTTGATATGATGTATCAGCATCATTTCAAATATTTTTAAAGAGTTTTAAAGTTATAAATTCATCAGTCATAGACTATAACAAAAGGTCAAAATGTAGAGCACTGTTTTGCAATACTTAATGCTTAACTAGGCTCTCCTGGGTTTGCAAGTAGGAGTTTTGAAGTACTGTTAACATTTGGTATTTGCTAACAGAGACCTCAAGTTTTTCCTGAGTAAAGCAGAAAACCTAGCTAAGTGGAAACCGCTGTTAGTCAGCCAGTCATGTGCAGCTGGATCCACAGTATATGCAGGATTCATCTAGTTGTCTGAATTCCTCCTGCAGTGAATAGCAAGAGATTAGCATCTTTAGAGGATGATCATTCCTGGTAGCCAGAGATGCATCTCTTAGGACAGGACAAATGATTCTGTGGTGGTGCATCTCCCTTGACAACAGGGCAGAAACAAATAGGCCAAGCAGCTTAGACTACAGGCCTCCCTTTCACATGGCAAGATGAATTCTGTCCTTTGAGGATGTGTTTTTCACAGTTTCAAAGAACTGTTTTGGGCAGCTGGAGAGGTAAGTTCTAATAAGGTCAAGTATTAATTACTAATTTGAACCCGCATCTGCACAGTCAAGTTTCACTTACAGAACACATACTGTTTCCAAAGTACAAGCACAGATTCAAATCAGTCATGCTGAATAGCATGGCTGCAAATTTTCAGTGAAGGATGGCAGCTGACAGTGTTCTTGGAATATACATCCACCCATACAAGTGCTGTCTATATATATAAGTGATTTTTTATAAGCTCTCAGTACTGGAAGATATAACGTCTACAGCTCCTAGCAACTATAGTCAGAAAACTGTACACAAGCTAGCTGACTTTATGATAGAGTGCATGTCTTTAAAATGTAATGTATGCTTTTAAGACTTGCTCCTAATTACTATTCACTTCTGTACTGGATAATGCTGTCTGAAGAGATGGGGTGAAGAAATATAACTGCATAAGCACATTAGTTTGATTAAGCTAGTGCAGGTAAGAATAGCGATGAATATTTGCTGGCTTTGGCTTTAGCAGGCATAGTCAACGAGAGAAAAATCATTGCAGGATTACACTGTTTGACTGCTAATTGCATGCTAACTCCCATGCCACTGCCTTGTTACTGCTGTTCTTATTTGTGTTGGGCAAACCCACTATGGGTTTTACTAAAACCTCTGTTTTGCTGGGGAAACAATTCCTAAAGATGAAGTTACCCAGGAAGTGTGATCCATGCCAGTAGATCACAGTCAGATTATTCCTATGCCTCCTTACCTCCACTCCCATTGATATCTGTCCCCCCATTTTCACTGAGGTATCCCAATGCCTGTTAAAGTCAGCACATTGTGGAGAGAGAAAAGGAACCTGGGGAGAGGTCAGGGGAGAGAGCAGTACCTCTCCGTCACAGCACTGGCAAACTATTAGATTGGCTCAAACAGACCTAAATTAAATCCAAGTGCAGAGAAGGCAGAAGCTTTTAAACAGTCCCAATATATCTTGAACCAGCTGCAATGTTCTTTAGGCATCTGGAAATCCCACCTAACATCCATACTAAGCAAGAAGTTTGTTCTTAGGGACGTTTTTGCCTAGTGAAGATGTGGGCAGGTACTCAGAGCAAGCTAGAGAGCACTGGAATGGTACCGTGGCATGAAAAACAATATGGAAGTAGGAAATTGCTTCAAAATCAACTGTGGTCTGAATGATACTGAGAGGCTTGTAATTTCCAAGCTTTAACATTTAACTAGGTGTTAAAGGCTGTCAAGAGAGATCTCTACAATAATCTGGTTCCCTTTTAGCCCCTAATTATCACTTCAGTAGGCAGAAAAACTGAACTACAGCTTAAACAGTTTGAGTGTAAGGGCTTTAAAACCGTGTAGGAAAGAAAGGCAGGCTTTAGAATGCTTAACTAAATAAATTGAGCATTTACTTGTCCCTCTGATACATACCTGAGTGTGTTTAATTCCCTATTCTTCACATAAGCATCCTACCGAATTATAATGATTAAAAGAAAAACTTGGCTCAAGCAGTCTCCAACTAAGACACCAATCACTTGTGTCTGCTGCCTAATGTCTCTATGCAAAACAGTTTTTAATGCTTCAGAGTCCATATCATTTAATGAGAAAGACCATCTTCCCTTCAGACAGCATCGATGCAAAATGCAGCAGAATTTAACAGAGTGCTGTTGTTCAGGCACTGTCTACCTTGTTAAAATAAAAAGGTAATAACTTCCAAAAGGTTCATGTTGAAAAAAGGACCCTTTAACTTTACCGTGTGGCAAAGTCATAAAAGTCCATACCAATTTTTTTTCCTAAGCAGAAGTATGAAAAATGTGCTGCAGGAGACCTCCAACCACTTTATGGCTATGCACTGTAGTATCCTTATCCATGTAAAGGCAGAAAGTCAAGGAGCTTAATTATTTGGGGTTATGCAACAAACTCAATAGCTGGAGACTTTCAAACAAGAGACCATGTTCCACAACACATGAAAAAAAATAGATTTCTTCTTCTCTGCCCACAAGTCACCCTTCAAAAACCCATTGACAGAGATTATAAACACACAATGATTTCATCTGCTACATAAGAAGTAAAATGAAAGCCAGAATAGTATCTAGATAAATGAATGCAAATTACAAGCTATACACACAGTTTGGAACTGAGATTTACTTTCACTGCTGCTAAAAGGCACTAACAAAACCAAGTAAAATACACGAAAATGGGAATCAAAGGGGAAGGCTGGAAATTCTGAAATACCAGCCTTCTATTACTGCAATTTCTTTAACTGCAGGAATATTCTGTGTGAGTGGGGAACTTCTAGTAATAGTAAAGGATTACTTATCAGAGAGATCAGTGTTGCAAATCCAACTTCTGATATTTTTAGAAGCAAGACTGACTATCAGATAGACAGCCTATGAGAAGCATCCGGCCAGCTGGAATAATTTAACCCAGCCTACTGCAGAATTAGAGTAGTCTGAATTGTTAAATCAGAAACAGTGGCTCTGTCACTGAGACCTTCTGCACACCTTTGACTTGCCTGTGTAGTTCCAAATAGCCTCCCCCAAAATCCTCATATTGGTATTGTTTATACCAGCACCACCCCTAAAAAAACCCCACCAAACAAAAAACAAAAACAAACAAAACAAACAAACAAACAAACAAAAACAGAACAAAAAAAAGGCAACCAAAAAACCTTTACTGGAATAAAGTACTGTATACATACTATGACTTCAGTTATGTTGGGAAAACAGAACAAGTTGTGGCTAATTAGCATGTCAGAAGAAACGGCAAGTACAGGCCAACTCTATATTGTATCACTTGTTACAAGCCATTTACATCCCCTGTCTTCTTCCCAAAATTTCATCACCTACAGGGTGAACATTCATATGTGCCTCCTGTGTGTCAGCTGGCTCAGGACTCTGCCTCCTTTTCTAACCTATGGGCCAGTTCTGCACAAAAGCCGCCCTTTTCTCCACACGGTTCCCTACACTTACCCAATATTTAGATTCCTCTCCCAGGTCTGTTTTTTCTGTTTTTTTCTCTATAGGAAGCCTCACTGATGTGAGGCTTTGCAAGTCTAGCATGGCCCTTCATTGAATTGTGCTAGCACATAGTCCTTCCTCTTCCTCAGGAAAGGAGCATTACATCAGCCAGTGATATCACTGAGCAGAGAGGACAGGAATCTCCTGCTTCTTCATAACTGCATTCCTACACGTGGCTACAATGCCAAAGCAGAGCTAGCTGTAAGCCAGCCCTTACTGCGCCTTGTAACACTGGCAACCCTGCCAACAGCTCACAGAAGGAAGTTTGAAATTCAGATCTGTCAATTGCCACAGGCCATCTGTATTATATTTTGGAGACTTTATTGGAAATTATGCAGGTCATTTTTAAGTATTTCAGCCAGAAGATAAGTTTACTGTACTCCGGTGCTTATTAATGTTGAAAAATAAGCCTCTGAGGAAAGTACCAGATGAGGGAACACATGTCTAATGGAAGGGTGGTTTAGTAGAATCTCTATAACCTTCAGATTAATGTTCAGCTTCAGAGGAGAAAGTCAATAGGATAATGAATGAAATTGCTATAGGAACAGAATATAAATCAGGAAGAGGTGGTGGTATTGTCATCACTACAGTATACAGAGACTATTTACATGAGAAATTCAAAATCAGTGGGAGATGAACACGTGCATCAGTTACAAGATTGCACTTCTGTCTACCCTAAAGATTACAGGAGGCTTCACCTGAAATTTTATAAAATACTCATATCCATAAGAAGCAGAGTTAAAGTCCAAAAGACACTTATTCATCAACACATGCTTATTGTGTTTTCCTAGACCAAAATCAATTTTATATTTTAAGTTGAATGGGTTTTTATTGCTGGTTAATATAACAGAAAGTAGGACTGAAAAATATATTAACACAGGTCGAGGAATATTCACACCTGACTGTGGTCTGCTAATTTAAGAGCTCCGAATCACCCAATGGAAACTCCTTTCCACTCTCTATTGACTTTATAAGGAAATTAGGCTCTTTAACAGAGGTGTAGTTTAGTAGTAGGCTGCCTGGTTTGCCTCCCCTCTAGAACTACATGGAGATGAAATGGCCACCTCTCCCTCTGGACTGCAGAGCCCTTTGAATTTAAAAGCATAATTCATAGGGAAAAAAAAAAAGTATGGTCCAAGGAAGAACATGGCTGAGATAATCTAGATGGCAAAGCTTGCAGGGAGGCATACTTGGAAACATATGTTATTTTATAAAGTGAATCTTATCAAAAACATTTTTGTATGTTCCAAAAATACCTCCCAAAGAAAAATAAGGTGATAAATCAAGGTTCTAAGCAAAAGTTGGCTAAAATGTCATTAAGGTGCTAAGGCTAATATACTTACTGTACCTGAAATCAGTAATAAAATAGCAGGTAACAATAGGACAGTATAAACAGAATAGGAAGATAAAAGGTAATGCTTTAATTTACCATGTATTTTTCTGTCAGATATGGATCATATTGTTACAGAACCACCGCATGAAATAATACACAACAATTAACTATAGTCTGTTTGTACAAACATGGAATTTAGATTATGCAGCTCGTTAAACTATCAGACTGTGGCCTTCCTTCCAGGACTGTAGCTGAGAGTGCGCAGAAGCTAGAGGGGCAGATCAAAATGCTTAGACTCCTGGGCAGAGCAGAAAACCTGAACATCCCTTATGCCTCCTGTAAAAATGCAACATTTAAACAAGCCTTCTATGCGTCGACAAACACATCATATGGAGCTGCTATCTGCTCTCACAGGAAGAGGCACACAATACATCTCAGCTCTATGGAGTCCAGGCAGCTTGCAGTGCAGCCACCCTCCTGCAGTCCTGCAAGTCAGCTCAGCACCAGCCTTCTGCCTGAACCTGAACAGTTTCAGTGAAAGTGAAGGACAGAAAAGTTTGGGGCACATAGAAATTGAACAAGTAAGCTTTTTCCCCAGTGGCAACATAGCAATATATAAAAGAACAAGCTACAAAATATAAAATGTCTGCAGGTTTCATGAGATACTGCAAATAGTTTCCCAAAATCGAATACTGAAAATCTGAATGCTAGGTTTTATTTCCCAGATTTCTCATTATTTTGTTCTGACCCTTGTGTACTTACATTTCCTAAACAATTAAAAGCATCTGAGTTACACACATTTAACTGTTAATTTGTTGATGGATAAGAAACAGGTCTGCACATAAAAATGCAAACTAATTGCTGTACCCAATTTCATTTACTTGATTTCAAGTTCCATTAGATTTTTGTAGATGGTGGTTGTGTTTGGTGGGGTTTTTTTGTGGGAGATTTTCAGCATTATATACACTTAAATGAATTATGGACAAAACTGTGGGGAGAGGAGATGGCAGAGAGTGTTGAAACCAAAAGCTGAAAATGGGTAACTGAACCATCTAAATATCTAGGGCTACATGGCAGTAATAACAATTTTGAAGTACCAGTGAGAGTAATGTGCTGACATCCGGATATTTTGTAAGCAGCAAATGGGCAATATTTAAAATGCAGTTGGCGTTTCCTATCGAAGAAGCATCTCCTTTTGAACTACTCTATAGGAAACCACAAGAAAGATGACTTTCCAGCAATATGGAACAGAAATTTTTGTGGTGTATTTTACATTAAAATGCAGTAGACTTCCTACACTGGCTACTGCTAAAAATGCATCTTAATCCTTAGTGACCTTCAAAAGCAGTTTCATCTTTAACACTTTTGAAGTAGAAGAGTTGACTTTTGACTTATGTTCCTTTCTGTATTTTTGGGGGTAGACAGTAATCTTCATTCAAGTCATGGGTAATATACATCTGTTAAATAACAAATCCCAAAGCTTGACAGCCAGGAGAAGTTATAGAATCAAGTGAAGGTGTAGCAACTATAAATCACTGATCATAAATATATAAACAGGAAAAATACACAGCAAATAAATCTCATTTTTATATGAATGGCTGCATTGCTAGGCAGTACCAGTATACTCTTACAGTCATGGTCTTACATTTAGTGCTGTTGTAGTCATACTGCCATTTTTAAAGGAAAATTAGATTCTAGAAATAGCCTCTTTGATCCTTCCCTTAGGAAAAGAACCTTAATTACACAAATCAAGTTATATAATGTCCAAACTTTATATCAGCCATAAAGAATTTTACTTCATGTATAATCAGCTTCTCATGTCATAAATACCATTCATGTTATTTTTTTACCTCTCTAAAACTTGATTAGCAGTGGAAATACAAATTAGGTTTTTTACTTTTTTTTTTGCAAGGAGAAGAATTTACAGTTCATACTGTAGGTCTAAGTGTGCATTTTATGATAGTCCAGATAAAACTGGAAAAGTTTAATGGTTTTATTTGAAGCAAATTGTAATAGGATGTTTCTCTTGGCGTATAAACCACGGAATTTTAGTTACTGTACCAACTGGGAATCAGGATTGGACCTAGATACAGCTATGGCTCTTCATAGAATAAAAACTAAGAAAAAGATACAGGGTGAGAATTATGTATTTACTTCTTTTAGCAGAAAGACTAACGATAACATAATGGAAAGGAACAGTCATTTAATTTTATAATCCTAAACAATCATTAGATACCATCAGGAGTTTGAATGATACTTTAGAACAAGTGTTTAACCACTTATAAAATTTGAGACTAAGTTTCAGGTACCCAAGCATGATTTTGATCTTTGGTTTAGGCTTGCACTTTTTCATTTTATTAGATTACTGAGATATTTGTGCAGTCATTGCAGGTAAAAAATTACAGTTCACTGTCACATCAAATAAATGAAGGACCTTTACAGAAGTATTTTAGTATGTTGTCATTCTGATTATTTAGACCTGGCAAAATTGCCCAAAACACATTACATAAAGTCTTTCTGGAATAATGGAATATGTTAACATTTCAGATAACAAATGATACAGAAATCCCCTGATTTCTGTAGATTATTAACTGATTTCTGTTAAATATTTAAGTATTTGAAAATTTTGCATATACTGCTTAAGGAAGTTATTCTTAAAGCAATGAATGAAAGGCTGTTGAAGTTAGGGTACCAGATGCTACACGACATTGAAGTTCTCTTTATTATTTCCAATAGGACTTCTACTCTCAAGTCAGTTATAGCAAGAATCAGAAATGTTTCTGCAAATGGTTGCTTATTTATCACCTAAATCTGAAAGCATCCAAATTCCATAGATTTCTCAATGTTTTGCTGAAGCACGTTATCCTTCCTGGATTCTGCATAGGAAATTCTAAGGTGCTTGATACCAGGAGCTCCATTTCTGGTGCTCAGTATTTTTTTGCCTCTGTATACTGCGTTCTGGAGATTTTGTGGAACAAGCTCCATAGATACTGTCTGCTGTATACTGAAATTTAAGAAACTGTACAGGCATATTTTTAGAGGTTTGGGGGTTTGGTTAGGGTTTTTTTTAGTTCTTTTTCATTACCTACACATACGTGGGTGTTCCTTGCCAGAAAACTTTCCTTCTTTGGAAACTACTTTTCTGAATCTTATGAACTATCTATCCATTAGCAGAATTGTAGGAGCTGTCCAAACAAATTGCAAGCTCTATGACAATGTCAGCTTATATTAAAGTAGTATGCGACACAGCAAAATATCTCCTGCATGGAATAATAAATATTGAATTTCTTAGATACTGAGTAAAACAGATCCCTTTAATAATAAATATATTTTTGCACATTTTTACTTTTCTGTTACCAACTGTTCTCTTTTTGAGGGGGCAGGGAGAAGTAGAAGTGACTGTCAATATACTGAGAGCACAGTCTGTCACCAACTATAATCTAAATCCCTTTGGTGCCTCAATTTTAAAATCCAGCATCATAAAGCAATAAGGTGGAGTTTTTCTGCTTAGAGTAGCAGCTGTAGGATTTGCTCTTTTAAACCACTGGGACATTAAAACGTTCAGCACTCTAAACCTCCAGTATCACTTACGAAGTATTTGCTTTGTCTCATTCCAAATTATTATCATTTGCTTGGGGTGACTTTACTTGCTATGGGATGATTCTTCTTTAATTAAAGAGCAATTTACCTCTGCAGCCAAAAAGCTACACACATTTTGAAATGGGTTTTATGTTACTTGGAAATGATTTTTCCATTAGTCTTCATGTAAATTTTTAACTTTTTCTCCAAATATATTTAATGTAACATTCCAGAGAAGTGAAGGATTAGACTAACTTCTGATATAAAAGCTCTTGCAGCTATTATGCACAACCACAAAAGAAAATAAAAAACAAAGCATATGTGAATTTGTATTATCTTTGCAATTTACCAAATCAATAAAAAAACAGTGAACAATTACTGTAAACATTACCCTGGACAAAATTCTCGTGAAGGCAATGGACTTTTGTCTGAGGTAAAACTGTATGATTTGGATATCAGATTGAAAAAAAAACGTAATACCCTTTTAGCCCAGTCTCTCTTAACTGATACTGCCTGTGTGCTGGAGGATGAATGCTGACAATCAGATCAGAAACAGGAGAATGCAGAATTAATAACAGATGAGACACATCACTTTCAAGATACTGATCCATCACCAGCAAACACAGTGGAGCTCCTCAGGCACTTGTATGTTTGATGCAGAGCACTTGCACAGCCACCTATGTCTTGATTGCTTCAACTTGTTTAATGTTAATGCCTAAGTGGAGTCAAAACCAACTAGTTCTGAGAGCAAGCGTGGTCCTTATAGCCCAGAGAGTGGGCATTCACTTTGGAAGCTGTCTTCTTCAGTAATTTTTATGTTACTTTTTACTAATGGGAGAGCCTCAGACAGCTAATGTGACCCTGATATTGAACAGTCTAAACCTGTTGGTAAAGCCCTCATGGGAGGCAGGAGTTCCTGGCTCGCAGCTATGCCCAGCAGAAGCTCCAGCTCAGAAGCCTCCCTCCTCCCTGATAATAATTACTGTTTTCTAATACACAGTGGCAGCTGTGAACCCTTACCATTAGCTCTCTGACCTTCAGTTTATTTCTCTATCTTCAGCTACTCCTTTGTTAGGTCTTTGTCCCTTACCTTATGTTTAATAGTTTCTTATGAGGTATTTTAGTATCTTAGTAAAAAGACAACTAAATCACGTCAATCCTAGCTGCCGTTTTATTACATTTTCAGGGTACGCTGGGAGGTTGCAGAGTTACAGTTTTCATTTAGCATACTGACTTGACCTTCCACCATCACTGTAGACCTTTCCTTAATTAAAAGCACACAGACATACATTGCCTCCCAGAAAGTCAAAATAATTTAAATTTGAGGTATTTTATTTTAACCATGTAGGTAATTGATACTTTCAATAAAGACTGAGAAGGAAATACTTCTAAATCTTGTGTTCTTTAGACAAAAATTGTGATAGATAATGGATTAGGATATTTTACAAGCAATAAAGGGAAGCAAACTTAAGTTTTCATTATCATTTCATAAGCATGTCTTTCTAGAATTACTACAATTAGATCAGTTTGTCAGGCATACCTACCTTTAAAATAGCATGTGAGTGATAGTAGGCACAATAGCATCAGTGTTAACGCTGTGGAGAATTAGAATTGACATGGTTAAACCACATTTCTTTGAAGTCCATTTTCTTTCCATTTATCTTTTAATATCTCACCTTTATCTGTCTGCACTCTTACCTCTGTATAAACTAACTGGACATTACTGCACACACTTGCCAAGATTTATTGGTTTAAAACTCAGTAGAAATTAATTCATTCTATTAACTTATTTTTCAGTAGGTTGGTTCTTTTTTTTTAATCTAACTGCCATGAAAACATTTTCTAACTGACAATTTGCCATAGGCACAGTAGAAAAAGCACCATGTACAAGTTATTACTCTGAAAGTTCTATCAAAGGCAAAGAGAGTTCTGGATTTTAGCTAGAAAGGGCAAGTCCATTACTGTCCATCTCTTTCCATCATCTCAAATTTTATTTACTCTTTCTTATCAAAATATGAACATGCTACTGCCATCTAGTCCCTAGAAATTCTGCTAATAACAGAACCAGTTGGCAACACAGTCTTAATCTGCTTAACCTTCAGTGTAGGACTGGTCAGAAACAGCTGTCACATTCTCTCAAATGCAGAATTCCTATGAATAACAAAAAGATATTTTTTTTAATTTTTCAAGGCATATTCAATGTGAACATTATACATTTAGCATATTTTGTTATGTGAATTTTTGCTCTTTTCACCTGTAGCAATTTCTTTCCCATTTCCTCTGACAATCTAAGCACAAATTGACAAAGGACTGAGCTACCAATCCTATACTGTATCTCTGACCCAGCCTGATACTTTGAAGTCTATGTCCAGAGCACAGCATGTAGGTATCGTCTCAAGAGGCCCGTCATTTTTTGTGCTTTTACAGGACTTAATCTTACTGCATCCATGGCTACAGGAGCTCAGCCAGTAAATTCTCATTACCTGCTGCTTTTTTGTTTCATACCATGTAAGTATGAAATAACCTAGTGAGGTTGTGTAGACAGAAGTTTCTTCCTCCTGCTCCAATCTGCCAATCTACCAACACAGTACGTTTTACTGCACTAAAATTCATTATATGAAGCACTAGAGGAGCGTGCCTTTCAAATTGTGGTTCTGCTAAGATTCTCCAGAAGAAGCAAGAAACAAACTATCCTTTTTTTCTTTTTTGAGAGAACAAAAAAGCTTATAGTAATATGCATAAATGATGAATTAGCATGCTTGTCTGAAATAAAGAATTCTGATTCAGAAAAGGATAAAAGAATTCTTAGTACCAAGTGTAGTGCTGTCAAGTGCTTTGAAAGAAGACAGGGTAGTGTTCATTACTTGCTGTCTTCACATAAAAACCAGGGAAAGGTCAATAAAATATCATAAAATTATGCTACCAATACAAGCATAATAAAAAAACTAAAGCATTTGCAGAACAATCCATCATGGGTGAAACCTAAAGCCCTCTTTACTACACATGCCTTTAGCAGGCCATGTCTATACTTCCAAGACAGAAACTAATAATCAAAGAGACAGTCGGAGCTCTAGTCCCAATTCTGCATTTTGTGAAATTACTTTGTAGCTTTGAGGTTTGTGGATTGTTTCTAAAGAGTATTGTGGCATTGACCTGTAGAGCCAATTTTACCCAAAATACAAATTACTACACCAAGATTTTTCCAGTGCAGCTAGATTTTGGCACATTCTGTTCCATTTTTTACTTTCAGAGCAGTGGTGGCAGTGAAATATTTCTAGTGAGGTGCCGAACAGACAAGCATGGGAGAGTGGTGCTGCTGTAGTTTTACACAGTACAATCCATCCCTGACCATTCCTGATTTAGGCATGATTAGTGCCACAAAAGGGGCATCAGACAGGACTATTTCCATGCACATCCAAGGCTGTGAATTACAGCCTAACCCTAGGAGCTGCGGTTTAAGGCAGAGTTCTCTAAAGAAGTCTTAAACATCCCATGCTCTAGGTACCCAGATTATCCCTTTGACAATCTGCCTGTACCCACAAACAGAAGTTTATACACACTTGCAGCCCTGGTGAGGGGAGGGACATCACAGGAAAACCAACAAATTACGGTAAGGTAAGCTAGAGTGATGAAGATATTCGGGTCTCCAGGCTCTTGGCTAAATCAGAAGACAAACTGGCAGGAAATCAGGGAGATTTCTGATAGCCTCTGCTTGTGTTTCAGCAACATTTCTTTGAAATCAAGTTCCCTCCATGAGGTACTTTGGTTTTGACATATAAGCATTTTCCAGCAAAACCCCATTTCAGCAAAAAAAAAAATCCCAACCAGTTCTGCTTATGATTAGTGTAAGGCCTTATTCTGCGTGAAGCCCAAGGGTGTGTTCAGTTAAGAGGATTTTCACTGTTTTGATTTGTAGCTTAGAGCCTCCCTATCTACTGTTCCTAAGTCATAAAAGGCACAATAGAGGAACTGTTCTTCCTCCTAACTGGTAGAGCTATTCCCTGGGGCAGTTAATTAGGGGGAGAAAAAAAAAAATCACCCTTAGTCTTGCAGATTTTAATAAATATCTGTCTGTTTCATTCTCATAGGATTTTATTTTAGAAATCCAGGAAAATGATGAAAGGTGAAATGACAGGGTAAAAAAAAAAAGAAATTTAAAAAAATCAGTATCTGAAGTTCAAAAAGCCTTTTTCTTGCAGCCTATTTGAAAACACATACCTACCATTTAGATATAGTCAGTACTGGAGATGAATACTTCAAAGAAAGTTGGAAATCATTTGCCAGAATTCTGAGCTTTCAGGCAGCACATTTGGGGGCTATCCCCACAAATCTGCATAAAAATTCACAGCCCCATTGAAATAAGCAGGACCATGGGCATGCCAGCAAATGTAAAGTAAGGCACGATGTATGTTTACAGGGCAGTTCTTACTGTCAGGAGAACAATATAGTGGGTCACAATACAAGGAAAGCAGGATGCAACCCCAAGGAATTAAAATATTTAAATGCGTCTAAAGTTAAAATGTTTTGGCTCCACTATGATCTTATATATGAACTTCACATTCATTTTTTCTTATTTGATATACCCTAAGATATTACCAAATAATAAAGTATCTAGCAATTACTAATACTGTAGAAATTACCAAATGATTAGAATTTTTAAAAAGACACAGACTTCTTTACTAGCACAGAAGAACACATCAGTTTTGTGATGCCATCCATCTTTCAAATGATCTTGTAAACTCATCAATGTTTTGATTTTTTGATCATCAAACAATCTTTCAGCAGCTTGAAGTAGATCGATTTTACCTGTGTACTGCTAGATGGTATTCCTTATTTTGTGCTCTGAAAGTGGCAGCTTATAGCACAAAGTGAATGTCCATTATTAAATCTAAAGATGTATATAATTTAAAATAAAAAATTTTAAAAATGGGGAATTCTAGAAGACCAACAGAATTACTGAGCTGTATCATTTTATATCAGCTGAAATTCTGTCCTTTAATGTTTGTAAAGAGGAAAATAAACATTCAGTGAAGAGCTGGAAGAGACCATCTGTCTCCTTTTAGTTCGTTGTTTTGTTTAGAGTTGGGCCTGAACCAAAAACCTAATTTCAGACATGTCCAGTGTTTGGAAGCAGTCACATCGTGGTCCCCTGGGGTATTCAGAACTCCTCACAACAGACACTAATGATAGCCCCTGTAATGCTTTTTGTCAAATGCTTTATGGTCATTAACACGTTCCCCGTTAACTATCAATTACCTTGCAGTGTAATTATTTTCCCAATTTTACAAATGGGTAGACTAAGACAGAGAGGCTGAGTCAACTGCAGTCGTGACAACAGACCATGGCGCGGTGAAGACCAGAACATGAGATTTCATGGTGTTTTCAAAGTCCTGGAAATTTTGGCCACCTGATTTCTCAAAATTCATTCATAATGGTAGATGGCTATCTTAAACAGGCAGGTCTTATCCGTTATTTCTATAGCAAAAGTTAATCATCCCAATACACACTGCACTGTACATACTACAACATCCAACTATATTAAAAGACAATCATTAATTTCCCATCATATATGCACATATTCTGGCACCCAGAAAATCTTTTATCATCTATACCTGAACCTGTCTCTTACCAGCTACTTTTTAAAGCTCTAAAATTGTAATGTAAATATAGCAAGAAGCAGATAAAGGCAATGCCAAATAAAGAAGACTGTAGTATAATAAATATGCCAAGCTAAGTAAACCTCAAAATACTTTCTTCTGAATTGCAGCAGGGCTGTAAGCATTGACAATATTAAAAGTCAATGAAGCAGTGAAAATAATTTACAAGATGTATTGTATCCTCAAAGTTCATGGAATGCTGATATGGTAAATATCTTTAAAAAATGTCTCCAAATATATAGTAGTTTTTCTTTGGATGTATAGTCTGAGATTTATTGAGCCATTTAATTATTTTGACAGTCTTCAAACTTTGAGATGTTGATCGATTCTAACCAGTAGATCTGTAAGTGTTTATCAAATTGCTGTTAATGAAGCAAATAAAGCAATTTAGCCTTAACATGCACACATTTCATTTGTATACATTACTTACACCATTCATCTGTGTGGAAAGTGGAGCTTTACCAGTTTCTACAAAACAAACTGCACTATGGTAACAACAGCAAAACGACAATAAGCTTCCCTTGTCATTTTAATGTATATTGGAAATCTAATTTACAGCAGTGGCACTATGTGTAAAAATAAAAAAGCCATGTACTGCTGTGTGAACACCTCCAGCTGCAGCCAGTAAAACTATTGCCCATAACTTGAGAAAGAGCAGTGTAGCCTTCGTAATCTGAAGTCTGTGACCTGCTGCGGTGCATCAACTTTCAAGTTTTTGGGCTGACTTTTCTAGAGTGGTCAGCCCAGTGAGAGCTACAAACTACATATATATGTGATAAAAACAGCATCAGCTGAATACTGAGCTGTTTTGAATGAATGGTCCACTATTAATAGTTGGCCAGGTGAAAGTATTTTCATGTGTTGCTTAAGAGGCTGTCCTCAGCATTTTGATTCATGGAAAATTTTCCTCCTCTGATTTGGAAGCAATGTGAGCAGCTCCTGCTTTAGGTAGATTGTACTGTGCAATTACTAAAGTCTTTCTAGTTTTTATCACTGCTAGTAGTTTTACCCTTCTCCCCATTTGTTATTAACAGTGGAGGAACCAGAAGGAAATGAGTGTTTGAGGAGCTGACAGAACCCCAGCTGCTGGTTGCCCCTGTCTTTGATCTGTTTGGCTCATTGACTGCAGATGAGTTTGTCATGGCAGCAACATCCTCATTCTTACATTTATTTGCTATAAAGTTTTGTCTGTACTGAGATTAGAGCTTGGCTTGTAATATAGATGGACCTATATGGTTAAAGGTACTTTGTTGAAACAGTTCCTGGAAAATACAAGCAGATACTGCAGAAGTCGTTGGCAATTGAGCGATTCGATAGCATCACTCGCATAACATTGTCTCATCTACTCTGCAACAGTGACCTGTAACTGAACCTTAGCCAAAGGGACCATAGCATTTTATCTGGGTCTTTTTAAGTAGTAGGAATTATATTGTCAAAGGAGATCTATTTTTATCCGTTATGAAATTATTTATTCACCAGATTTTCAGTGGGCTGAACAGTGTAAGTATGATGAGTGAATAAAACTGCACAGAGCTGTGAGCAAGCTACTGCTGATCTTCTAGGCCTGTGTAATACTTTGTCCCTGCTCTACCCATGAAATCCCCCTTGATATCAGGAGGACCCATGCCAGACGCCAGGGCCCGACTCCAAGGTGTTCCTCTACTATTGAGTATTGAATACTTCACTTGAATACAACAGGAGCATGAAAGATGCTTAAAAATAAAGTTCTGTTCTATTGTTCCTTGTCAAAAACTTAGAAGTTCTAGCAAAGATAAGGACATCAAGTCATTAATCAGAAGTACAAATACAGTACTTTCACATCACTACTCAGAGTATGAGCAGATTTAGCCTGTGTCTGTTCTCCCAGTGATGTTCTATGTTAAAGGCAGTTCTTGCATCATTTTCTTTTGTATAAACAGCGTTTGTACTTTGTAGTGCTTCAGATAGCACAGAATAAACTTTACTAAAAAATTACAGAATGTAAAAATTTAGTGCTCCAAAGTTGGGAAAGGGGAACAGAAAAGCTGGTTGTGCACCCATTAGTTTGCTTGCCCATGCAGTCTTTTTTTTGCCCCCCTCTCCACCTTCTCATCTGATATGCCACAGAGATTAAACAGGTTGACTCAAGTCAAAACAATTCAGAAGATGGGTTTTTTTCAGCCAACATCAATTTTGCTGAAATGCAGCATCACTCTATATATTTAGGTTGTACAATAATGTTGCCCTCCTTGTATGATAAAAAGCTATAGAATAATATTTCTAAAACACAGTTAAGTTAATGCAATGTTTGGGATCTTCTGCATTTCTGAAATTTAGTGATTTTAATTATGCAACATCAAAGCTAAAAAACAGAATGCAAAGACACGGTTTGGCAGTACAAAGAAAAAGTGTGATGCTGTAACCCACCAGAGCATCTGAACTTATTTTTCTGTGCTTTCAGAAACACTTGCAAGAGCAACCCATGACATCCTCAGAGTGATGTAGACAGCAGAGCAGCAGTGCTGCCCTTTCCCACTGCGATGGTCCCTTGAAAAAGCAGCACTCTGGTTTCAGAAATATATTCACTAACCTCTGAACACCACCACAAAAGGAAACTAGGATATATTTAAGGACAGTTTTGCTTCTCTAGGAAATGCACAGTGAGGAATGGCACAGCTGGGTAGCAGTGCTAACGGAAGAGTGACAGATTTTAAGTGACAGGAAGAAACAGGACAGAAAAGGGCAAGGGAGAGGTTTGGTGTTCATAAAAGCAGGGTAATATATGGATCTGAATATGGGCAAGGAAAATGTCATGGACTTAGGTGGCACAGGCATCATTATAGGAAAGTCTGAAAAAGAGCATGGCTTTAAAGGAAACCAGTCCATGCTGGGCACATTCATCCACTAGCATGTTTTTTATTTCATCTTTTCATCTGCTGGCAGTAACCAAAGTTGACAGGGGCTATTGGAGCAAAATTTAAGTCTATTAAGTGAAGGTTGGCATCCTCAGTTCTGCGCCGAAATATAGACTGACTTAATAAAACAGCTGAGTTTAGTTGAAATTACAGGGGAAAAGTAGACAAACTGAAATTTGGACTGGAGCACAAGAGCCAACAGCAACTTTATATAATGTGTTTGAGGGATGTAATGCCCTGAAGTAATAACAAATGCATTTTTACATCTCATCCCAAGAGTCCTACAGATTTTCTTCTGGAAATGTCCTAAAAATCTCAACCTTGATATTCAGACTTACAATTATTCTGAGCAAACCTATTACCCTGGTGAGTTGCCCTCTTTTCTTCTGTGGCAAATTTCTTCTACTTGACTCCCAGTTCTGCACAAAGTGATTTATTAGAGAGACTGCATTTCCCCCTCCCCCCCTCCTTCTGGAAAGTGTCAGTTTCTGAACAAGATCAAATAATCTCCTGCACTTCAGTATTGACTAATTTTAATTATTAAAAACTTTCTCCCAGGAAAAACTCTTCATGCTGTTTGCTGAGAAACTAGCAATTTTTAATAGAATTCAGGAACTTCTTTTCATGAGGAGATCAGGGAACACTGGAGACAGAATTCTGTCTTTAAACTAGGCTCACAGTTTAATGACTTTTTTTAAAAAGTAGGTAGAACTAGCTTTTTCCTTTTTCTTTTTTTCTGTCTCTGCATCTCCCTTTAAGCTTGCAATAATGGGCCTTGCAAAAGCTAGAGTAATAGTAGCACATAATTTGTTATGCAGTAACACTTAATCATATATATCTAAATGAATTATAAAGCTAAACACATACTTTGCATATATATACTACACTTATTAAAATCAGAAAACAATCTTTTATTAGATACCATTTTAGTGATATGCAGTCCCCATTGCCATAAGTTTATATGGGATCCTTTCCTCACAACAGCCTAGCAAATTGATACTGTTAAAGTGTCAATGAAATAAATAACAGCTACATTCATATGATAATTTCTCACACTCTCAGGTTTTTGCATCATTGACAAATAATTAGATGTTTTAGTACGGTAATAGGATAATTACACTGTTGCTCCATAACTCGAAATCTAAAGACAGCACTATCTGCAATTAAAGTATATGCAACTTTGCCTACAGACATTGCAAACCAGAATATCTTACCACAACAACAAATTGTTTACAGCAGTATAATGAAATTAAATAAATGCTTAATGATGTAAGCTTGACAAAGTAATAAAGTAATACGTAGAGTCCACATTATCTTCAGTTAGGGGTATGCTTTGGTTGAAGAGTTCTTAACATTACAGTTCAAAGAGCTGGATTTTTATCTGCTGCAATTTTCAGCTCCATTTCATCTGTGCACTAAGAGAAAGGTTCTCTTGCTGTGCAGGAGCCATACCACAGGATAACGTACGTAACAAAGAAATTAAGTAAAGGAAGAGCTAGCAGGCACAACATTAGGACTAAACTGAAGAAACTACAGCTGGCTGAATTTGTGAATAGTAATTTCATGGGGGGGGGGGGGGGGGGGAATAAAAAAAAACCC
>JANZLQ010000002.1:32119817-32133619 GCA_026212715.1 Elanus axillaris | reverse complement strand
GGGGGGGGGGGAATAACATAAAACCCACAGGAGACACTGCTTGTATTAAATGATCTTTTCTTGCACATCTAACAAAGAACAAAACCATTCCAGTCACTGTGCACCAACATTTGTAAATATTTGCATGATTTTATGAGATAGGCATGAATTCAGAGCTAACCACAGTATTTCCCACAGCCCGGCATTACAGTCACACTGTGAGCACACACCTCTCTAACTACATGGGGAAAGCAGGACCCACAATTCACTCTTGAAAACCACCATCCTCCCAGGGGCGTTTTGGCAGGTGGACATGGCTGCTGTCGGAGATGGGAGGGGGGCAGGCACCATCCACTGCTCTCTGCTTCTCACCTATGATCAGTAATGCCACTGAAGGAAATAGTGCTGTGACAAGGCAAGCTGAAAGCCAGTTGTTGCAGAGCTGCAGCTGTACCTTACGCAATCCCTCACTTCATTCAGACATTAATCCCCCATGGAAGTGACATTACAGATCCCCCTTCGGTTAGTATTTCAGGGGTCTATAGCTCTTCCAGTGGGAACTGGAGGCAGCAAGAAATAAATAGTGTGTGGTATTTGCATAGCAGTCAGAAACATTCTGAAGGCCATGCCCCTTGTCAGCAAGAAAAAGGAACTGCTTTCACAGCCTGACTGCGGCCAGGCTTTCTGCCAGCAGAAAATTTACTATGTGGACAAAATGAATTTCAAAGACTTTTAATTGGATCATCACCCAAATTCACCTTTGCTAATTGCAGAAAGTCCAATAGACTAAGGATTTCTTCAGGAGTTCACCGTTTTGGAGCATGGCACATTCCCTGGTTTTCTTTCATGAAGGGAAAATATTAGTTTGGTATTTCAGGTATTTCCATGACCGTATTTTCAGCATCTCAGCTACGTAAATTAACCTGCAAATGAATACAGACTATGTTTTCTAAGGGGGAAAAAAAGCTTTGACTTCTGTTGTCTGATGTAGAAAGCCTGCTGATACAAATTGCAAGTGTGACTTTACTGCTGCCCCTTTCACCACCGTCATGTCCAAGAGGCATATTTTGAGTACTAAAAGGGACTCTGGACTCATCTATGTTTTAAAGACAGTCATGTAAAACACCCCTGTTGCCAATCCAAACTGCTGTTGCTACACTCACCACCCTTTCCAGTGAAGAGCTGAATTACCAGTTAAAAGATTCCAGATTCATAATGAGCCAGGTTATATAATGAACATTCACACACGGGATCTGTGATCAGGAACCTCCATCCCACAAACCTCAAATCCCATTAGGCAGATCTGCTTTTAGGGTTAGAGATGATGCACCATGGCTTCACCCTCTGTTCATTTGTCCCTTAGTCTAATTCCTAACTGAAACACTCCACTTTTTTACAACGAGGCTGTCTGCATAACTGATTTTCTTTGCCCTTTTGTCTATTTAATATTCACACCTCACTGCTCAAACAGTCCTCAGAGACATGACAGGTACCATATTTCTGTTGGAGTTGCAATTGGTTTTCAGTATTTTTCACTGACCTTCACTTACTAACTTTAAAAACTTGTGAAGAAAAGTGTAATTTTGGGGCATATTCACAAAGGCAACTGTCAGCTTTATTTGCTAATGTTTAGACGGGATTTTCAGTTGGTTTCTTGTTTCTAAGCATTGACGTTATCCAGACAAGACAAACTGTGAAACAGAGGTCACTGATGTTTAGCTAGTCTGGGCAACAATTACCAATGAGTTAGGAAAAGCTACTATGCTGAAATATATAACTGGAAAGTTTCTGGCACAAATGGAAGAGGAGGGGTTCTCTTCTTGTCTGTATGAAGGGGAGACATTTATTTGTTGTGGATATAGGGAAGCAGCTTTGAGGGACGATATAAAACAGGGAATTGTAGAAAATACCTTTAACAGAAAACCACTGTTAGATCCTTGAACTTCAACCAACCACCGTATAATGTAGGCTACTGGAAAGGCTTCTGCAATCATCACCTTCCTCTGTTTGCTTGTAAATGGCACTAATCTGCAGTTGTGTGGCTGTACTGAACTGCTCTTACCATGTGGCAATTTTCAGTGCCCTTTACAAGGTACCCAGAAGAATGTGTTCTTATGACAAATAAATGCTGCTGTGTGTTAATTTCATGCCCTTTTAATTTATGCTGTACTACATTTGTTGAGTAATGTTTGCCAATATCCTTTCTTTCACCTAATCTGCGGATAGAGCTAAAAGGCTTACTTTATAAGATAGCTGGCTTAGTTATGACTTCTAAGTGTCAGTTATCTTTCCTACTGAGTATAATGCCACTCAATTCATTTAGAAACAAGATAATTTTATAGTTGTCTGCCTTAAGCTGTACTATCTGATATTCTTAAGTAATTCATATCCACTTGTTTTGTCTGTGCTCATTATTTCTCAACTTCAAACTTACCTTTTAAACTACAAACGTGAAACAGTCTCTTATGCAATTTACAAGAACAACAAAAGGCAATTGTACTTCCCTTAGCTTTAACAGAAGCTTCCAGGATATTCTTAAACAAAAAATCCCCTTATTTTCTGCCTGCAAGGTAGATCTCTGCCTTCTTTCCTCTTAATCTCTGACTTTGCACCTTAAACAGGAAAACCTGGTGTGAAATTTCTTCAAATGATTTTTAAAAAATTTGACTCTGTAATATATCATCTCATCTACCACAGCATTAATATCCCAAAGGACCTTCAGTAATTCAATAAAAAATTCAATCCAGAAATGCTTTTGGCTATTTTGAGTCAAGTTTAGCTTCCTCAAACTTTTCTATGTTTGAGCCCTCAACTTACATTCAAAGATTTCATGCTACAATCACTAGCAATTATATCCTCTTTTATCAGGCTTTAAATGTTTCCCTGTTATCACCCTTTCAGGTGCTGAAAATCCAAATGTCCCACAGTCTCCGACCAAAACTATTTGTATTCTGAGCTTCTTTTTGCACCTTTTATGGGTGATGTGTCACAAATTGTCACGGATCCATAACACAAATTGAACTTCATAACGTGGCATTCATTATCTAGATGTTTTTCCCATCACTGTTAATGTTGCAACTAAGCATCTCACAACATTGTTACTGGAGAAGTGCAGCTATTCCCATGTCAGAGATGGCAAGCTGGGCAGAAGTGGTAGGAAGATTTGCTTAAGGGCAGAGAAGGAGTTGAACATAATTTTCTTGTGTCACAGGTGAGCAACTCAATCACTAAAGGGGAAGGAGACTCTTGAGAGCAAAGCACATGTCAATAAATCATGCAGAAAGATCCCATGATCCCCTATGTGTGTTTTCACATTTAACTTTCAATGGATATACTACTAATATTTTGCAATTCCATTGGTTTAAAATGGAAAGTCTCATCTCGCCAAGCGCATATGTCCATCCTCCATGTTCATGCACCACTTTCCTTTCCCAAAGGGCAAGCACACCGTCTCCCTTTCTTCCCCTCCTCCCTGCAAAAGCAGCCAACTTCCACACATCCTGTGCTAAGGGCTTCTCCCATCCTACACCTGCCAGCAGGGAGTGGGGAAAGAGAGGTCACCAAGCCATGCACCATGGCAGGAGCAGTAATGACAGACTGGATGCCTATGCTAGGCTGAGATCAGGCAATGAAAGACAGCATTTGGGTAGGCAGGCAGGAGCTGCTGCCTAGATGGGCTGGACAAGGACTTTCACAACCCTCAGATGGGCCACACCAACAGCTTCTTAAAATACATCCTCAATGTTATTTTGTGCTTTCCTCATACACACACCTATTGTCACTTCAAGAATGTAAAAATTCCATGCTTCATTTTTGCCATAGTCTTAATTTAACAATATACTTCTATACCAAAGAGAGCAGGTAAAACTGATAATTGCCTCATTTCTGCTCCTGGTTTGTAATCCTAACACTAACCTTTTCTTTGATTGCTAGTTAACATTGGGTATATTAAGCTTGACTATTTTTTTCCTACAAGATTGCAAAATGAGGACAAAAGGGGTAAGGCCTAGATCAACAACTAGATTTTCACTAGCCCAAACTCTATTAACTTTTTTTGCTCATTCTTTTATTTATCAGTCTATGACATTTCTCTTTCTGCTCTTGCCCATCATGCCCACCCTTTGAACAGAAACATAGCTACAGATGCTACTTTGGCAAGGTAGACTGAAAGCTGCAGTGGCATCACATGTTGTTAGAGAAGGCTTGAACTGCTAATGCATCTCTGTCACACCGTTTGGTGACCTTGCACATGTGTCCTTTTGACTCAGTGTCTCAGGGTAACACAGTGAACAACAAAAAGAGCATCAATCACTATTTCACCACATTTTTGACTTGCAGGAACCATTTTCTGCTGCTTTCTGGACTGATTGCTAAAGAAATACAGAATTCTCCCCAAAAATTCAGAGCACCATTACATAACTGAATCTCCCAAATGGAGTGTTTATACTGAATTCATCATCATGGTGTCTGAGCATCTGTTGTATTTAAAATGAGAAAACAATTTAAACATAGTGTTTAGTCAGAAAATCCTGCACGAATCCAGAAATGATGATAAGTTCATCTAAAAGCCTTTTTTCCTACATTACCCCTATTCTCTCTTAAGATGTAACTTTTGTAGATGATGGATTGAGTCAGTGCCAAATTACAGCTTGCAATGAAATTTTGCATCAGCCAAGACATAATCAACATTAAACATTTGAGTCTAAGACTTCATTTTGATCTTCACACAAAGTGAATTGCAGAACAGTGTCATTTATTTATGTTTACCCAGCTTTTGCTCATCTGCTAACAATGAATGACAAGAGTGGTTGACTGGCAGGTCAGCCAAAAATACCCCACATTTAGAATAATCAGCAATGGAAGGCTTTAGCAATGACTGCCCTGTCAAAAATTCTCCTGAAATCACACAGCAACTAGCGTCACAGACACATCTATCTACCTCTGGGGCTCAATTTGGATTTTTCCTTCATTGTGTTTTCTACTATCTGGAAGAGATTACAAATGATTGTGACAACTTGAAACAGTTCTGGCAGCATTTGGATGGCAGGAATCCATCACCTCTCACGTTTATTTCTTCAACCTATCATCTACTTACCTTTTTAGCGTTAGCACAAAGGTGAAAGCCCTCATAGCAAATTCCAAGACATGCATAGCCACTCTGACCTCTTAAGCTAGTAATTTGTATTTTTTACTCTAGTCCTGGGGATGCTTAAAAGAAACATCAAGTTTTAAAAGTCATCTAAAATAGCCTTTTTTTCCTACTTGCAAATTAATTAAAGACTTACAAAAGAAGTAAGAACGAGAAATACTTTTAAAACTTCTACACTTCATTCAGGTCCTATTTTTCATATTTCCTAGCTGCAATGGTTACATATAAACAAGGAATAAGTATGTTTTGCTCGGTTAGTACCCTCATCAGTGTAAGATACCAGGTCAGCAGCCAAAATGGCTGTCCTGCTTCAGACCTAATTCTCACAAATCTCAAAGTACTATTAAACACCTTGTTAGAATATCTTAGAACAGATGCCCCAGAAAGCTTAAGACTCTCACTCACCTTTTATTTACATGTCTGCATCTAGAAGTAACTACTTTAAACCTAAAGCAGGCAATACTACTTTTTTTTTTTTTAAAGTCATAATATATGCTGAAAATAACACACAGTGTTAACTACTAACCAGGGAACCCTGGATAAAGCTCACTGTTAAACACCATTTGTTGAACAGAAATATTGCAATTTATTTCTTGTTAAAAATGGTCTAATCAAGTGTTAGACACCATTTGCAGTTTAAGTACTAATTCCTAGCATATCATTATTTCTAGTAAAGTAGATTTTCCAGCCAAGTATAGTTAACCCTTGACTGCATTTCCACTTCACTGGACAATTCATTTTTACATTCCTCTGCACATGCTTTTATACAGCTGTCTGCTCAGAAGCAGGAGAAAACTGAGTTCCTTGCATTCTTAGTCTTATTCTTTTAAGTAAAAAAAGAAGAATTATAATCTTTTATTTGTCTAGGATACAATTTCTGGCATATTGCTACAAAAGTGGATGACAAGTCTTTCTATTAAACCAATATTGTATAGGCATTTCTTTCAAATCACAAAATAACTGTCAAAAGCAGTAAAAAAACCGAAAACCACAAACCACATTTGCCAGCAACAGCCTAAAAAACCACAATTTTAATACGGAGAACAAAGAGCATCAGAGGTATAAAATTATTGCAAACAAATGTTTCTTGCATTCCTCCTTTGTTATATTAAACTAAGTTAATCTTTTAAAATTATTTTAATCTTAAAACCACAGTGGCTTCCTAAAATGCTAAGTAAACTGCTGAAAGTATAGGTGGTCATGTAAAATTTATTTTACCGGTTTACCAACAGTAACAGTACCTCACTGCTGTGGGCTTATACGTAAAAAAACAGCAGACAGGTAGATGTATGGATTAATTAATAGGTATGTGGGTAATACCACCTTGGCAGATCCCAATATTTCATGGTATAGTAAGTACCCTGTGCATGAGGAAAATACAGTTTTGTTTTTCAAAGAAAATTGCTGTGAATCATAATTTCTATCTTCTTAAACAGCATTCTTCTGAGCCCACTAACAGCCACTACTCCAGCTGTTACTTCAAATACCTCTCTGAAAGCAAAAAAGGGACTGGGAAGTGGACCAGAGAGTTAAAGTTCTTACCCTGCTTGAATGTGATGACTTATGACTTGTGCCTTGAGAAGACCAGGATTATCCACCAAGATGCAATAATTAAATATGTACAATTTTAGTGCATTCTTCTTGCATATGGGTATGTGTGGACAAACAAAGTTTGACCATTATAAGAATTCAGGAAAGGACAACATTAACATCCAGCTCCAAATCCTAACCAATTAAGAAAAAACTTCAATTAACTTTTTTTTTTCTTGAATAATCCATATAATATTTAGGCCTATTATTAAGCAACACAACAGAAAAATCCTTCATCGCTTGCCAAAGATAGGAAAATTCGCACTGCATCCCTGCCAGGTATTGGTCTAATGAAACAAGACAAATCAGGACTACAGGTTCTGAGGAGCCTGATGCATGTTCTCACACATGGTGCTATACCTTTCCATGAAGGAGAAGGTACATTTAATCTAATTTAAGACAAATCTAAAAATATTTTTGTCAGCCACACAAATTACACATCCTAGAACCAGGGGACATTTAAAAAATCTCCTTCCTTTTGCAAAGTGAGGACCTCTGATCTCATACCTCTGATCTCGTACCTGTTCAGATCGATAAAATTAATACCATAAATAACTCTTTGGTGATATGACATTACTGCTCTTTCCAATGGGTTTTATAAGATCTGCAAGAGCAACAATATTTTAACACTGGAATATCAGATATTGTTTTTAATAGGTTTTTAACTCATTAAAATTATTTTCCTCACGGGACACTTACCATGCATAAATTACGTTTCTTTTGCTGGTTTTATTAAACTTTGGATAAACAAAAATGCATAAATTTTTTTTCTTAATGAGATCTTAGCCAATTTTTACAAGGACTCTGAATCAAAACAAACATTTAACTTGTCTTCTTGAGCAATGTCATTTGCTTTTGTCCCCTGCTGTGCTGGAAGCATGCTTTGTGCTTGCTCTCAATCAGGTATCCCAACAGTTTATCAGGTTACACAGCATAATACAAATATTATAGTTACAGATTAGCTGTTTCTTGCTGCATTCACTTCATAGTTTAGATCCTTTGTCATTTACAAATCAAAATGTTTATGCACTCGATTATAACACTTCTAAGTGGGAATAAAGGGCATTCCATTACTCCCAAGAGGACTATGAAAACGTTTGTGTGTAAAGTACTGATACTCTAAATTCCCTCACTTTCATATTTCTCCACGTGTCATTGCAGCAGAACATCTCACAGTAATCTAACATTTATAAAAGAGTTATGCTTGCACACTAGATCAGAGCTCTGTAATTCAGAGAGGGTCTTTGTCCAAGTTAAAAAAATTGCTAAAAGATTGCTGAAAAGACTCCCTGGAATTTTTGGCACCTGCAACCATCAACACAGCAAACTGCCTCCTTTTGCTTAGCCAAAGAGCCTTGGTCAAATGCCACACAGAAAATATCCTGCTACTAGCTCTGCCCAAAGATGCACATTTCACCTAGATGAAGGATCAAGAAAAACAGCAAAACACATTGCAGAGGAAAACCAGTACAAACAATGTGAGTACTTTGAGTACAGGGCTGAACTTTATCAAAGTACAGGCAAAGAACTGGTTATTACCATTATAAACACACATGCATACGTGTTGGGAAAGGGAAATAGATCTTTTCCCCACAGTAGCCAGAACATGATCCATAATATCAACCTATCTATATTATTTTACCTCAAAGACACAGCCTACCAGGCTGAGGAGAGCGTGCTCAGTAAATTACCCCTAACATACTGTCGTCGGCTCCTGCTGACATTCCCAGTGCCACCAACCTCAGGTGTCTGAAAAGTGCAGTGTCTGCTCCTGGTCCAATGCACATTCTTGGGTGATGGAACAAGGGCACATTCTGGATTTTCATCAGCTAAAAGAGAGTAATTAATCTTAATTCTCCTTTTCTCCCTGAAAAATAGAACTTCTGTAGCTCGAAGAAAACAAAGAGCTATCAGTCGTTCTGTGGCAAATTAATCTTAAAGGGGGAATCTTCCAAAGAAAATCAATAGCATATAACAAGATTCTGTATTGTGTTTGAGCCCTGAAACTCAAACTAGAATGAAAGGGTACTTTCAGCACTGCAAATTTGCTCTTGTTTTGCTTTGTTTTTAATACAATGTCATCATTTGAAAAAGTGAGATTTTCACATATGAGCAATTTTAGTTATGTGTGGCTTCAACTACATGAAAGATGCTAGTAATATTTAATACGGATTGTAAGATTACAGGTATTTCAGGCAACTTTAAAGAAATTCTTCTCAAAAGAAGGAATTTAATAGGGTATTATATTTTTTTATCCTGTTTGTAATATTCTATATCTAAGACACCTTTATTCATTTGTACATAAATTAGTCTGTTCCATATGAGAAACTTTGAAAATGATGTCTCCTCTCATAGCCAATCTTTAAAAAAAAACCAAACCAAACCAAACCAAACCAAACCAAACCAAACCAAACCAAACCAAACAACATCAAACCAAAAAACTAATGAGTTTAACCATGGTACCATGGAAAAAGCTTCAAAATTAATTTGGGTGCAGGGAGGAAGGATACAACTCTGACAGAGAAAGTGGCAGGTTTCAGAAGAAAAAAAGTCTGTCTTCATTCAGCACTGGGATCTCTGAGAAACAGTAATTCATAGCAAGGCAAGGGGATATTTTCAAACTACAGCAAAGCAAGATTTCTCAAGCACGCTCTCCGAAACGGTTCATTACCAAACTGAGATGTAATAAAGAGAGGCAGAACGGGGCAGAGGCACACAAATCTGCAAGTATAGGAAACTTGAAAAGAAAACTGCTTGAAAGCACTGGTAAAGGATGCCAAAGCTTTCAGACAAGTACTTTTATTGTGAAGGCAGTGCAATATGCGGAGGAGAGATCATTTATAGATCAGCAAAGGAACTAACTGTTCTAATTTCTAATCAGTTCAAGTCTGTTAACTCATTTTGACAAACACCTAATGAGTGCCTGCAGTCTGGGTGTGAGTTTTGCACAGTGTGAATTGTGTCTCTTTCTGACATCTAGAGAGGTCTCCAACAGAGCTGGGACACTATTATGTGCTGAGGCCCATATTGGTCATTGCAATAGAATGTCTTATGCAAGACTAGAAATGCACTGGAGGGGAGGCTCCTTGCAGTGACTCTGGGACAAATATCCTATATGTGGTCATATGTACTTGGGAGTTTTACTTCCATAAGTCCCAACAGTAAAAACAAGAATTTGACATTGACTCAGGGCTTCCATGGGTGGAATGAGAATTTGCTCCTTACCTTTATCTATTCGACATTGTCTCAGGGCTTCCATGGGTGGAATGAGAATTTGGTCCTTACTTTTACCTATTCAACATTGACTCAGGGCTTCCATGGGTGGAATGAGAATTTGGTCCTTATTTTTGCCTTTTCCTGCACTAAACATTTTGGATTGTTAGATAAACTAATCTAATCCATTGTTATTCTGGGACTTTGCATAGAAGGAAGTAGTTTAAAGCACATTTCATCACTTATTTCCTTGATAATTCACAAGCTAGTTTGGCTGCCAGAATGAATAGTTGTACATAAAAAGAAAAATACATTACTAAGCCTAAAAATTTCAGTAAGCGCACAATCCCCAGAACCATGATGTTATCAAAGTTCAGCAGTACCACAAAGTGATGACTAACAAGCCTATAACCTCTTTGTGCTGTGGAGTAAATGCTCTCATTAATTCTTTACAAGACCTTTAGAAAACGTACTGCATCCATCCTGCTTCCTAGCTGTCAGAATTTAGTAGATTACTTCATTGGCTGCTTTGACATTTTTACTTTTTCATTCCAGTTTGGTTTGTTTGATTGCCTTAAAAAATGCCTACTCTGTGAATTGCAGAAAGGTCAACCAATAGTTCCCAATCTGGATAAGACAAAAGTACCTGAAATTAATACATTATAGCAGTAATTTTGACCGTTACCTTATTTTTTTGTTCTGTGAACCAATAGCTGTAAACAGTAAAGCTACGTGCCAAAGATCTTCTAATCTTACTAATGCAAATATTCTCTTTCCTTTCAGAATTTCCACTATCCTTTTTTACTTCAATGCCTAAGCACTAAAACAGCATCGCTAAGGGATTTGGAGGGTGGTAGGAGGACAATGCTTGGTGGATTTTTATATTATGAAAGCTCACAAGATCTAATTCTGAGTAATTTACTTATAAGAAGAATACATTTTGCAGTCAGGGCAGAGTGTAGGAAATAGAACTGTCTGAACACTCGCAGAGTTTGGGCACATCATTTATTTCTCAATTTATCATAGACTGAGGTAATAATGGTCTAGGTTACACATAAATTAAGATGCTGTTATAATTCAGATCACTACTAGTACACATGTTGGTGGACATACATATTCATATAGCAAATCAAGGCTTTGTCTTTGTAACTTGATTGTGCTTTGCAGATCATCCTTGCAGAGAAAACCTTGCAATTGTATTACACTGCTGAAGCACCAGACATTGCATTCATCCAAAAGACAAAGTCACCGATGCAAGCGCTAAACACCATTTCAGTGGTTTTTGAGGCAGTGGGTTTGTTTTTTTCCCGACTGTAAACATAGAAAGCAGAATACAATGAAATTTCTTTACTGACAGTATTAGCCTTTGGCTATTTGTACAGTTAAAGACTACCAGACATATGTCAAGCTAATACTGATCTTGTACATAGTATGTAAGTCCAGAAATTTCAGTGGACAGCCTTTAGATGTATGTCAGCACATGGAAGACACACCTGATTTTTAAATACAAACATCAGGCTGCTGCAAGTCTGAAAATGCCAGAACAATGACCTTACTTGTCTAATTAACATCTGAAAAGTAAGAAAGATATCTTCAGGCTAAATAAAGCTCACTAGCCTTTCAAATTCTTAGAAGTACTTAACTGCCTCACTATTCATTCAAGTTCATTAAAGTTGTTCATCTTTAAAAAAAAAAAAAAGTGAGGCTATTTGTATTGCAATATGAATGGTAACAGTGTCTAGTGATCCCAGACAACTCAAATATCACTGTTCTGAGTAAGACATTTACATATGCAGGGAGAAATGAACTGTGCCGTCATAATTTAAAAGTCCCAGCAAATCATAAAATGAAAAAAGCAAAAGGAAATCTGTAGGAGCTAAGGAGAACCTGGTTAACAATAATACAGTAAGTAACTAACTGTAGGAGCTTTTGTAACCACTTTTGTAAAATCTGGGGCCAGCGAATTCTGTGAGTACTGGTTTAAACAGTTTCAAACCCGTATCCCATATGTTTCTTCAAATATTTCAACCCCTGACTCCCCAGTGTTTGGCTCAAGGCTGAAAAGTACAGATTACTCGATGCCCATGGCAAGTGCTGTTGCAACAGGGAAATGATGTCAACCCCTGCAGTGCAATTCATAACTTGATGTGGGTAAATTCACTTACTGGCAATTTAGAAGAAAATGGGCTGGTGCTGTGCCAGTTGGAGACAGATGGTGACTGAAATTATTAAAATCATGCGTGCTGCAAACCTCTGAAAAATTGCAGTATTACAAAATATCCTAAGTGTAGATGGGACCCTAATACAAACCAATTGGTGTATAGAGAGTATTTGCAAACAATGTATGGTATGTTTAATTGTAATCTCTCCTTTCCCTATTTTCTAGGTTCAACTAATCCACTATAACCATGAGCTGTACACAAATGTCACAGAAGCTGCAAAGAGTCCTAATGGGTTGGTGGTAGTTTCCATATTTATGAAAGTAAGTATTCAGCATCATCAATACCTAATATATAGACAATGGCCTTATTTTCCCATGAGCTGTAAATCTAGGAATTAGACTCCTTATTATGCTATAGCAATGCCTAGAGGCTCTGATCTCGAACCCAGAGACAGCATCGCCCTAGGAACTGAACACATAATCTCTACTCCAAAGCATTTACAATGTAATGTAAGGAAAATGAAAATGCCTGGGGGGGGCAGGATCCTTATATCATAAACATCACTCATAACACATTAACAGCTATAACAAAAGTTACTAATTTTGCAGATTTTTTATTTCTTCATGAAATGTTATTTAGTCAATTAAAAGTAAATCTCTTCTAGTAGGTTGAGGCCCTGGGAAAGAGGGCATTTTTGCTCTTTGGAGACATGCTGATGTTTCAAAGTCAGCAAAATAAATTTTTCTCACAATGATAATTAAAACATCTTAAACTATCAAAACTGAAAGAACATTAAAGGTGTAACTCTTAATATCTTCCATTTCACAGAACTAGAAAGACATTTGAATATTTTGTCATATTTTAGTCTCCATCCTCTTGTGTTCAAGATGCATAGTTAGGTCTATAAATTACAGTGATCTAGCACTGAACTCAAACCTCCCTAATTACATTAGAGAAACGTTTTCTCTCATTTTATATGAAGAATGCATTTCCCCCCAAAATGTTGTTCATACTCTGCCATTACGTATCTATGTTTCATCAGTCTAAAAAAGCATGTATTTCTGAATAAGTGCTTCATGCTGAAATAAATAGCTTTCATCATCAGACCCTACCCATTGGATATCTATTAATTCCCTTTAATACTCTCTAATCCATTTCATAAGGTAAAGTTCCAGACAAAGCATTAACCTCAGAATTAAAATATGCATTTCACATAGCATCTTGAATTATTACATATGAAAATTGCCCTTTTATACAGGTCTATTATTTAAGAAAGGTATTTAGGTTACCTTTTTCCCTCCAAAATTTATTGTATTACAACCCAAAGATCTGACTTGGATTCACACAACAGGATAAAATTGAAGCAAGCCTTCAAAATGCCCAGCATGCCAATTTTAGCTAAATAATGCATCACTCATGTACTTGCTGAGTTGCACACCTCTTGTAATGAGCAACAAAATTTAGTATCTGCCGCACCATATTTTTCTCTAGGCCACTGTCACTGGCAGCAAAACATGTGTTCTATTTTAAATGTTCAGAGTAGTTAGAAAAACTTCCAAGTGGAGAAGTGTGATGGGTTGACCATGGCTGGACGCCAGGTGCCCACCAAGTCGTTCTATCACTCCCCCCCCACCCCTTCGCTGGACAGGGGAGAGGAGAAAAAAATATAACAAAGGGCTTGTGGGTCAAGATAAGGACAGGAGAGATCA
>JANZLQ010000002.1:32085348-32119717 GCA_026212715.1 Elanus axillaris | reverse complement strand
GCTCGGCCTTGGCTGGCGGCGGGTCCATCTTAGAACCGGCTGTTATTGGCTCTATCGGACAAAGGGGAAGCTTCCAGGAGCTTCTCACAGAAGCCACCCCTGTAACCCCCCCCACTACCAAAACCTTGCCATAGAAACCCAATACAAGAAGTAACTATCTGAATTTCCACAAAATGGAACCTGAACTTAATTTTCCTCATGGCTACCTGTCAAACAGGTTTTGGATTACAGTTTTATCCAATAGCCCATTTATTTTCCTAAATCTTAATTAAACTGTTTGTAAAGTTCTCCATTTTCAAAATAAATTTATTTCACTCTTGATCAATGCTAGATGTATTACAGCAGCATCCAGTGCCTGATAAAAAAAACACAAAAAAACACAACGCAGAATAATTTAAAGATAAGTAGGATATTAGAAGGCTAGCTACAGAGTTACTAAAATGTTTCCATAAGAAAACGTGACACTGATTTTGTTGCTAACTAATAACAGTTTTGCCATTTACAGTGCAATAAAATATCTCATTAAATTATCATCGATAATCAACAATAATATTGCTGATAAAGTACATACCCACCCCCTTCACCCCCAAAAGCAAAGCAAAAATGCCTCTAAGTCTTCTCTACCATTTTTCCTCTAAATCCTCTTCAGGTATGCTTAGGTTCATGTAGACCAAACATTTTACATGTATGTATATGTGTGTGTGCACGTGGGTGAAATTTAGGCATTTCATACCTATGTGTAAAACAAAGGCAAGACAGATTTTATTTGCAATATAAGTAGTCTGCTGCAAGGAAAGTATATTTCTCAGTAAATAGAAAAATAATAGAATATTATATGAAAATCCTGCCTAATTATATTAACCACCTGCAAATCCCATCAAAGCTGTTGGAGAATAAACCTGTACTCACACTTGTGTTCAGGCATTAACTTCTATTCATCCCAGTCTCCCATCCCTGTTATTTTTTGATGTATTTCTAGATACCAACTTTCCTACAAGATTTGTTAGAAAAATATCCGAGTAATTATTTCCTCTTCCCACAGCAGTGATAAAAAGGCAGAAACAATTTGGAGGAGTGGCAGGAGAGAGAGAATGAGTACATGCATGTGCATGCACACACAGAACAGCCACATTTCCAGGAAGGAAATGTTTGTGAAAAGATTTTGACATTGTTCATTTTCTCTTCTATAGGTATCTGAATCGTCAAATCCATTTCTAAATCGTATGCTTAACAGAGACACCATAACGAGAATAACATATAAAAGTAAGTTTCTTTTAATTTACTATGGCTAACAGCTGTATGCTTTTAGTATCAAATAATTTATTTAGTGATCCACTGAAACAAGAGGAACTTCATTATGGGCAGAAATTACAAAGTTTGCATTGTCAGCAACTCTACATGATAAACTTGGGAACCTGAAAAATCTAGTCAGGTCATCAGTTCATCAAATTAATTTTTAACTTCAAAGTCTATTTTATGTTTGAACAAGCAATAAATTAATGAAATTATACTCAACAAATACATATACTGTATTCACACAGAATACTCAGGAGAAACTGCCTACTATTAGCAATAAAAGTAACATGCAGAGCAGCCTGGATTGTATCAAACCAAGTTATGACAAGATGCTGCATCTTTAACTGTGGATTTAGTATTCAATAATGCTTTCTTTTAGTACAGAAAAGTTATGACATTTCTATTCATCTATTGCTGCATTTAATGGATATATAAAGAGGTCATTAACATAGCACATATATTTGTTGTATTTGCATTTGGAAAGCCTTTAACTGATAATGCTAAATAATTCCATGTTAGTATATTGAACTTGTGGAAAATGGCAGTGAAAATTAGGCTAGTTTAGAGAAAGTCATGAAAAATACATATATCTCACTGGAACAAATTAAAGCTCTTCTCCTGGAAACCTTATTCCCTTTGTCAAATATTCAGTTGAATTCCAAGCACCCACTAAGTTAATAAAGTAAGTTAAACAATACCAGAATTTAACTTTCAGAAACCACACAGGAAACTGAAAAAATAAGTAAAGCATTGTAAAAGTCAGGCTTTGTTTGTTATTCTGTAAACAATGACTTAACATTTTCATAAACTTCATTAATTTTGCTTTTGTTTATGAAAGCTGGAAGAGAGTTGCTCATGATAACTGGAATGAGAATAGTCGTCAGGACTCCGGGATTTGGTTCACAATTCTACAAGGGTTTACCTCAGTTTACTTCTCTGTAAATTAAATATATTGTACTATATACTCTACAGTAACATAGCATTACTTGGAAAACTTTGCATCTGAAACTCCAGAGATCTCAAACATCCATTTAACTTCAACAAAAGTCACGGAACTTCAGATTTATAGTGGAAAGGTTTGGAGAGATTTCTATATGCGTCCCTGAAGTACATAGTCTGATTTCTTTCTGTGGGTGCCATCTTTCTGCCTCCCTGCAAAGCCAGGATCGTAAAAAGAAAAAGTTTAGATCTGAGACCAATGTAAAGTGAAAGCACAGAATTTTACCCACTCATTCCCGAACAAGAGAGCACTAGAAAGATTTTGAGTCTTGCCATACAATACAGACTTTGAACAATATAGCCAATCCAACCCCATTCTGAAGTAGATCGTTCCTTGTCCTCTCCTATAACACACACTTTTCTTCCCACTGATATTTCTCTAATTTTAACTTACACTTAACACATTTTTTTACATCTTTGGTCCAAATAAGAGGCCTCTATTATAATAAAACTCTGTTCTCCATGACACCTATAGAAAGGAAGGTGATAGAGGGTTCCCCTCAGAACATTTTTTTCCAGATTGTTCCATCAGTATGAAATGCCATCTTCTCTGCATGGAAGAAGCAAGAGCTTAGCCCAGTTTTCAAACTGCCTGTCTTGATTCCTTGTAAAAACACAGCAATACTGTTCTGTAAGAGCTTTCTGCCTACCAATGCTGCTGCAGCATCCTGGAGAAATCGTCATCAAGGCTGTATGTGGTTTTTCAGGCTCTTTCACTCCCAAACTACACATTCCTGGCTTCTGTCTGGGGACCAGCCAGAAGATCTCTGACTGTACCTTCACTGAAGAAGCTCCTTTTCCCCCTGCATACACACACGCAGACCTGTCAGGTTGCACACAATAAGAATAGACTCCAACCTCATTTTTTCCATCACAGCAGCTGTATCTTATGCATTTCCATGAGCACCACAGCCTTTTTCATACTCCTTGGCCCCACACACTACAGTGACTGGCCAGCAGAGCAAAAACTAGAGAACCGGTGGCAGCTTAGAGCAGAGAGGCCATGATTAGGGATACACAGCTCCACAGGGCAGGAAGGCATCAGCAGCATCTTTCCCCTGTTGCATGAGCAACCATGCAACCGTCACCCACACCAGCAGGCAAGCATACCGTCCCAATACAAAATAGTTCATTTTTACACTGCACTTCTAAGTGGGCAGCCCTCCTCTGTGGAGTTGACAGCATCCCACAACCTTTCACTGGTTATTTTACCTTCTTAGAGGGAAAATGCAATTCCAATTGCACCTAATTTAAGTTTATTAAATTCACATTAAATTTCACATAAAGATGAACATATAACAGGCTGCAAAATCAATGATTAACAGAACTGTTTTAATTTTTAACCACTGTTACCACTAATGAGCTCATCTGTTAAAATGAAATCCTTGGTAGATACAATGCACATAATATTCTGCAGGGCATTGGTTTACCTACTGTAGTAACAAGTATTGACTGGGAATTTTTTAGTGCAAATTGGGATCGTGAAAGTGTTATTGAAAGTAATTTTGCAGTTGTCTTGCATGATGGATTATAGCATTGTTGCTGAAAACTAATTTTAGCTCTTACATTGCGAGGATTTCTATTCTGCCTTTAGCAGCTGGAGTTTTTTAGCTTTAGGGGTCCACTCCTGCAGTCAATACTCAGCAGGCTGCTGACAAAATGACCAGTCCCAGTGTGCTCAATAGGAGCATGGAGGGAATGATAAGTGGAGCATAGGTTCAGAGTCAGGACAGTTAGTAACACAACCAAAATACTTTTTTTAAAGAACAGCAACAAAATTAAGAGCTATCTATACTGCTGCATGAAATTTCCATGGGCAAAATGCATTAAAAGGGGAATTTCTACTCTTAGATATTAATGGCTACAGTGAAGTAAAATGGACCCCAAGGAATTTTTAAGCAGATTTTAAATGCTTATTTTACTCTGTTATCACAGCCCAAAGAATCTACTGTGAAGCAGTTGAAACAAGTGTTCTTTCAAACAGGGTTTAGTCAGAAGCTATATAAATATCTCTAAAGAAATACTGCTTTAATATTCCTCTTTAAGTATGACATTTGAGGTGATAAGTTAGCTTTCTTTCGGAACAGTTATGCTACATTAGCTTTCAGCCAGTGTTTGCATAATATTGGAAAGAAGTAACATTTTAGATTCCCAAAACTCCATATGAAAATTTGAGCTTGTCATTCTCCACCAAAATACTGGCACGTGTTCAGCTAGGCAGAAGAGCTGCAAAATTCTGCATTTCCTCAAATTCAATCTTTATTCATTTGTACATTATCTGTAAAATAGCTAAAGTATTCCAATTTTAGGAGATTATCCTCAAAAAGTTTAAGATTCAGATTTCTGGAAATAAGAGAATATTATTTTCTCAAGGCTCATGTTTCAGTGTTTTCTCCAAAGGACTGAGCTCTTGCAGCTCCTGTCACAAGTAGTAAAAGCTCAGCAGTCTCAACCCAGGCCCCAAGGGACTAACCTCAGGTATTCAAAATGAGCCTCTCTCAGCCTCCGTCTAAGTGACTTGTGAAGTTGGTAAATGGAGAAACTGTTTCAGGATTAAAAAACTGACTATCTCTACATTCCTTACCCTGTAAATCTAATTAATTACAGCTGTACTTTCCCTCTTTGTATTATCATGATATGAACTTGAAAAGCAAATGGACCTTCCTTTGTTCAGTAAATAATATATTCCCTATAAATACTCATGTTTTAAAGAGAACATATATAAAACTTGCTGTTAAAGCAGACCCTGCACACCTACTACAAATCTATGGATAAAAGAAGAGGATTTCCATCTTTTGCTAAGAAAATTGTCAGAGTCAAGGCCTTTATGTAAATGAATATGAAATCTAATTTGTATAGGGAAGAGTTCGTGAGTTCAGAAATCACCCTAAGGCACAAGCGGACCAAGATAAACAGAATGTGGGCTGTAGATAGGAATGATGCTGAGAAGCTAGTAAAGGCTGAATGAGTTTATTAAAGGAAGTTTATTACTGGGAAGAGATCACACGTGGTGATTTTGACCATTTGGAACTACATACTTGCAATAAATATAAGACAAGACATTAATGTGTTGCAGCCTAGTATTAGTGCAAACCCCCCAGTTCTGTTTCAGTTCCAGAATAGGAAACTTTAACAAAATGTGGGGAAAGGGAAACAGCAGAGCTGTTCACGGGTAAAACGTTGATAATCACATGCTTATTCTGTAGTCTTTTCTCAGACTTCTATTTCATGCCATATACAGGCATGAATAAATACTGCTTTTAATTGGCCAAACTCTTTAATTTCATTATTTCATTCATCCCCTCTTCCCCTTTTCCTGAAGTGATATTTTCCTCCAATATCCCATTGATCACAACTGATGGATGTTGACACATAGCATAATTTGCTGCCTCTCCTTAAACATATTCCAAGTGGAGACAGAGGTAAGGAACCAGGTTTGGAGCCACTTCACTGCTGGGTGCTGGTGTGGGAGATGGCCACATATTTTGTAGGTCCTCAGTATACAAACAACGTAACCTAAGCAGCTGAGCTGAAGCTCGGTAAGACTAAGGGGAGCATCCCTCCTGATCATGCGAGCACTGGCATATGTTGGCCTTGCCTGAATGAGTAGAAGGACCGTGCCCCACACTGCTCCCACACTGTTACATGCCATATTCCACCTCCAGAGCATTGTTATTTTCTCTGAATGACTAAACACTGTAAATTCACAGACAAAATTTAGACACCTATAGCAAAATAATGAATTACATTCTGTATTAAAGCAATGTGAGGCAACTCCAAAACCCCCATGATTACCTGCACTAAGGCCAGCAGTAAATCTGTTTCTGTATCTTCCATTTGATAAGTAGTTCTATTGTTAATAATCTGTGCACTGTTCTGAATACAAATTAGTCAACTTGAATGTGGCATACACAAAATAGATAGATATACATATACCTATCTCATCAATATCCCTCATCTATATTATTCTTTAGTTAGCTTTCCATCTCCTAGTAAACATTTCAGGGGAAATTTTACCTTGTTTAAATCATTTTAGCCCAGCCAAAGTCAATATGGATGCGAGAAAGCAGATTTAGTCCTTAGAGTGTGAAGCTATCTATTCTGACTGACTCGGTGCCATTTAAAGCTAACACACCGCTCTCCATGGTTCATAAATAATGGACAGGATGTTCATGTGGGAAAGGGAAAAATGTAAGATGACTCATTGAAAACAGGCATTGGCTTGAAAAAATGCATTCATTCTTTTCTCATGTAATTCTAGCAAAATTACCACTGCACTGCAAATAATGTTTTTAATGAATAGGACACAGGTGTATTGAGTCATCTCTAGCTGTTAAAATTTAACATTTTGACTCTTAATACTACAGCAATGGTTTCACACTTCTGTCTAGAAAATTTGGGGTTTAGAAAGACTCTGTATCCTAGGCCATGGGCCAGTGAAGGCTGAGCATGTTGCAAAAGGTGACAGCCACCTACAAGACACTAATAGTACTTTCTCCCCTACTTGTGGATGCAGCTATATGGCACAACAGTTACCCTGGCTGAAAGAGCAAGAACATGGCAGAAGGCTGTATTTCTGACAAACTTAAAAGGACATGCCAAGACTATATTTTGTAAAATAACAAACATTTAAACCATGAAATAACTGTAAGGCACTGGTCAATGTGGTATAAATGTTAGACTCTCACCTTGACACTTTAACTGATACTGTAGCCACTAATATTGCTCCTCCAAAAGCCTGTAGCATGTTGACGGCACTCTGTCAAAATAAAATGGTCACATTTGCTTTGCCTGTTTTCTTTGATTTTCTGTTGCTCAAGACACTAGTCTGCAGGCCTTTTTTTTTCCTTAGATATTACAAGACAAGCATTTTACTCATCTAAGTTTCATTGTTCAGCTATAGTACATTAGATTCAAGTTAAATTACTCTTTTTCTTTTTAGTCTTATACAGTTTCTTGTTTGTTCATATTTCATTCCTTGCTTCCATTTACAATCTGCTCCAAATGGCCAAGGAACTGTTTATCAGCTTAAAAAAAACCCACAACCAAATAAACAACCAAAAAAAATCCCACACAAAACCAAAAGCTGTTTTAACTTACAGTGAATGGTACATGAAAAACATCAGCGAATCCAACAGAAATGCCTAAATTATTGACATTGACTTAAAAGATGCATTTCAACATTTTTCTTTAGTCTGAGCTGTGTCTTCCATTTTATTTGTGCTCCTTTCCTTGCCTTCCATTAAAACCAGTGCTAGTTCATCTTCTGTATTGAAAGGGGAAACACATCTAAATATGCAGCTTTCCTTGCCTGCATTTTAGCGCTTGCTCTGCAAATGAACCATATTGAACACACTACATGCAAGTGAAAGCATGCAAAGAGATGTCACAACATTATGGCTTGTCACCATGCAGCTTTCTGAGATACACGATAGCAGTAGCATGTAAGTAGTGAAGTGTGTATATCCCTGAGTATTTCCTATTAAGGAACTCCTAATTGTAGTGACAGCATTACACAAGGGAAATAGTGCACATAATATAGAAAAGGCTGAGGCACTTTGATGAATTTTGAAAGATATAACCCTATCTCATCATATTTTGGCACATGTCCACAGAGTGAATTCTGTTGCAGAGGGATACCTCATTAATTCCCAGGGAGACTTAACGACAAAAGCAGGGACCCTAGTAAACTGCTTTCCAGCATATTTCTCCACCCTGACTTTTAATTCTGAGTGAGCTTGAGCTGCATCCACCCCCACTGCGCACATGAAAGGCCAGCAGGCTTCATTGAGCAGCTTTATTATCATGCATTAACCTTAACTTCCTCCTCTGGTAGAAGGGCAATTAAGTTTTAACACTCTTGGCCTTCCCAAGGCTTTGTTGAGGGAAAATTGTTAATCACTCCAAAGTATGGTAAGTCGACATTCTCCAAAGACTGCTGCATCTAAATCAATAGCTGCACTTCAAGAAGCTTTTAACTCCAGTTCTTAAACACAATTCAGAGTTTCACTGTGAATGCTTGTGCTAAACTCACGGAAGGTGTGCATGGGCATTTACGAATAGAACTCAATGCAAGAAGGATTAGTGAATTCATTTTACTTGTCCTTGTCCAAACTGCTAGAGCATTCAGAAATGTATGTTCATTACACCTCATATTTTGGTAAAACTGATGATGGTGTTCTGGAATAAGGGCTGTACATAAAAAGAGGAGGGGGGTTGGCTGGGGGGGGTGAAGCTATTGCTTTATCATCTCAAATGTTTTCCGTCTTTATTCTCCAGATGATGCTTACTTACTACAGGGGCTTAATATTGAGGAACTTTATCCAGAGACATCTAGTTTCATTACGTATGATGGGTCAATGACAATTCCACCCTGCTATGAAACAGCAAGCTGGATAATTATGAACAAACCTGTCTACATAACAAGGATGCAGGTAAAAAAAATTTTAAAAATTACTCGATCTAGTATAGGTACAAAAGAATATTTTGAACAGATATATTGGTAGCTTTACATACAAAATTAGATTTAACCTTTTGCTCTAGGGATCTCTGCCTGCAATTTATACAGTTTGCAAAAAGCATTAAAAGAGGTTTTTTTGCCAAAATAAAAATATTAACTATTTAGAGCTCCCTAAGTATCTATACATACGCACATGTACTTTTGAAATGGACCATACTTCCAGTGAGGATTTGAACCAAATGGTTTCCTGCGGTCTCTTCCAAAACAAAATTATTCTACGATTCTGTTAACAGACATATGGGGATTCTAAAATAAGTATAGCAGTATTGTACAAAAATAACTGAGGTTATTAAGTATAACAGAGACCATTCTTAAGTTAGAAACAGACAAATTGTGAGTGACACTTGTGGCCATTTAAATACATGTCAATAGCACGTTAATGTGACAGAGATCCAGTATATGGGGCCTTTTCAAAAAAAATCAGGTAGTGCTTTCTGGTATAAAATGACAGGATAGACATTGCAAATATCTCAGAAAAATCACATAGGGGCTCCAATGTGTCAATTAGAAAGAAGCAGGATAAATTATGCAAAGCAACACACAATTAATTTCATAATCAAATGATGCTGTTGAGGAAACACACCAGAGGAAGAGTTATAAAGACTACATTTCTGTACAACTCACAATTCAAGGCCTAACATCAGAAAACAACAAATTTAACACCAACTGCAGTCTTCTCCAGCATTTCCATCAGTGAATTGCCTACGGAGCTGTGAGCTGAACTGAAACCTATTCTCTTGCATACTAGAATCCCAAAGGAATACTTGAACTGCCATCTGCCTGTCCCAAGCATGCAGCAGAAGCAATCTGGCCTGAGAAATGAAATGAGGAATGATAAAACATCCCTAAATATTACTTTGGGGTTTAAAATCATATCAACATTGTAAATAAGATGACTTTAAAAAGCCTGAGAGATATTTTATCTTTGTGATATTCCTTCTGTCCAATTTTGTCTGGATGCAGAGGAAGCACTTTGTTTCTTTTCTGAATGGGTAATTTGGGAGAATGACACAGCTAAGCACAGTCAAACATGCTGTACATTCTGAACTTTTCAAGCAGGGGACCTGAATGTTTTCCTACAAGCAACATTTTTAGTTACAACATTAATGTACAAAACAAGGATTAGAATATTTCTAGAGTCTATGCTAGTACACCTGTGGGTTATAATCTCATGATACTTACTCCTTGTCATGCTTTACTGGTTAGTTACATCCTCCATTATTAGTGCAGCAAATTGATTTCGTGGAATACTTACTAATTACATTGTGTACTCAGGCTGAAAAAGTAATGCACAGCTCAAGTTTCCCCTGGAATCTGTTACAAGATTTTCAGTATGTAAAACCCAGCTACTGGATTTCCCTATTTAAGCATTAAATACCACTACCAAGCATCTTAAATGCTATACTGACATGGAAAATATTTTCTTTTTATATTTTTAAACCAAAATATTTTGAGGGTTTCTAATCTACAAATCACAGTTTGGAGGGTGGGGGTGTCCCTCCCTCCAGTTTCCAATAAAAAGTTTGAAAGGTTTTGGTTGACTTGAACCAATTAACACACTTCTAGCACAGTTGCATAGTCATCGTAAGACCCATTGCTGTCTGCATGCAGTTTACATCCAACCATGGCTGGGTGCACTGAAAATCCTGGATAATTCAATAATTCCCTCCCTATTGATCCATAAAACCATCTCAAAAGAAGGCCAGAGTCTACTGTAAGAACACTGTAGGCACAGTACAGACAGTATCAAGACACACCTGTTAATGGAAGGAAGATTTCACTTTTTATCATCATTAATTTCATTACTTCAGCACATGACTGTCAAGTTATCCTTTCCATCCTGACTGGCCATACCTAGTTCTTAAGTACCATCATCCAAAAGTGTGTCTTCTCAACTGAAGCTGCTCCAATAGCTACAAAATTTAAGAAATTAGCTCTTGTTATTCACCAAGTTCATTTTCTCTGCACTAGGCTGCTGCCATCTAGTACTGTGGATTCCATTTGTTTCCTGATCAGACAAGGACATCTCATACCATTTTCATTTACTTCACACAAAAGTAATTACTTTCATTTAAAATGGGGCTCAGAAACAGAGGACCACAGAAGGAACGGGTTTACCTTAAGTTCACTCTTTCAAGCCACCTCCGACTACAAATCACTGAAATTCTGTTTTAACTTTCATTTATTAAGTAGTCTATTTAATAGTGTTGTATGTTGTTTACCTACAGGAAAGACCAGTACTAAAAATCCTTGTTTTGTATTTTGTATAGATGCATTCTTTACGACTGCTAAGCCAGAATCAGCCATCACAGATATTTCTGAGCATGAGCGACAATTTCAGACCAGTCCAGCCTCTCAACAATCGATGTATCCGAACTAATATCAACTTTAGTTTACAGGGAAAAGATTGTCCAAACAATAGAGCACAGAAACTACAGTATAGAGGTACGTTCTACCTCCAGGATAATCCTTTCTATGCTTACACTGAGCTCTTTTCTTTGAGAAAGCCAAGTGCATAACAAGGCACACAAACACAGATGAAACTCCAGATCTAGAGGACTAATGGTATGAGTCAGACATTACATATTTGAAATGGATGAGGAAACTTGCCCAGAAACATGCAGGAAAAGCATGACAAAAACACTCTAAGACATCTAATTTTTGTTGCTTGTTTGGTTTGGGTTTTTTTAAGCAGATAGGACAGGTCTTCAGTTTCCTAGCCTCATTTTAAAGTCTTCTCACCTTACAAAGTGCATTTTGCTCTGTTTTACCCACCTTGGAAAGGAAAAGGAGGATGAGCTAGTCTTGATGACAGCTGGTCTCAAACAAAAAGTAAATTTCACTTTAGAGGTGCACCACCATAACAAACACTCGCATTGGAAAGTGGTGTATTACGCAATGGATATTAAACAAATGAACCAACCCAGTCGCCTGCTGGTGGAGTCTTACACTGCCACAGCTGGGGGCTCAGCCGAGTTGTAACGTCTTATGCATCTTTTAGCCCATGCACACACAGTTATATTATGTGTGAAAATGATGTAGAAGTGCCTTCTTACCAGTGATACTACAGTTATGAAGGAGTACTATTGAAGGGTGGAAAAGAAAGCACGTTTTCAGCAACAAGGCTGATGACTTAGTTGCAATACTTCAAAGAAACAGTCATTCAGACTTAATTCTTTTCCAGAAAGAGGAGGAAACTGCACCTCCTGGCTTTTTCAAGACATTTTGTTTAAGTGCCTAATACAGTGTTAAATCCAGCCAGCTTCATATTTGGAGTTTATTAATGCATAATTATTTTTGTTTTGTTTCTCTTTCAGTAAATGAATGGCTCCTCAAGTAAGTAAGAGCAGGCAGAACCCATAACCTCAGTGGAATGCTACTACTGTGAATTGACATAATCTAGAATGCACCCAACCTCACTCTCTTTGGGTTCGCGACAGCATGTGCAAATGTGCTGTAGGAAAAGAGCTGCCATGTTGGAAACTCAACTAAAAATTCATTCATATGATCAGTGGTAATTAAAAAAAAAAGTAAAAAGACAGTATTACGGTAAATGTGATTACAATTTTGATACAGTTTTCCTGAACTAATTTAGCTTCACAAAGAAAGACTTTTCAGCCTTTGTACATATGAAATTCTTCCTCTTTTCCCTTCTCCCTCAAACTAAAAAAAAGAAAGAAAAAAGGTGGCTCGGTACAGCATCAAAGTGGAGTTGTGTTCTGTGTGCCAAGTAATCCTTGGAAAGCTCTCATTATTTCACTACCATTAATGGATACTGACAAGACAGAACAAGAAGACTGTAGAGGAAACTTATTTCTAGGTTATGATCTTTCTGTTCATTTAATTAAAAAAGGGGCAGACTTTGAGAGATAAGTACTGTAAATATATCACTGCAGAATATAAAGGAAATTGAAATATTTCCCTCTGTCACATATCTGTAGTAGGATTTGCCAAAATCAGAATTGATCCATTTTCTGTTTCTTGTTTTACAACAGGTCATACGTTGTGTTGGTTACTATTAACAACTCAATAAATGTGTTTAACAAATTGATTTAGTAAACTTGTTTTGATTTATTTTTTCCTTTCTGAAATAATAAGCCTCTACTACTTGTGGCTGCATTATTTGTGTTTTTCTTCTTTTTTTTTTCTTTTCCATTTTTTTCTTTACTTAATTTATTTGTTTGCAGCCAATTTAAGTGAGTTAACAGCAATTGGAAATGCACTTAAAGCTAGTATAACTTCAACTCCACTTTATGGTCCATCATTAATAGGAGCTGGGCTCAGAGGCAGAAAGCAGTTGAAACATATCTCAGTTTAAAATTGCCATTTTCCCTGATGAATCCATTATTGGGACAAACAAATTCAATCCTGTAATTTAGTGGCGGAAAGGGATATCTTTTCTTTGCAGATAAAGCAGGAGCTGACCAAGTAAAAGCGAATGCCTTTTTTCTTGTTTATAATGATCATTCACTGTGTTTGGTTACTGTCAAGAACTCAATAAATGTGTTTAACAAATTCACATAGTGCATGTTTGACCTTCTTGCACAGTAAGGAATTTTTTTATTTTATTTTTTTCATCTGGAGAGGGGGCAGACCTTATGCTATCCCATTCTTAATGCTCACTTTATAACTCATAACATGCTGAAGTTCACAGAAAAATAAAATGAAGCTAGAAAGTACCATGCCTGACAAATGAATTGTTTATACCAACTGGAAAAATAGGCACTACCAGAAGTGTGAGGGAACAGAACCACTGTAAACAAGTTATAGATGCTGCAGTCCAACTAGCTTTAACATGACAAACACATTATTTCATCTCTGGCTGAAGAGAACAGTGCAGGTAGCATTGGACAGGAAGCTCTCGAGTCTATGTTGCACACAGCAGTTTGGAAAGATTGCAACTTGTGTGACTTCGTCTGTGACATGAAAGGGAAAGTTATCAGGAAAGTGAAAACATGTACGGGCTGGCATTCAGGGGACTCTCAAAATAGGTACATGGGTGTAGATGAAAACCTGTAATGAACCCAAAGTTGTCAACAATTCAATTGCTCAGTGAAAGGTTCAGAGAAATCACTAGTGAAAGAGCAGAGGTTGGCCTAGGTGGGCTGTGACACAGTGATGCTGTACTTGTAGCTGTACTGAGCTGATGACCTTGGCCCAGAATCCTATTAGCACATATATAGTACTTGATCCTTGAGTTATTTCATTTTGAGCATTTCAAATTACTTCCATATACCAGCCTAACACTCTGCAGTGATCTGAAAAATTCACAACACAACCTCAGAAATGTCACACAGTGACTATTACACTGTAGATGAATATTGTCAAATTCTGCAGCTGAAATAAAGCAAAATAGGACCTTAGATTTACCTAGCTAATAAAAAATGAAAAACAACACAAGTCACATACATTTAGTATATTTGAGTTGCCACAGTGACCTATAATTTTTAAACATGTGGTGTTGGAGTTGTTTCCACTACCTGTTCAGGTGGTTTGTGTTTTCTGAAGCTTCTCCTGTGATTATTAAGGTTGCAGAGTAGTTAATAAGAGCATAAAGTCCACAATGCTTCAATCCATATTTTTGGACAAATATCTTGCAGTTGTTGTTCCAAGTTTGTCAGTAACAGAATGTAGGGAAGATAAGCCAGGCCTCCATTATAAAACTTTTAATAAGTAATAAAACCCATTTTCTATTTTACTGAAAGCTGATTGAAGGGATTTGAGAGGAGGGAGAGATATAATAGAAGGGACTCATCCTAGGAAGGAGTCATGCTGTGCTTTGGATTAGATGAGGCTGCAGTATAGATGCCTTGCAAATAGAGAAATGGAGCAATCGTACTGGGACGTCACAAATATATTTGTCAACATTTCCAACTCCATTTTTTTGAATTAATGAACTCCATCTTGCCATGATTTGTTTAGGTTTTTGTTTTAGTAATAGACTGCACTAGAAATAGACCAAACTAAAGCTTATAATTAAATATCTTGCACTTTCCTCACATTTCAGTGGTGCTCAAATCTAGACATCTAGCTCCAGTTTTTCAGATCCAGCACGTATCTCTGTGTCAAGAGACACTGAGCATCCAAAGAAAGCCCCACCTTATCACAAAGCCTTTAAGCAAAAAGATAAAGTCTCAGTATCAAACAGCTGGCACAGACAATTTTCCTGTGTTCAGAGTCTATGCAGCACGGCAACACGTGCACATTGTAATCCCTCCAACTTGAGTGCTTTCTGTCCACAGCGCTCACCAGAAGCCTGGCTGCACGCAGAGCTCAGTACTCATCACTTTGTAGTAAGAGCTGAATTTGTGGCTTCAATACCATCCCTGCCCAAGCCATTCAGATGATGAGTGAGATTCTTTGCTTGTGATAAGGCTCAGTACAGGCATGAGATACCTGGCAGGGAGTATAAAACTGGCAGTGGTCCTTGATGAACAATCAACACCACAGGCAGGACCAGGTTGCCATGCCATCATGGCAACAGACATTAAGAAACTGATACTGGGAGGAAATGCCCAGATGTTACCTTCTGCTATCACAGTTAAAAATACGATCTCAAACCAGGTACCAAATTTAGCAAGCTCATTTGATGATAAAAAGCATGAGAAAATTCAAATTTACAGTACTGCAAAAGCTTCTGATTTCAAGGCGTATTCAAAAAAGTGTAATAGCCAAATTTTATAAGCTGTTTTTCCTTTAATTTAATCAAAAGGAAAAATTGTTTCCATAGAGAAAATAAGAATTACATAGGATCCATGGGATGAAGGCAGAAAGCAAAGACCTTCAGCATAACTGTACCTATAGATAACATGTATTTCTGTCCTTCCACCATTCTATTCCAGCCTTGGAAGCTGAACCAGCAAGCAAACATCCCAAGGATCTGCCTGGAAGCTTGGATATATTATAAAACAAACTCCTATGAATCAAAAGACATCCTTTCTCACCATTTAAAACCTCTCACTTTTCTATAAAGTATATACTCTGAAAGAAGAGGGGGCAAGGGAAATGGTGCTGAAAAACTGAGACCTGAGATCAAGGCTGTGTCAGCCCCAGCAAGGCTGGGAACAATTACATTTGAAGGTGTACAAGGCTGGACTCCCTTATACTGATTCAGAAACTCAATCAAACTCAGACAAGCAACTCAATCAAAAAGGTAAGCTGGCCAGCAAAGATCAGAAGAACTTAAAAATTACCCAAACTCATGTTTTTATCAATAGCACTACTTGGTCCCAGCATCCATACACTGTTCGACATCTTGGCCTCAAGAAATGTCAACAATAAACTAAGGTCACATGAATAGCAGTTATCAGGCACCTGAGACATTTGGGGCCTGGTGGAAATGGGCTGCCAGCAGCCAACATCATTTTAAGTAGTTTGCATCCAACAGTGTTTCAATCCATAGGACCTTGCAAAATGTCTGTTATAAAACAAAGGGGGGGGGGGAACCCAAAACCTTAGGATAATAGATCACAATCCTTCCTGCTTCTGACAGATCCTGCCTTTACACATCCTATTTTGGTTTTCTGGGGGTTTCATACCTTGCTGCTTCCAACACCATCCTTCCCTTTCAAAATAAGCAGCTCTGAGCAATGCAGTAAAGGTTTACCCCACAGAATCACAACACTGCCATAAAAATACAAGGGTTGGCAAGTCTCTTGATATTAGCTATTGCTGGAATCAATATATTTCAGCTGCCAATAAAAAATCTTTAAATAATTATATAAGAAGAGCTGCTATATCTATTAATTGGTGAAGACAAGCTGGAAAGCAGCATATGATTGTACCCAAAAGTCCAAGAGCAGAAAGCAAATAAAACCCCTCCAACATTTAAGGTATTCCTCATGATCTTTAATATTAAGGAGGAGGATTGTTTAATTTTTTTATTTTTCAAAGTGCTCAGTGTTAACAATACTGCAATTCCATCACAATTTGAAAATAAGTTGAAACTTTCCTTAGCCACCACTTTCAGGAGCTGAGCCTTCCCCAAAAGTCAAGAACTGAAAGGAAAACTGTAACTGGTGAGTATATTTTATTGCAAATACCAGAAATGCAGCAAAAAGGCAGATGTTTTGCATGTTCTGCTGTACATCTCAAAGCTTTAGTACTAGACAGTACCCAAAAAACCCCACATATTTGGTTCCTATGCTTAAAACAGCATAAATTTTTCAGGGAGATCAGCCATAAATGCTCCGTGTTTTGATTTTTTTTTATTAGATTTTATTTCCTAGATATAGTGGCTGACAAAGCATAGAGAGTTTGCTGTAAGAAATACTGATTTACTAGCAAATGGCTTACTGCAGTTCTCAACAGCATAACATAAAATTATTCAAGGAGCCTGTTTGCACGGTTAAGAACAAGAACCATTTATAATGTGAAATGTAATGCAGGCAAACATTTTCTGTTCCTAGTGTCAGGCTTCTACTCTAATAACTAAAGATGTGTCAAACATATACTCCAAACAGAAAATGAAAAACAGGATAATAAATCTTCTAAGGGTAGGAAAATAAACCTTAGTATTTAAATAGAGAAAAAAATCCTTAGAAGTATTAGAAATATAGAAAAAAATCAACAGTTTATGAATTTAGGCATATGCTCCCACCTTGTAAGAGAAGAGTGAGCTAGAGTCAAAAGCAAATCCAAGTGGAATGAAGTTACAGCTGAAAAAATGCTACAGTTGCTCCAGAATAAAGGTTAAATCTATGAACTAATCCTTGGGTGGCTTTTTCCAGCACAAGGAGACAGTCAACACCTAGCAAAGGGATCTCATCTTCTGAGACATTCTAGCATTTACACCCAGGGCATATGTTCAAATGCACAAGTGCAATGTTTTTGCTTGCTCAAGGGAAATAAATGCTGTGTCACACTCAAAATGTCCTTCCGGATTCCTTCACTACCATTCCAGATGTGCCTCCACAATGCTGTATCGGGTGATCTTGTGAACCTCTCTCTAGGGCTCTGCAAAGAAACCACACTATGCCAGGAACACCTCATGTTTGTTCTGCTTACTGTCCTGCTGCAACACCTATGCTTTAGTTGAGACTACTTGGAACTTTATGCAAAGTTAGTGTCCAAAGGGCAAGGCAGACCTTACTCTTATGTTACAGTAATAGTAGGATTAACTGAGGAAAAGAGAGGACAATCAAAACATAAATCATGAAGAAGGAATTAATTATGAACCACCGTAAACATGGTTGTTGTACCCTGACTCACATCCATCAGGTTTATGTCTTACGAGAGCACATAGAATGGGTTGCTGACAGTGCCTCATCTTCAAACTTCTCCCAAGTGCCAGGATTCAGAACACATTTTTAAATGGTTCAAGGTTTATTCCTCCTGGTTTTGTTCTACCTTAGTGGTGTTTCTCCAGGGAAAATAAAAAATGTAAAGATCACCTGAGAAATTCAGCTCCGTATGCAAGTTTTGAGTAAGACTTAAAAGGTTTGTTGAAACACCCCTCTTTGGCTAAGGGCCCTTTGGCTGCAGTCACACAGTTTAAGTTGAACAAAGTTCTTTACGCTAAAATCTGTTGGCATGCTAAATGATGAGATGGTGGAAAAAAGGAGGAAAAGGAGAGGACAGGGAGGAGCTAGAAACTGAATGAAAAGACTAACTGACAGTCAAAAAAAAAATCACAGGAAATCTGTGACATCTGGTTGTGCAATGATTGAGTCCCTGTGAAGAGATAAAAAATAGTACAGAGAAAACTATAAAAAAATTGTTGGTCCCATGTCCCTGTTCTGCCCCCCCATCCACCCCCCAAAAAAAATTTTGGAAAGGAACAAGTATGAAGTTCTACCAATAGCACTAGTAAATTCATCAGCAGCAAGTTGATGAAAAGACCAAAAGTAAAAGAATAATGAAGTATCATTTATGAATACATCTACACAAGACACTTTTCAATTTTTTTTTAAATTTTTTTAAGCAGTTGACCATTTGTTACAGAAAATAACTCCTCTTAACACTCATACTTCAGACTTAGGGCCTAAAAGGCTCTTGGATAACTGTAAGATTTAACTTGCACGATGAGTAAGTGATTGTAAACTACACATGGTAAAGAGGTGGGAATATGTCAACATGTTGAGGAAATACCGTATTAATTTTCAAATACATCATAAAAATCTTATGAAGGTTGTGTTAAGACAACATAGAAAGTCATAAGCATAACAGCAGAAAACAGAATTCAGGAGAATCACAAGGGAAAAAGATTGATCTTTTCCCTCTGTCCTGATTTTTTCCCTTAATGATATACAATAACAGCAGCAAGCTGATTTTAGCTTTCTGCCTTCTTTGAGGCATAATTTAAAATGTGACAGCAATACAAATAATTTTCAGACATTCATGCCAAAGTCTTGGCGTACTGGAGACCTCATTCATTAAACATTTATTTATATCTGTGTTCCATGAGCTGCAGAAAAACTTAAAGAAATGGAGCTCCATTGACAAACATGTCACCCAAAAGCTGTCTGCATTCCTCCAACACAAATGGCCAGCTGAAATGCTTGCTTTAAAAACAAAATTGCTGAAACTCTGTCATACCATAAGCAGTGGCAAGAGGGATTATTCTACCTGGCCTCTCCTTAAAGCATGTCAACTAACTAAAGCAAACATCCCCTTTTGATATCTTAAATCATCTAGCCCAAGTTACAGACCAACAGGACTTTGGCTCTTAAAAGTCTTGATGAATCCCAGCATAATTCAGAATACAAATGATGAAGCAGCTGCAGAAGAATTCCAGCTTTTCCAGGCCCATCTCCTTAGGTGTCACTTGTCTTACAAATAGAGAAAATTTCTTCATAGGGGACATAGTTTCCTGTGAGCATAGGAAATACCAGAAGACATAGTTGTTACCCTAAGTAAGATTTCTACAGGGACTCTAAATGGTCTGAACTGAAATGTTAAAGCACCTCTGCTTTTTAGTGGGCTGATACAGCCAAGAAAAAAAAAAAAAAAAGAAGCAGCAGCAGGTGAAATTCACTTGCTTTCTACTGAAGACCTACCATTCAACTCTGTCTCTTGTTTTTTCATCATAACTGTGCCAGAGAGGCAATGCATGAAAGTTTCAAAGGCATTTGGTGTACAGCTTCATTGTGGATATATAGCCCTGGTGCTGGCTTTCAGCTCAGAGCCCACGTGTCTCCTTCGTTCCCCTCTGTCATACTTGCTCTGGCAGCTCAGCCAGCATTTTAGTTTATTAGTCTTTCAGATTCTTCTATTCCCATATACTTTCCATGCACAGCAAGATAATTATTCCCAGGGCAGGGACATGTTTTCCACCAACCTTTTAGAACACTGTTGTATCACCCTCAGTTTAAAGATTAGTTAGCCCTATCTTTTGAAAATAAAAATTCTGAACTAGATGAAAGAGGCTGGCTCATAAAGTAGTTACAGTGCTGCCTGGATTTCCACTGCACATGCAAACAGTGGCTGCCTTCATGCTAAGGACAAATTGCAAGCTCAGTTCTCTGAGCAAGGATTGATATCACTACATGTCAAGCTACCAGCCAACCCTTGTGACTGGCATTCAGGGTTGTTATGCTTTCATATGAGTTACATTTCACAGGAGGCTCATCTACGCAGACCAGTGCCTGAGGCTACAAACCTGAAAGCAAGCAAGTCTCCAGCAGCCTGACTGCATGGCCCACAGAAACACATCAAAAAGCTGATATATGGATATGCTGTTGTGATTCACCATGTTGCTACAGTACAAATCAAGCAAAACAACAGAGATCACACTGAATTCTATTATCAGGGCACGACACTAGGAATACATGGCATGCCTTTTGCTTCCCTGCCTCAATACATCCATGCTAGTTTTCATCACACAAATTTCAGTATCAGCTAGATCGGAAAACAAAATACTTAAGCTAGTTACTACTAGCCTGTCCTACTGCCCACACCTAAACCAAGTATTAGGGACAAGCAAAGTAGGTATTAGGAATAGGAAAATTAGCTTGGCCTTCCTTACCTCCATCATAGTGTTTATATACACATAGAAATTTTGGTTTCCAACACAGAAGTGTTTCTGCAAAAGTATAGACTACATACTCTATTTTGATATATGATTTTCACTCACAAGCAGTACACACACCTGTGTAAACAAAAGACATGGGAAATCTGGAGCCTAGTTTAAACTGTACTTGGTAATAACAAAATGGTTTGTGCTCTATTTACATCTACTTGATGCTGCACTGTGATTTGGAAAGGACTGTGATCTTGCTACCCACAAAAAAAATGGATGAGAAAAGAAACAACAATCTTAAAGGCAGGAATGTGGTTAGATTGTTTAGACTATAACAACTTGCTTTTTTAATTATATTTATTTGCATGGCTACTGTGATTTATTTATTTTTTAATGATTTATTATCTCTTCAGTTTTAACATCTCGAATTAATAGAATCAAGTTCTTTTTCCTCATATTTGTTACTTACTTGTATTTTTGTAATAATTTTTCACAAGTTAATGAGAAAGTCGCTTGTTTGGGGCATGTAGGAAAAGAATATGTCCTACAAAACTGATATTAAGGTTCCTTACGTAAAGGATTGTTAAGCTAGACTGTACAGGAAGAAGGTAACATTTGATGTTACCTTCATGCTTCCCAAGCCAAAAACGAGAGAGACAAACACAAAGAAACTTCTGCAAACTTTACAGACTTAAAAAGTGTATTTTCTTTTAATAGAATTTACCTTTATTTGATTTACAAAACACAGCACAGGAATAATGTTTTCTGCAAGCAGCTCAATAAATATTGTGAAATGACTAACAAGAGATACGCGGCAATGGAATCTAGTTGCTTTTATAGTCTAGGATTTATCACTGTGAATCAGAAGGTATAGTGAAAGGGTAGTAAAGTTTGGTGAGTGATTGTGACAGGCTGGAGCTTAGCAAGGTAAGCAACCTCTTTGCATTTCAGGAGTGGTTATCTTATCACGATGGAGGAAAAAAAAGTCAGACAAGATTGACTTCAAGATGTTTCTCTTAATGGAAGTTTTCATATCAACAGTCATTTCAATGCTAATGACAATTTTTTTTTTAATTAGTACCCTGTAACATTCATTAGGGATGTCATAAGCATCCCACAACATATGGTGTCTCAAATCCAGTTACTTTTCTATTCAAACCATGACCTTGAATAGGTTTTAAAAGAAGAAAGAGCACAGAAACAAAGCCCCCTTTTTTACACCCTTATTTTGCAGCATGGTGGCATACTACTGAAATTCAGAACTATGTCAATTTGGGGTTTTGTTTGTTTTGCTTTCTGTTTTTTTCCAAATTTAAAAAAGTTACGGAAGTTTATTTAAAAAAAAAGTAGTGGTGACAACATCTACTTCCTAAGCCTATTTGCACATTAAATGCACCATGTCCATAGCAAAGGGCATTTTGAAATAATTTAACCAGCCATTAGCTGGATTTGGTTTATATAATCTCTATTCAGAAGGCTAACACTGAAGTTCTTTATATCCTACATAACCAGAAGCTCAAATTCGTGTCCACGTTGTGATAACCTCATAATCCAGACATACAAGAAGCTCACACTGACCAGGTTTTCCTCACTGCAGCTGCCTTTGTATTATTTCTGAACATCAGTCTGTCCAGTTCAACCCATGCAAAAAAGGACAGAAAAAATTAGAAGAGTCTATTTCTAGGGCTATTTTAGGCCCTACACCTGGCTAATTCAGGAAACAAAAGAAACCCTTTCCTCTATATTTTACCTTTTGAAAGCACTGACTTCACACAAGGATTATTTGGCAATACTTGTCAGATAGAGCTTTTCCTCTGTGAACAGCTTACCCTACGTGATTTTGAGAAAAGCTCCAAGGGTATTTTACTTATGTGAACATCTAAAAAATCTGACCCATTCTATGTCAAACATGTTATGCCTCCAAAAAATAAGTTCTTTACAAATATAAATGATATCTTATTGGAACTTCTACACTTGCCACAAGAACAGCGGTATCACTGTGCTGCTACACAAATACATGTAGAAGTAACACTGGTTATAGAAAGCTTACAATTACTTACCATCTTTTTGCAAGTTCTTCCTACAACAGATTATATTGTTACAATATAAACACCCATGCTTTAATAGTACAATTATATCTGGAGCAATTAGTGTAGTTACCATAGTTCTTCACTGAAATATCCCCAATCGTTCTTGCATTTTAATGCATTACAATATGTAATTATGTCCATTTATTATGCAAAATCACTGGAAATCAAGTTCGCTTTGAATATATTTTCTAACTAATATTTAGAAACACTGATAGACAAAATAAGTGCTGGAGCTATATTAACACACATATAAATACATTAACATAAAACTCTGTTACCCTTTTTAACAGTGAGGAGAACATTAGTTCAAGACATTCACTCATTAAAATATTCATAATTTTCCTCTGAAAAGTAACCTACAAGCTATAGAAAGATCAAATATGATTAATATTTAGGAAAAGAAATATTGATGAAAGAAAAATACAGGAGGAAAAAAAAAGAACTCAGGGTGTACACCATGAAAAAAAAATTAACTGAAAGGGCTGACTTGTCTCAATAGCCATCAATAGTATTATTCATGGGAACAGAGCTCAACAAGAGAAGCCATCTTTTAAAATATTCCTCAGTTGTAGTGTTATTATTTATAATGTGAACTGAGAAGAATGAGAAGCTGACAGCACTCCAATAGGAAATATGGTCCTTAAAGAGAAGAAGTAATCAGTTTTCTGGGATTTCCCCACAGCCTGGGGCTTTTGAGATGTTTGTTCCACCAGAGGCTGTACTTGCAATCTGTGACAAATCACTGCCCACTCTTATGTCTGTCCAGACCTAAAAAAAGGTGTGATAAAACCTTAGCACAATAGGGAAGGGTTGATATAAGAACAACCACATAAACAATTCAGATACTGCAGTAATGGAAGCGCTTATAAAGTTTTGGATAGATTCACAGCACAGGCAGAACAGTGCAGTATTTCCCATCACCTTTTTTTTTTTAATGATATCTCCAGAGATACAGAGAGAGAAACCTAATCCCCATCCAGTGCCATGAGGAATTGTTAGATCTGCTTGATCAGCAAGAATTGAGCTGTCCAATTACAGCCAGCAATGTTGAGCTAACAATATTTACCATTTAGATAATTATGTTAATTTTCCAGATGCCTTGAAAATGACATACCACCCTTTCTAGATGAGGTAACTGAGGCAGACTTCAGAGGCTAGTACAGGGCTACTCAAAAAAGTAACTCCACCTGAATGCCAAGTTCTGTGCCCAGGCTGCACCTTCAAATATTTGTTTTCCATTTCCAGTCTATTCCGCTGCTTGTATAGTTTTCTCTGCACCTTCTTACTCCTCCTATAGTGAGCATAAAGATAAGAACACCATAAAGCTTGCTGAGCAAGATCAGATAGTGTACAAAAAAAAAAATAAAAAAAAAAATCAAAGCATAGCAAAGTCTGTTTCATCAAAGATCAGAACAGGTTTTCATAAAATCCAAAACCAGCAAGATAAATAAAATATTATGAGAAAAGGAAAACATTACTTTAAAAGCAAAAATGTAAGCTTAATAAAAAAAAAAAGGATAGTAAAATTAAACAAATGTAAACCAAAAACAGTAGTAACTATTGTTGTGTCATATTATTCAGAATAACTCAAGTAAGAAGGTAAGAAATGCTTCTATCAGTATTGAATACTGTCCTTTCAGGATGCTGCTTAATACTGGCAAAATATGGGGAGGACAGAAGAACTAACAATGTCTGACACCGAATAGAAAAAGTATGCAAATTCAGTGCTTAATGAGAAGACGAGTATAAGTGATATGATTCTGCTTAATTAGCAAAACTTTTAAGAAATATTCATGTTTACACAATGTTTAGAGGTGGCAACACTTTCCCAAGGGTAACTGCAATACAAAAACACAGGAGTGTCCTATGTTTTGTGAAACAAAGAAATCTCTTCTTCAGACCTCTGTATCATCTCTCACTGTGCTGAAGAGCCGTTGCCATGAGACAAATGTTGCCAATATTTTTTTCATGTATTCAAAGGCCCAGCTTCAGCAATGATCAATTTCTGATGGTGACTTTACAGAGACGACACAATATGCAAGTGCAGTAACGTACAAATTACAGAACAATACTTACCAAGGAATTAAAAGTATGAAGTACCATATTCATTAAAATGTCTCACTGTGAACAATTGCTTAATTAATACTCTATAGCATGTGCATGATGCAATTCTAAAACTGAGCTATCCTACTGTATGTAGTAGCACCCCCCAAATCCATAAGCATTATTTTTATTTTGTTATTTATTGCATCCTTTGCCTAGACAAGACTGAGAAGGCCTTCTCTCATGAACTGTCACAATTGCTTTTGGTTTTATTTTCTGTCAGCAGCTGTACAATGACTACTGCAGTTCAAGGCTGAAATTCACGTCCTAGCATTTTGTTTCCCCTTCTTATAGCAACAGATGAAGTACTCCTTTCTCCCAGATATGCTTCAGCTTCCTAGAAACATCTGCATTTGATTCCGCTGGGAAAAATCCTCGCTAATTAGTAAACCATTTTGTGCTTCTTAAGAAGAGAAGGTGATACAGAAATGCTATATGTAGGGACTATGAGAGAATACTTGCAGCCTGCCTGGATACGGTAACAGGAAAAACTGGTACTAAGGCCCCAGACACCAAACACAAACATACTGTGTACCTACAAATGCATGAGAAACAACAAGCTAAAATTAATGCATCTCATCTCATACACTGCTGTCACTCTTGTTAACAAATGAAAAATAACCCAGGACCTTATCATTGGCACTGACATATTGACATATTCTGTATCGTTGAAACCTGAGCAGCTGATACCCAGGGCATTGCACTGCCCCATCCTTGTACCGTACCCGATACATTCATAGACCTGAAAAAGGACACAGAAGCACTGCACTCATCTTACTTACTAATATCAAACAGAAGGGAGACAACTCAGGAAAGACCTTCAATCAATTTCATTCATTTAAAACTTGAAACTAGAGCCAAAGCCAGCATGTTGCTTACATTCATTTATAAAGCATCATGGATGGACAGATTCATGAAGGAGCTTACTGAGTCTAGAAGGAAAATACAAAAACCACCTTGAGCTAGGACTACCCACAGTGTTCAGAGAATGCCTCAAACCTGATGTTGCTTTCTTCCCTCAGATGTTCATGAGATATCTGTGGTCTCATCCCTGTAAGACTGTAAAATTCTGGGCCTGGTCTTTCTTTTAGAAGACACCAAAGAGCAGACATCATAGCCTAATCATTACCGTACATAGAGCACTCTCCAATTGCCACCAAAAGCGTACAGCAGAGATCCTGATTTGACCACAAAGTCTCATGAATCCCAATTCAAAAACTCCTCAAAGAAGCAACCTTACCTGCAGGGAGCTGACACCTGATGAATCAGCATCGTATCCTCAACTCTGTATTGCCTGGACACAAAGCAGGATCTCTTCAGTTTTCTGAAACTTTGTCATGCAAACCAGATGAGCAGATGTTAAAGTCCTAAAGGCAGAAAAACAAAATGCATAGAGATCAGACAGAAACAGAGTTTGAGTTGGAGTTCTATCACCCACACTTGAGAAGAACCTTTTTCTCCACCTTTGTTGAGTCAGCCAAAACTTATTTCAAGAAACTCACCCGGGTGGCAAGCCCAAGCACCTACAAACTTTGCAGAATCGCGTGAAGACTTAGAGACTTGGTAAAACAGAATGCTCCCACATAAACCCACACAGGATGCCTATACTATGGTACATAAACCAAACAACAGTCCAGTTTTAAAAACAAACAGCTGAGTCGGATCAGTGTTGTGTCCTCACTTAAAATCCCTCAAGTCAGCATATTTGAAGTTCAGCCAGGCACTGTAAGCATAGTTACATTTATTCATTTAATAGCAAACTTTCTTCTCCTTTTATACTCCAATTTGTTTCTTAATTCCACCAAACTAAAGCAAGTTCCTTTCCAGAATTTTGCTTACCATTCTAAAGTACCAGAAGAATATGTTTGTAAAAAGCTCATTAAATTATTACCTTGTGGTTTACAGTATTATGCAAGTTAAAATTAACTACAGATTTCTCTTAAATCTTTGAGGTTTTTTCTATCCACCTGTGTGCTCATTTGCTAAGGAACCAGTGTTAATAAAGAGATACCAATTCTTCCCTCCCCTACTGCTCAAAACATTATAACTTATTTATTCATTTATTTTTATACACACACAAAAATGTACCATAAATGTGACAGTCACTGATTATTCTATAATGGTTAAGGGTTTCTTATATCACAACTCTGGCATACAGATGCTATCATCTTCATCTCATGTTTTCAGAGCCCTCAGGATTTTTATTTTTTAGGTTGATACCATAATTTCTCATGCTGTCATGCTTCCGAACATGTGTATTGACAAGACTGTCAACAAGTTGCCTTTTGTGCATTTATTTTCTCTCCCTCAGTTAATTCAAAGATTTTCAAATTATGAGAAAGAGAATTTATCCTTTAAGGTGTATATAAGCTCAATGGAAACAACACATTTATATTTATTTCTGTTGCTGTTCCTTTCCAATGCAGCTTTATTTTTATATGGCCCACTGACATTCAACTAATATCCAGCTTTTTGGTTCAAGACTTAGGAAGATGAGAACTCTATGGATGATTTTATTAGATAACTTCCTATGCAGTTCCATGCTATAGGAAAATTATAATTATGTTTTATAAATACTGTATCTTTGCAATCTTAGTTTACTACTCTCCATCATAGATAACACTATAATGAAAAATACTATAGGTGATTTTCTAGAGAAAGAAATATGCATTCCACCTTCCTTTCAACAGTCAATAAACAGAAATTTGTGTACTATTTCCTCAGAACAACTCTTCAGACTAAGAATAACTGCAATATATAACCCGAGTCTAAATATCAGATTTACCAGAGCTGAAAAACATGTCAGTAGGATACTCAGGTAGCAGAAGGAGGTGCTAGTGGAAGATGATCAGTTGAGAAGGAGGCAGGCTAGTCCTCAAGAATAACAGCAATAATTCAGTAACAAAATAGCTTTTTAGTTGAAACTGAACTGGTCATGACAACCACAAAACACTCATAATTTGTTAATAATCTTAATTTCTAATCAAGTCAATTATTTAGCAACATTAAAAATCTCACTCAGGATGAGCCTTCACATGTGATCAACTTGGGTGAGGTAGAGTTTGTTCAGACATTAAGTAATTTCCATGGAATAGGCTTCTCTCAACCTGAGAATAAACCTACTAAAGGAAAAATTTCTTGAAATTTGATCTTTATTTTCAGTGACCACATGAAAAAATGCCAGCTCTAGAGAACATTTACCACTTCCTGGCCACTTCAAGAGTCATGATTGTTCTGTTAAAAGGAAAATCTGTAGTTACTGTGGATCATTTCTGACCATTTAACAACCAACCACTGTAGGCTCATACACATTATGTAAGGCAGATTCTACCACAGATGGCTATGTTTGTAATAAACAGCTGCTGATATTTATGGAGAAACTTCCAATCCATCATACCTCCATAGTGACAATGTTTTGTTCTTTTTCTTTTTAGAAGAAATGACAGTGGACACCTTCTTGGAAGTTCCTTTAGACTAAATGCATTAAATTCAATGGGAATGATTCTGTTCACACATTGCCCCAGTCCAACATTGAAATGTCACCTGTGAAACACCCCTAAAGACCTTATTTTTCAGCTTGAAAAAATGTGTTTCATGCTAGCATTACCTGAAAAAGGACTTCAGGTTGACTGTATTACTGTTAATAACCTAGACAGCTAAAGCTAAAGAGGATGTAGCAAGAACTAAAATGGCTAGAGCTCCCCCAAAATATAGCAAGCATGCATTTTTATCAAAAGACATTGAACACATTGCTTAAAACCGAAACTTGTTTCTAGCAACAACAACAAACATCCTAAAGGCCTCCATCTCGTGCCAGCTGTGACATACATGGGAGCATGTTGTGCTCTGCATTAAGGTAAAGTAGCAGGAGTTGATCCCATTACGGAAGGGAAGAGGGTCCAAGCTGGGCAGTTTGCTAGGATCAACATCTGCCTGAATCTCCTCTTTTTGATTAAAAAAATCCCTGCAGACTAAGCGAACCACAATGTGTCTTTAAAAGAAGTAAGTTAAAAGGTTCCTTTAAATTTACAGCTGTTGATGTCTAAATCTCTCCTTTCTTGATGACATTATGCATATCTATGAGAAAGATTTCCATGCTCTCAATGTAGAAGAAAACTGATGTTTCAATTAAGGCTTTTAAATCTTATGTCTCTGGAAAAGTTCAAATCTCTGCCACTAATATCTCTTTCTTTACATACTCTGAAAACATGATCAGCCTGACCTTCAATCTTCTTTGCTTTCTGCACTTATCTCTTTTTTTCTTCTTGTGATTCTGTATTTATTCTCTTTCAGAATAGTTCATGTCCTCAATTTCCCCCCACAGATTTGATGCCCATAACCTTTTTAGTGGTAAGCTTTGAGCCCCATGGGATGCAACCTTGAATCCCCAGCAAAAAGTCTGGAGGATCAAGAATAGCATTCCTCAATTTCTTTCAAGGTAAACATTTACTCAGTTTTGTTTGGTTTTACAGAGTGGGTCATACCATTTCTCTGAGAAGCAAAGTCTATCAATTAATTTCATATTACTGAACTACAATCACTTTTTCATTATAGGAACAAATACAACCACCACAAAAGCATAAAAGGCACTTAAGGAGTAAACGGGGAAGAGGAGAAAAATCACTATAGAAGATGATTTATATTACCTCTTTCAAACACACAAACATGCTGTGAAACATGTCTTTCACTTGCTTTTCTAAGGAGGGTTCAGTTCTCGGGCATTAAGCACAGCTAATTGTGTTGCTTTAATCCAGCAGCTACACAATTCCTGTCACAGACTTACTTTAATGAAAGCTAAAAATGAATGATTTAATCTGGCTAGTTTTGATATTTCAGTAAATAAGGAAGGAAACCAAACATTTCACATTCTACATTCCTACTCACCAAGCAGATCAGCTGAGTACAGATGGCACATATAGCCATTTAACCTGTAGGGTATTTTACAAATTGTAGGAATATTTTTATTATAGGAAAGGTAACGGGGAATGTCATGTCCTACCAAATCTGTTCTAATGGTGTTTATGTTAGCAAAAATTAATGATTAAGTATTAATACCAGAACAACCTAGGTTATAAATAAGGTATGGGGACTGGATATTAACTTTCCCATTCTGAATGCAATGTCTCTTATGACTAAAGGATCTGAAGCACGCCATAACTTCAATGTATTTTTTTTAGTAGTACAATAAGTCTATCTGACTGTATGATATACTGAAGTTATGCTTGAGATACCAGTAAGTATACAGAGTAATACTCAATAACACAATTAATACTGAAGCCAACATTTCTTCGTCACTGAAGGGTTCAGTAAATACAGCTATAAAGTGAATCAAAAGGTGTTGTAGCAAAACTGACACCTTAAAAGCATATTTTGAAAGCGCTAAGTATTGCTACAAATTATTATTGGAGAAAATAAAACACAGTTTGCAAGGATCTAGTTCTTCTCTTCAAAGGGATGATGATGAAAGAGAAGAGAGTTTAGGGTGTCTATGCACCCTTTCAGAATCACTCTTTAAGAAGTAAAATAATGATGTGTCCTAAGAGGTAAGCCAGCAGACAAACCATAAATATCATGACCAATGTACTGCTAGCTGAAACACCTTGTTTATCCCACCTATCCTCTCCTTCAAAACAGAACATGGCAAACACTTTTCAGAAAAAAATATCCATGCTAGCAAAACACAAACCTTCCTGTTCGATCTCAAAGCACTGAGAAATTTGAGTATAGGATCTCATGACCCTCTCACCTTTCAATCCCCAGTTTAAATCCTCCACCATATGGCATTAAAACATTTAACATATAAAATCTATACATACACATCTCCTTAATTTTGGGGTAATTAACCATCATCTAAAATGTAATCAACCACTGTTCATACAGAACTCAAGGTACCATGCCCATGGGAAGCATAAACTGCCATTCAATTATCAAGGGTATGTGCACTTCATCCTTGTTTCATTTTGGATTTAACAATATTTGAAAGATTTTTGCAGCTTTCCCTGAAGTAGTAGCTGCTTCAGCAATCATGAGCAGTAAAAATAATACTTCTTTCTAAATCTTCATAAGCATTGACCAGATCCCAATTTTACTGAAGTCCTCATTCAGCTAAATGGAAGAAAGCGTAAAACATACACTGTAAATATGTTTGACCAAAACGTATTATCACAGATCTTTATTTCAAGGACAATGGCAAAGTCAGATTCACAGAATATTCAGCCAGTTATCTGGAATACTGGAGGCATGGTGGCTATGGCGGCTTTGACTAGTTTACCAAGATCCCAACTCTAATTAATCAAAAGGCTACTCCCAAGCCCTGGTGTTTATGCTTGTTCACTGTCAACCCAAAAAGGCTTAAAAAAAAAAAAAAAAAGGTCTGATGGATCCTGGGTATGAATGGTCTTAGGTTACACACAGGCTGCATTTTCATTTGCCAGAATTCCAGAAGAGCATTATTTATTCCAGCATGTCTGGAAACTCAAAACAAGAACAGAAAAAATCTGCAAATAGGAGAATTGGGTGGCTGCTGAATTACAATCATAGATGATGGACAGTGAAGAGAAAGACAGAAAGACATACATTCCCAAAAGCCTAAATCTTGTCTTCACTTAAAGTATCGACTATGGCTGTCTCTGCCTGAACCACTAAACTACCAAAAAACTTTTATTCATAGCATAGGCAAAGACCTTCAGATAAGATCATTTAAGCATTTGTGAGCTGAAGGACTGGACTTCCAGGTACAAGTTACTTTTAAGTCGCTTTTCAGCTTATCATCTAATTCAGTATTCAAAAGGGCACTATCTACTTATTTGCATTCAGCAAGGATAGCTTTTCAAGTTTAGTATCCAAATTCACTGCTCAGGTTAAAGCCACGGCAAATAATCCCAAAGCAAATAACAGACTTCAAGCTACATCTTCACCACAGCTGACCGCTAGTTTTCAGGTTGGTGGTGGTTTTATTTGTTGTTTACTCTTTTATGAAAAAAAATATCATATAGGTTTGAATGAAACTACTTTGTATTTGTGGCAGAGAAAACCTTCTGTTATTCCCTTTCAATTAAAAACAGCAGGACTGTAAAGTAAGAGAAAAGCTAGGGATTTCCTACAGAGCAAGCAGTAAGTTCACAAACATAGGCTTGTTCATTGTTCCCTCCCCGTAGGTATGTGATGTTGGTGGTGTTTGTAATTATACATCTACCGGCAGCAGCACAAAACAATTATATTTCTGACACATTTATTTCCATACCCTCTGCTTCCCCCAAGTGCTAGATATAATCACCCTGCTGGACCACAACATGCTAATAAATCACTTGCTCAACGTGGTTTATCACTTCATTTACATTAGCCAGAAAACCCACAGTAAAGCTGGAAGTACCAAGCCACACACCCCGCCAGCAGCTACTTTATGTCTTTCTGCACACACTCAGGCACGCACCTGGATGACATTAAAACATCAAACATCCTGCTGCAAACACAGTGCTACCCAGAGCTTCCTTTGTGCTCACTCACTCTCAGATTAGAGCTGAGCACCTTTACTCTCCCCAGCATAAAAGATATTCCTTTCATGAGCATAGAAACTTTATTTTTTTTAAGGGCTTGGAGCTGATGCAATACCAAGAACTTGCAGCCCTCATTTCTTTGAATTAAAATAGGGGAGGTCACCCCCTCAAAGTTTCCATTGAAGATAAAATCTTTACTTTGTTGTAACTAAAACATTTATTAGTTACTTAAAGGAAAATGTAAAGGGAATACACAGCAGTTCTTTCAAACAATTAAAACTCTGGGAAGAAAACCCCACTACTTTCACATAATGTTTAGGGGAGTAGTGACCTAAAAGAGACAGAAGGTGGCTGTTGTTTTGGGATCTGTATAAACAATGGCTATTGTGTAAACAATAAGTATAAATATTTTTCCTGCTGCAGTCAAAACTGAATATTATTTGGTGACAGCTTTAACAATTCTGAATTTTGTAAGAGCAATTAGTAACCATAATTATGTTCAGTATGGCAGGGGCATAAAAAAACCTCTTTTATTTAAAACATCAAGCTCTGCCCTTGAACTAATGTGCCCAATGCATACGTCATCACTCTGTTCCTAACATCATGGTATTTGACCATATTTATATATAAAGAACAAATGAGTCACTGAACAAGTGTTCTCAGAAATTTAAACTTCACATGGGGCATCACTTTACATCACACTGATTTTATAGAACTCATACTGGCCAGCGAGATCAAACTCAAGATATCCTAAGTGGAAGATACACGTATCTAGTATTCAAAAGAAGTAATTGTAGGAAATAGACTGTGATTCATACTGTGCAATATTACTTAATTAGCTACTTCAGAAGGGAATTCTTCACAGTAAGAAACAGCTATTCAACAAGAATGGAAAACTTCTGGTCCCTAAGCAAAAAGGCAAACAAGCTCTTAAATTTTACAGCCATGTCTGGGCACTACCAGACACTACCACAATAAATTCTACTTTTGAACCCCACTCCATTGCAGCATTGCAATCCTGTTTCACTTGGCACTCACAGATATGTCATACAGGGTTCTCAAATGCCAAAATATTGGTGAATTAAGTCTCAACACTCTGCAGCATCCTTAAGATATATTCTTTACTAAGAGGGAATTAGATATTGCTTTAGCATTTACAAAACGTACATTAATATATCAACACATTTTATTAACTAAATGGAAAGCCCCATGCAGTAACTATAGCACCTGATATAGTCAAGTTTTCACTGGTTTGCTCAAGGCAATAATGGCTTAGTACATATTAATCTGACATTCAGCTGTTCCAAAAGCTAATAAAGTACCTTTAGTACTAACTTTTGTACCACCTTTGTTATAAATAGTTATTTATACAAATGTGATTGTACCTAGAATCACAGGAGATCAGAAGAATGAAAACCCAGGTGTCCTAAGTTCTACACAAAGCTTCTTTTGGCACCGCAAAACCAGCCTTCATGCAGTGTGTGTTACTAGAGCCCATGGTGTGCTTTATGTGAACGGAGAACACCAAGCAGTGCAACACAGTAGTCTGCATAAATTACCATACCAAGGTGGATTGCGTACTGTACCTACATCTGCCTCAACAGTGCCACATTAGACTCTCCACACAGAAACATATGACATGTCTCAAACTAAATAAACATAGGTATTTTCTACAACATTTTTCTGTTTTTAAATATGCAGCATGATAGTTTTCTAGAAAATAAATCTTGCAAACCGGTATGTGTTAAGGTTTACTGGGGTTTTTGGTAGCCATCTGGCTTCAAAACAATTGCATTGGTACAGAAAATTGATTGCCAACTTATTGTCTGTAATCATCATTTAAGAAACATATGCTTACGTATTTCCAGCCTCGTTTTCAGTTCAGAGGTTACACTTAGCCCATGGC
>JANZLQ010000002.1:32069813-32084097 GCA_026212715.1 Elanus axillaris | reverse complement strand
CTGAACTCAAAACACAGCACTGTACCAGCTACTAGGAAGACACTTAACTCTATCCCAGCTGAAACCAGGACAGTCCCTAAATAAATGCCTCTGCTGGCACAAAGTATGGGGCAAAACGAGCACAAAGCAAATTACAGAAGTGCTACCTTCAGTACGGGACAGCATTAGTGAAACTACAGCTTTTGTAATTTGACTGAAACAGTACACACACTTGTTTGTTCAATTATGATGGCTGTGTGATGGGATTAAATGGAGCAGAGTACTCATTTTGGACTGCTGCTAAGCATTTAGTTCTTCCTCAGGTATTCAGACTTAAATAACAGCAGAGTCCACATTGTCATAAACAGACAAAATGGGGAAGGCTGAGCAATGTGACCTAAAGAAAATACAAGATGCCTAAGACCTGTAAGGAATTCCCAATGACAGAATATTTTAGATCAACAAATGCTAGGACAAGGCAAAAAAAAAAAAGTCTATTAAGTCCTAATCTATTATATCCTTCAGAGTGTCATTACATTTCCTTCAGCAAATACTAAACATACTTCAAGTGCTATTTCAGGGGCATTTTAGTGCTTCTTGGAACCCTGATATCAGTGCTGAAACAAACTGAAGTGACAGCATATTTTAAATACTACATGATTCTTCCCTGGCCCCTTTCACTGCTTATCAAAGACCACTGGCAAACTAGACTACATCTAGAAACATACAGGGGGAGGGTGAAGGGGGTGTAAGAAAAAATAGATAAAAAGAAAAAGCAAGAGACTTCTCAGAAAATGTCAAAACCTCTGAAGAATTTCCCATTTTGCAAGTTTCTCAATACTGCTCTGCTCAGAAGCCCACTGCATCAAGTACTTGGGTTTGTTACACTAGGGAACATCCATCTTTTAGATGGAGGGAATGCCATACAGCTGTATCACAGCAGGGTCATAAGATTTTATTAATATCTGACAGGTGCTCTGAGCTTCTCAAATCAAAGACTTCATGTAAGTGCTAAGTCACTTACAGACAGAAAGTCACCTGATTTTTCTTGACTTTACTACAAAAAGTCACGACCTTTTGTAACATTTCAAAGCAGGGCCTAAGACAGAGCCACATCTTTTCCAGCAAAAATCTAGTCCCTGCTGTGCAGTTAAAGGTCTTTCCCTGCAATTACAAATTTATTTTTGCAATTTAAATAGCTTTGTATTTAAGCTCTCTTTCCATCATTTCATTCACCTACAGCATATGCCTAGTAATAGAATGGCAACAGAGAAGTATGTGCTGAACATGTTTAGATTACAGACTAGCAAGCTTACTTCGACACTATATTCACGCTATTTTAAGAGATAGATAGCTATGCATATAACTGGATGCACAACTGAAGAATAAAAAGGCATGAGGGGTTACAGCAGGGCAGGAAAAATGTTACAGCTCTAGGCACAGAAAGATCTACATTATTAGACTCCTGTTGCCTTCCGGCTGCACCACTCTTCCAGAAGAGCTTCTAAACACTTGAAAGCGTGATCTTGTCTAAAATATTAAATGGTAGAATGGCTCTTTCTTCTACACAGCAGTAAGACTAGTGCCCTCTTTGAAAGCCCTTGTAGTATTTAAGACCTAGATGGAGTGTTTCAGGAAATGAATGCAGTTTTCAATGTATAATCTGAATTTGTGTTGAGAATTGAATAGTGTTATTTTCTCAATTTTTTGCTCTGTGGTTTCATTTATTTTATGTAATTATATTTAACACACACATAATAGGAACTTTATAAAACACCCTGCATACAAATCATATCAAGTATATCTAGTTCGCTATGACCATGCATATCACCTCTAGAGTTCATAGAAGAATGGATTAATTTTATCACTTTATTCCCTATAATTTTCTGCAACCCCCTACAAGGGCACATGCATATGTTTTCACGACAGAGATTTTGTCAGATGCTTCTGCATTACCAGCAGCTGCACTGAAGGTTTCTTCATCCTACAGTATAGAATCAGTAGATAAATCTTGTACAATCTGCAAGTGGCGTAACTGAACTGAGACAGGGGAAGAGAAAAGTCAGATGTGGTAGCAGAAAATGTGCATGTGCTCATAAGGAAAACGAGCACTGCTGTGGGATACTTGGAAAGCAATGGGCACATAGTGAACAATCCAGACACAATGGGACTGATCATGCTGTGAGCCAGAGGCCTCTGCAAAAAGAAGGCCTCAAGGACGAACTGTTGCTACAGTTTTGATGAAGCAGGCACAAAAAGTAGAACAAGGTTAGATGTACGTGACTGAAAGCAGGATACAAGGCAGAATATTGGCAGAGGGAATCGTTCGCATGATCGGAAGTCCTTAAACCATCAAATTATTGCTTTAGGCGCGTGGACAGCACATGCTAACCGATCAACAAATGGCTTACGCATGAACAGGAACTAAAATGTATATATAAGCTGAGCTATTTGGGCAATAAAGTGGCATTTCCTTGATCATATTGGTCGTGTGCAGTGTCCGTCACTTCCGTGTCAACACACTGCTAGACAGAGAAGCAGTGTTGGTGTGGTCACCAAAGGCTCTAAATACCAGTCTGGAAGCACGCTGACTTACAGCTGTACTCATGACCTATAAGAGAGAGCAGCACTCCAGGCAAGACTTGAACACAAGGCTCCAAATTGTCCTAAAAATAGTTAATTAAAAAAAAAAAAGAAAAAACTAATCCAGCTCCAGCTCCCCAAAACACCCGGCGTCAATTCTGCAAGTCCACTTCCACAACCTTTTCAATATGGGCTTCACACTCACCCTGTCTTACTCCTCCTTATTGCCTCTTTCTCTCCCCAAACCCAGATCGCCTGTCCTTGGATGATCCACAAGGCCAGGTCATGTCTCCATTACCTCAGTCTCCCAATGCCCTATCCTTATTTCATAATCTTCCTTGGAAAATCAGATCCCAGGACTGCTTCTGGATGTTGCAGAGCATGCAGTCAGCTAATCCACTCACCGACAACCTTCCCATGCACAGTGCAGATCGTCTAAAATACAGTGATCAAATCTTGATAAATTACAATTTTACAAGGTGATTAGTGCTATGTTTATTATATTCATTATGGTGCTGCAGAAAACAATTTGTTCACCATTCACTTTAAAATAATCCATATGCTTATTGATAGTGTTCAGGCATTATTTATTTTATAAGCTTCCTAGTTCTTTTAGATTTTACATTAGATTAGAATCAGATTTAAGCACCCTATAAAAGACCTTGTCCTCCAAGGGAATTACCAAGTCACGGACAAGAACTGTAATGCAGAGGATAAAGAAATTACCCTCTTACCATATGAATTGGATTAGATAATCACAAATTTATCATGCAGTCAGAAATGTATCTTAGAATTTTAAAAGACTGAGATTCTTCAAAGTCCACAGAAAAGCAAGAGACAATGGAAATACATATCATTAGTGGCTTTGTGGAATTCTCTCTTGACTTCTCCATGTTGGTTTTCCCCTTCAGCACTGAAACAGTGTCTTATAGTTTACCAATACAGCCTATAGTTTCAAGTCTAGTCTCATCTAAGTACACCTGTAATGTATTACTTTTGCCTCAATGACTACACATAGTTCATAATTATCTTGCAGATGGCTCCATACTCAAGGATAAACCAGCAATGGAGACAATGATCTTTGATAAAATTCCATGTAAATGCAAATATGTACACAATGTACAAAAAGCTGTCTGGTTTTTTAATTCAATTTCTCCCTTGACTATACATAGAACTTTTTTCCTCAGAAGCTTTCTGCTCTTGCAACTAATTAAAAAACACACACACGTACCCAAAACCCAATCCAAACCAACCAAAAAACCCTACCCACCAAAACACACACATATATACTTAGCAACTAAAATTATCTCACTGAGAATTTTGCTGAGTTTTGTCTCAGGCAAAGCTGCAAGTGAAAGAGCTCAGGTAAAGAACCCAGGTTCTGCTGCCAATTTATCCACAAAACCTTCCAATGCAACATGCCACCTCTGCTAGGCTTTGTTTGCTTCTCAACCTGAATTGTTTCTCTTCACATTTAAAATTCTCATCAAAATATTGCATAGCAGAGGATCACTATCTGCATCACCTGTATCACTGGGCAGCATTTTGACTATGTATGAAGAAAGGAATATGTGAAATGATACCTTAGAAATACATGGAAAATGAATAAGGTTAATATGCAATGGTTTACAGAAAAACTAGAGTAAAATATTTATTTAATTTTACATTAAGATCTTTGTTATTTTAATCCTATTCATAAAGTGTTTCTTAAATACTTTAATCTACATTTCACATCAGTAATTTTTTTTTTATTAAAAAAATACATCTACTCATGACAGGACTTCTAGCACACAAGGTGCTTTACCCTTCTTTTGCTGTCCATCGCATTCAACCTGCGAAATGCACGTCAGAGACTCTATGTGTCATCACAGAAATGATATACACACTAAAGAACTTGAATAAATGCATTTTTATTAAAGATAATGGATTTTTAATTTAGTGGCAGTTAGATCAGACTATAACTGAAAAGCATGGGAATCAATGTTCAAGAAATACAGACTGAACTAACCAACACACAGCCACAAAGTTAACTGCTAGAGAACACCAACTGTCATAAAATCTTCCTTTGCTGAAAAGTTGGTATTATTTATGCATTCAAGTCATCTAGAAGACTGAAGAGCATAAATTATTCCACCACACATTGGCAGTAAATTTACACTTGCCCAACTGGCTTCAGATCTGATTGTTTCAGGTGGCAGAATAGGAAAGACTTTGATGTTTGACTAAATCTTAAAATTTTGCCATCTGTTCATAAGCAATTTGCCAACAGAAAGATGCCAAAATTCATTTACTAATTTTCAGGAGTTGCTCGGTCTATTATTGATTGTGAGTGACCATAAGACAAAAGTAGCTCATGACCTGCCTGGATTACAACTGACAAATAATCAGACACACATGTATAATTTACAGGGGAAATCAAGTGGATAAAATAAATACACAGCAGCAACAATGCCAGCCCTCCCACATACTCAAATAAATGAGCAAAGGTTTTATTCTTGTAATGGAATGAACTGAGAATTTACCTTTTCACAAAATAAGGAAATACTCACACTAGTAATGTTACTGACTTCAGAGGAATTCCTTCTGTGAATAAGAAGCCAGGGCCATGAACAAAACCTGAAAAATCTGAACAACTGAGCAAAACCTACTTGCCAAATGTCTCCACTGAGCTGAATATGACTACCCAGCTCGGCTTCATTTTGTGATATAAGATTTCCTTTCATTCACAAATTCAAGTGAGTCTTATTCATGCTGGGTCTGCCAGGTCTGCTGAACAGAAAAAAACTGAATAGACAACCGCACACCAAACGATTCAGCGTGGTAGACGCAAAGGCATCTTCAGAAAAAAAAGAAAAAGCCCAAAAAGATACAAGGGGAATGCAGCCCACTTGTTGAAAGTTTTCCTCGTCCCAAATATTCAAAATGTCAAGATGAAAAAAACATTTCCCAATGTAAAAATGTTTCAATTAAAATGGCTTGTGCGCTTTGTTGTGAAGGAATTAGAATCCTAAGAAACCACCCAAATACAAGAGAGGGATTCAGCAGTTTCCAAGACCATCACAACAAATATTCCATTTTTAGTTTTTGCCAGCTGGCTTATACATTATGTATTCTTCTGAGCTATTAGAGCATTTCTAATGGTACAACATTCTTAAAATCCAGTGACACTAATTATAATAGGGACTTAAATTATAATTTAGCTGTAGAACAAAATGTTACCAAAAACTGGATACAGAAGGACACTTTAGATTTCTAGGCTCAGGAAGAAATTCTCACTCATTTTAACTGAAGTTTCGCTCAGCAAGCAACATGAAAAACAGCCACAGAGTTTAAAATATTAACCTTTCTCTATTCATAAGGCTTCCAAAACTCATAATATGTTTACTCATTGAAGAAATCTGAGCCACCCACCCCTGAAAAAAAAAAAGACAGATTTAATTACTTCTTCAGAAATTGATAAAGGAAGCTTGAAAAATAACAAATACTGGTGGTAATTGCCTCCAAGGTTCTAGAGAGATGACTTAAAGTTGTTTGGAGCATCCTTAATTGCAACTAACACTTTCCAAAAAAGGGGTGAATTAAAATGGACATTGGTTCATTCAGATGAGGACTTCTCTCTATCATTCTAGTCAGTTTTACAACTGTGAATAAAAATATAGACAGGGCAGAGGACAAGTACTGCAACACCCAAATGAAACTAACTTTTAAGGTATTTGTCATTTTACTTGCAAGTTGCAGCAATACTAGCATTCTTCCACACTGCCGAACAGTCAGAAAGCATCTGCTTTAAGCTCCTTAAAAAAAAAAAAAGCTGCTTAAGACATTAAGTTTTACTCAATGCTGACAGTCTTCCCAATAACAGGAGATAAAGATAGAATTGTACACATCTTTGAAAGAAGTGCTGTTTAGCAGTACCTTTCAAGCCCTTCTGACTCTGCACTGATGAATGGAAAACAGGTACAAGTTAAAAAATATTTGTTGAATCACCCTTTGGCTGCTTGCAGGCTCCACTAACTATTCTGAACATTGTAATTCACCCAGACTTCTGCTTGTATGTATATACGTACACGAACAGACAATTATCTTTACACTTGCTGTACATATTATATTAATGTACAGTACAGGTAGATTTTAAGGTAAAATAGACTGCTAGCCTAATAAAAACTGCACTAACAAGAAGAAAAATCTGTCTCTATCATTTTTAATATACAAATTTCAGCATAAGAAAATTCTTGACAAAGATACAGTACTCCTTTCAGAATCATTTTAAAGCCTTCCTCATAGTGTTGTCTACACATGGTGACCACTGCAGGATTTCAAATGTTTTAGATATCAAAAGCATTATAGAGTCATTCAAAGTAGTTTATTTTTATATATATATTATTATTCTATTTTTTTATTTGATTAATGCAGTGGCTGCAGAGGAATGACCTATTCCTATTCCAGCCCCAGCTGATTTACAGACAGAACCAACTATTTTCATACAGCAGTAGGAGCAATTACAGAAAAAAGGGAGAACAAAACCAAATAAACGAAAAAAAGAGCAGCTATATCACATGCTTTTGGTAAGGCTGGCAATCTATTTTACCCTGAAGTCCAAATTTTGGGATGCAGAGATGAGGGCAGATGTGGACTGAAAAAAAAGTCATAAATGACAAAGCTTAATAATGTTACCTCTTTACCAAACACAAATGCTTGTTCTTATCAATTGCTTAAGACCCCAGAACACACATTTCAGATTTGTTCCTAGGTTTAAGTGCCTTTTAAATCACTGAAGACACTCTTAAGGACTAGGATCTCATAAGGTAGTTTGTCCTTCATCAATCAGATCCTATTGTATTTGACAGCTATTGAACAGCACATATAGTAGTTCATCAAGTCTGAAGAAAATAAATAAAATGTGTTGAGGTCAACACCATGATAACAAGAAAGACTACAGCACACAGAAACAAGCAAACCCTTCAGCACAAAATGATCTATTATTTTGTGGTAAGTTCAAGAAGAAAATAAAAATTAAAAAAAAAAAAAGGTAACCCTGGGAAATTTTGGAAAGCCTAAACTTTTACCCCTTTGATATTCTTAATTAAATGCTGTCACTGCCACATTGATAGATGATGTACTGGATGGTAAATCACATTGGAAATGGACTATAAAACCAACTTGTTTGTGCAGTTATTGAAACCATGTATTTTGGAAGTATGTCATTTTACTTCAAGGCATATAGCCAAAATACAATCAGTAAATTTAAAGTTATATTGTAGCTGTTTATAAAGAAAAACCACTCAATGTTCCGCGTATGAACAGTTTGCAGAAATTATATGATAAACAAATTTCCTCTTCCTTAGCTCTACAGAAACAATTCTGATTTGGGAATAAATAAATAATTAAAAAAATATTTGTGGGGGAAGATATAAGCACACAACTGCTTTTTTAGTGGAGGGTGTTCTTAGGTGATGGCACATTGTGGGGCCTTTCTGGATTTTTGGGCTGGGAGGGTGGGCATTGTTTGGTTGGTTTGTCTTTGACAGTTACATTCAAGATTGAGAAATCAACTTTCAGGAAGCTGGGTCTTGCTCTAAATTCAGCACTGAAGCTCAAAAATCACTGCATGCACATGTATATATACACATATCTATGAGAAGGCGTGTGTATGTATGTGTATGGAACTTTACTATAGGACTATTTAACATATTATTTGCAAGTACCAGGAAGACAGAAAAAAAGCCACTGCTGTTCTTATATGCATCTGTAGCATTGGTCCATCTTCCAAAAGGTATTCGTTGCTTTCCCCACTCCCCCCATTTTTTTTTTCTTTTTAAATCTTTTTCCTCCACAGGCAGCTTTCAATTTGCTGGAAAATCTTAAAACAAACATATGCACAGCTGGCAAATTGAGAACATTCTCAGCGAAATGGAACAAGAATATAGATGTACAGCCTGTTTTTAAAGTAAATGACAAGGTCAGAATCATCTACCAAAATGGTCTGTTTAATCATCCTCTGAAAGCACTTAACATTTTGTTTAACATACAGAAGGAAAAAAAAATAATAACCCAGGCAGAAAAAAATATGCTGTGTATTGGCCTAGAAGAGACCGACTGTGAAGACGATTGCTTCATACTCTCTAAATAGGAAATCTGACTTCAATTCTTTGAGCTGGACACAGAAACCAAAGTAGTAAAAATTCTATCCACAAGAGTGGATGAGAAGAAACATGAAAGACATATTTAAGCCTTTGTTTTGGTAGCATTTGAGAATATCTGTGTCCCCTTAGGCCATTTGGTGCTTCACTAAGATAGACATTTCTGGTGAGTCAGCCACTGTGAGTTAGGGGATGCTACTTCCTGAGAATCACCTGAGCCTCATAAAACAACATTTTGTTATTATACGTGTAAATAATCCAGAAATAAATAGCAACAACCTGATTCAAGGGATTATTAATTGGTTGCACAGTGGCATAAAGCTTAGCAGAATGATCTATTACAGACAATGAGCTCTTCCAATGCTTCCAGATTCTCAAAGTTTCACAGTTTCCAGATGGTTCATCAAGACATCACAGATCTACTCAGGCTTGTAGACAGACTAAAAGAACAGCAAGAAAAGCAGGGCAGTGCAAGCAGAATTTGTTACAGCAAACCTAGATCTTTCAACAGTTACTGATATTACTACTCCAGTGTTTTAGAATTTCAAGCAAAAAAACAGAAATCTGCAATCACATCTTATAACACAAAGTTAACTAAGTCAGTTTTGCATGCCGCTGTCATTTGTGTCAATAGTTGTTCACAAGCAAAGTTAATAATTTCTTAGGATGGCATTTACTATTTGTTTCCATCAACTCTACATTTGCCTATGTAAGAGCAGAAGAACCTGTGAGGACATGGATGGCTACAGTGCAAAACCACCACTTTCCTCTAGCTGGTAGGTCACTTCGATTCACTTCATGTTATTTCTCCCCACAGCCAGAAAATATAAACAGACACATACCTAAGGGAAAGGCATTATGTTTAAAGATAGAGTTGATTCTATGGTTTTTTCCTAAAAAAAAAAAAAAAGAAAAAAAAAGAAAAAAAATCACAGAAAGCACTCATCAGGTACCAATCCTTTAAAGGTAATGCAAACTCATTGGTACACAGTCAAAGGCTCTAACTGTTTGCATGACGGGGCTGAGAACAGACAGACTGAAGACATCAGTGGCCAGGTGTCTGCGTAGAGCACTTTCCTTTCTACAGAAGAGTTACAAGCCTATGAGAAACGGGCTCTGTAATGAAAATGCCAGCACAGCCTACACTATAGCAGCCTTCAGATGTGCTACTTTAATGCAGGAAATTACAATGTGCAAGAAAATGATACACTGGGGAACAAGTAAAGGTGATTAGTGAATCTTGGCATGAAGAGTAAGGCAGACACCCTTTTGGAGGAACCTACTCTTCAGAGATTTATTGTGACATTGTATCGGTATTCAGGTGGCATTAATTACAGCCTCATCAGCCACAGTATATTGCAACCATACAGTGTTTCACCATGGCGACATCCTGACCATGATGTATCAATGCTGCTGTGATATCTGTCACGTACTACCTATAAGACCAGTACAATTCAGACCTCTTCACAGAATATACAAATTGCCTAATTTTGTTGTTAGTAAGTCAAAGTCTTCACCCAGCTTCTTCTTGATTTGTACAAGAAAAATTTGTATTATAAGAGCAATTTTGACTACAAAGTCATCAGCAAATGATTTAAGTTAATTGCCACTGACTGGACACAAAAAGCTGTCAGTCTTCATTGATTTTATTTTACAGGTGAATGACAAAGCAGTGAATCTGGCTGGTTACATTGAGAATAACAAATAAGACACAGATTACACTTTAAAAAGCACAAAATATTGGCAAAATACTAATTCACTATTAAACGGCATTGTTTATTTTAGTAACACAACATGAGACACAATATACCTAGTATTTTAGTGATCTGCATTTTAATAGATATTTATCATGCACACAAACTCGTGGGGCCAGGGCACCTTTTCTTTTCTTTGGAAACTGTGATGACTGATACTGAACAAAAACCTTCTTAAAACAAAACATTTATCTTCACAAAACACAGCAAGACAAAGAGAAAGAAGATTTTTTTAAAAGCAGATCTCCCATCTTATATCTCGCTTTCTCTCAAGCTAACTTAAATATGGTCTCCTTTTACTTTACAGGAATGGAACAGACTCAATTACCTAATCATGCACAAGGAGCTCGGCTTATTGTTGGGGTATATTTTTCACTGCAGAGCTAATTTAGGTAATTGCCATCTGGATTTGCCTGCTCCAAGATTGAGCAGCCTTATACCAAAGAATGAATAAATGCATGTTCATTGCTAGCAGTATGGGACCCTCAGTGTCATTGCTCTGAACCACTCAGGGTGGTATCTGGGGAATGGAGTGGAACGTGTTGGGAGTGGGATATTCACAGCATAGCTATTAAAAAAATGCCTGCCTTTCTATGTGTAGCTCTGGCACACACCTACATACACTTCTACAGCTTAGTACAGTGACTTCTCTGGCATGAAGAGACAGGGAACACATGCTACCTGCTCCAAATCCTACTTCCACTTTTACCTAAAGACGCACTAGAACGTCTGGTGTGTGTTTTAACACATCCACCCCAACCATGAGCAGCCAGTGAGCAATTCATATATATATGCAATGATTAGCATAAATCTTCTCTCAAATACTTAAGTATATACAGTCATTCTCTATAAACGTATGCACAGATACCCTGTATTTACATGCTAACATATGACTGAATGATGTTACCAAGGAATCCTAAGAACACAAAGAATTCTTGAAGTTGTCTTCAGGGATGAATTTCTGATTTCTCATCACACTCCAGTCTGATAGGAGAAGAGTTCCTCAGGATTACAACTCACAGATGAAATTCCTACCCCATAGACAACCAGGAAATCTTTGCTACTGGCTTCAGTAAAGGGCATGACTTCACAGCTGGTAAAGTAGGATGTTCTTCTCCAAAAACTTCCTTAACCCACTTTGATTGTTTATCTAGTTGCTTATACATTCCTCAGTGATTTGCTGACTTCAACCCCTAGCATCTGGATTATTCAGTGTATAGCTGTGTCAAGGAAACCACACATTACTATATCACATATTTTGAGATACAGAGTGCTTAAAACCCCCCAAAATAGAGGGAAAATTCAAAACAATGAAATCAGAAATTGAGAGGCTGCCATATTGTAAGAAGCAGTGGAAAGCATCCATGCCATCCAGAACAAGATGCTGAATGCCTGAATAATGCAGAAGCAGGGATGTTGCCTGCTAGTAAGACAAGACTGTCTTCCAGAACATTGCCCAAAAGATGATTCCATTCTTACAAAAGGAGAAAGCCAGCAAAACAGCAATGTAACAGCTATTCAGGCTACCTATTTTTAGGTAAGTGCATTGCATTTCTTTGGACAAAGAATTTTATAATTCATGTTCTTGATGAAAAAAAATCATCTTCCCTTAATCAAGTTGTATATCTAATCAAATGATTAATCACTTTGAGACTGTTACATGAGAATTGGTCCTTGTTACATACATTTAAATTTAGAAGATTATAAACTACAGAAGTTTGAAATTTAAAGAAAAAAAAACAAAAAACCACCTAACAAAAAAACATACCACATCTTTAATTACTTCATGCAGCCAGACTCAAACAAACATTACATGAAGACAAAGGAGGAAATTGCTCTAAGGAACTCCACACAACTACGTTCATGACAGACCAAAGCAGTGGACAGGATTTGTCTGCTAGGCCTTTTTTCAAGTAATTTATAACAAGAATGATTAACATTGCCTTTTTGGATATAAATATAAATAAGCTCTGAACAAAAGGATACAGTGCCAATTACAGAAACCCTTGCCAGTTGGATTTTGCCCGGATAAGTAGTGAAGGACTTATTTCCTGGAAAACTGATTTATGAAGAACATAAAACCTTTCATATTCTAAACAAATATAAAAATGAAACAGTAACTTAATGACTTGTTAAATATTGTCCTGAAGGTTTATTTCTGTTTTGAAGCTTAGAAATTATAAACAAAGAACTGAAAAGAATTAATCAGAGCTATTGGTGCAAACACATCATAGATTATATTAAACAATAGCAAAACCATAAACAACAGCTTAGCGTCTGCTAGTCTAATATATCTATGTACTTTTGAAAGATAGCTATGACATGCTGAATTGTTTCAGCAGCAATAGAATAGCCTCCTTTACAGTTTGATCTTGCATTCATTGAAGTAAATAGCTAAGTCCCCATTGACTTCAGTTGTGCAGCATCAGGGATTTACAAACTAAACTATTATAGCTCATTCATTTTAGATTTCTAGATGCACTGTTCACCATAGACATTAAAAGTTAGTTTAAATGTCAGAAGAAAAAAAATCAAACTAGTAATCTGTTCAGTGGGAACGTGTTTCAATGAAGAACTTAGAGCCCTATCTGTTTTCACAGCTGTAAGCTGCTGGGGAAGCCCCAGTATGTTTTATCCTTAGCATCTCAACTCAGCTGCAAAAGGATTTATTTTGGAGCGTGCCACCGCAGAAGCAGCTAATTATAACAGTTCTGGTTAGGTATTTTGCTTATGGATTAGAAAAATGCAATCAAAACATGATGCAGAATAGAAATGTACCCATGATGCACAGATACATACACATCTGTAATTTTGTAGTGTCCATGACCTCCAGCCTGTTACCAAAAGGCAACCTTCTTATTTTTACATTATACTTTTTCCCCTTCCCCCTTTTTTTAACTCTCATCATATAACTGCTACCCTTCATGCATATTTTTTCCCTTTTACATCTTTTTTGGGTCAGTTATGTAAGATTGTCTACTGTCCTGTTTGCAATATTTTATTGCAAACCATGTGTAATAACAGCAATAAAGCTAGGCAAAGTGTTAACCTACTGTGGCTGGGCATTTAGACCGGTGAGTAGGGTTTAAAAACAGTGTTTTCACTAACATCTTACTGAATAGCAAGTAATTGTCAAATATTTCTGAAAAACAAATCACAGCTTCCATCACATGTCAAACTTAAAAAGGATGCAGCAGAGAAGTAAGGAAAGTTTATGTTGTAACTTTTGATTTATGTGGTAATTGCAGTGATTGACAAGAGCCTGAGAAACAAGAAGGGAGCTATGGAAGTTTATAATGCACTGACATTTATAGGCAAGGATGACTGTCACAGTTGTCAGAACTTTAATAAATATGTTAACTTTGTGACTCTTGCAATAATGAGATCTCTTCCACTTTCTGATATTTTGTTATCAAAACTCCATTATCTGTCCTTCCCAGCCCCACATACAATAAAGCATTCAAGATGAGTCACCCTTTTAAACGTGATCAAAAAAAATCTGATATTTAAGGCCTGACTTTAAGGTGGGCTGAGCACCAGAAATGCTTATTGAAGTAAAGGGAAACCTCAAAAGCTTCAGAGCTTCAATTCTGTCCCACTCTTCACATGAGCATACATCCTGTGCCAGATCAGCAGGAACTGTGCACATAACAAAGCAGAATTTTCTTCTGCAAATCTAGGTTTGCATTTCCCCAAAGTTTGACCTATTTTTTGTTTTGGTTTTCCTTCTTAAAATGTTATCACAGAGGCATTACCACTATCGTTGATTGGCTCAGCCTTGGCTGGCGGCGGGTCCATCTTAGAACCGGCTGGTATTGGCTCTATCGG
>JANZLQ010000002.1:32057054-32069713 GCA_026212715.1 Elanus axillaris | reverse complement strand
ACATCCCCCCCCCCCCCCCCAAAACCTTGCCACAGAAACCCAATACACATCCCTACAATGAAAGTCCAGGAATTAAATCAGAGGCTTACAAATTCCCTGAAGTTGTTACACTTTTTCAAGAACAAAGCAGGCAGAGCAGCACTCCAGAGGGCACTTTACAGGTATAAACTGATTTAGGTACAGCAAAGATTAGCTTAACTCTTTCTTTTCTCTACCTTCATGCAAAACTGAGCTCTCCAAAGTTTGGTAAATCTAACTGAAGAGTTGTCAAAGACTGTAAGGTTATAAACACAGAAAAAAAAATAAACAAGTTTCTGCTCATAGCCACGCATAAGAGAGACTGTAAAGTAGATGCAGTGACAGAACACACACAGAGTCATGAGGAAGCTTTCAATTTAACAGTAAGGTTATCTGATGGAGAAAGAATTGAAGTGGGTAAATATGCCCTTTTAGAGCAAGATATGACTACATCAGGGTCTCAGTTCTTCATATCTGAAGGAAGAGGTAAACAGTCTGGAGGGCACAATCGCACATTGTAGCTTTGCACCTTGGCCAATTGAGTGCGGAACTGTAAAACAATCCTGTCCAAACCAAGCTCCCACAACATACTGGCCACAGAGAAAAGAATTAATTTGCAATTAATTAGATAATCTCTAAAACAATAGGAATGTTTTAGCTTTAGAAATCATGCTACAAAAGAGGAAAAGTTTGACATAAGCCAAGACTAAGGAGACCACAGCTCACAAATCAAATGTGAAAAATTGCTTTCATTCAAGATATGATTGCTAATCACACAGTGTAACTAAAGGAGCACATCTGAAGCAGTAAGAAAACAGAAAGTGATATACTTTCATGCATCCCCTGTTACACAGAGGATCAACAGAGGAGCCTTCCCACCAGCTATTTCTTCCCATGCACCAAAAACTGCTGGGGACTGGGACCTTAGGAGAATGAACATTATGGTTTCTTAGCACAACATGGCACTTAAAGGCCTTGAGCCATATCACTGAGCTCACTATCTGAATTTTCCCTTTGGTACAGAAAGATGATCATTTGGAAATCATTCTTACTAAAATATCCAAGAAAATAACTTCAGAAAAAGATTCTCCTCACTCCCCCCCCCCCAAAAAAAAGGAGGAAAAAAGCCCAGGTTTTAAAATATATGTAAGCAAACAGACAGGGAAAGCTGCAAAGTCTGAGAGGCCATACAGCCTTTCCCCAGCCAAAACATCATTGTTCCTCTTCTTAATATAATAAAGACATAAAATTTAAAACCAGAACACACAGATAAGATTTCAAGTTTGAAAATTCAGGTAGGGGCTCAGGCTGCTGCTTCTTGCTGCTTTGAGAATTACTGTATTCATACCATTGGAGTTTTTTTGTTGTTTGGGTTTTGTTTGGGTTTTTTGGTGGTTTGGTTTTTTTTTTTTTTTAAGTGAAAAATTCAGCATCAAATCAGTTTGAAATTATTTGTGATTCCCATTTGGTTTAAAACAACAAAATGAAAAACAGAAGCAGCACAGAGCTTGTGTTAAGAAGAAAAAAAAAGAAAAAAAAAAGAGTTTTGACAAACAGTGCCCATTAATTCAGGTGGGAAATGGGATTTGCATAAATTCTATTATGATTTTAATATGTGGGGGTTTATTTTGCTTAACAGCCTTCGCAGGTATATAAATTAAATTCTAGATTTGCTGCATGTGTTGTTAAATGGAAGTCTGGACTTATGCTTGGAACTGAGCTACAGCTTTACCTGACAAGATTAAGGAAAAATACAGCATAATTCCTAAAACACTAGGGTATGAGGCAACTACATGAGAAGAAATGACATTCTTATCTCCTTGCAAGGGGCAATTCCTTCCCACAAGTCCAAAAATAAAGTTCATTTTCCCAAAGTCCAATTAAGTGCAATGTTGTGCCAAGATGTTACAAAAGGCATTGGTTATATTAGTGAGCTTACTATGTGGATTTTGTCTTCAGCATGGAAACGAAGGAAAACCAAGGGGTTTTGTAAGGTAATCAGAATTGCTTTTATGGTTCTCATGCACAGCCAGGTATTCAGAGTTTAATGTAAAACATTCACCCAACCTTACTTCTTGTACTTCTTTTCTACTTTTTATCATTCCTATCATATCCCTGTTTACAACTTCTCTCCCTGATACTAATTTAAATCTAAATAAAAACTATAATTTAAATTATGTTGAGGTCTTATCTATTTAAGAGCAGGACTCATTAAGCCAATAAGATTACTTAGCTGTGAGCATATAGCATCACAACTTCATTTTTCAAGCATGTCATACCAACATAATATATCAATATAACCATACAGATTATCCAGGTTCCTCATCTTTGAAATTCTCATTTAACATCAAACATTTTCTCTAATTAAGAGAACTGTTTATTTTGCTCACAAAACCAGTGCTGAAACATCATTAACCCTAGAAATGATACAATGATAACTTGTTCATTACTGGTCGGGTTTTTCTGCAGTTGTTCTAGGCCACATTCACTCATTTATGAAATGCAGTTCCATAGAAAGATAGAAGTTCTAGCTAAATCAGATTTACTAGATTGTCTCTTCATGAGACATTTTTATAAAGCCAGTAAATCTCCTCAGTATTTCTATGCATTTGTAAAGCACTAAATTGCCCTAATGTGCAGTATTAGTGACAACTTTTAGATCCCACATACTTATGAATTTATTTTTTTGAAAGCTGACAAACTCAGAATGTTCCACTAGCAAACATCAGATCTTTCCTTGAAATAGCATCTATGGAGGTACCATTTCTGCAAAGCCTTCCCTTCAACAGTTAAAAGGACAGACAATAATCATCAGGTTCCTGCAATATTCTCTCACAAACATCACCCAGTGTCAAAGCTCCTTTATGCTTGGCTACAAAGTGTTTGATGTCAAGAGTGTTATCTTCATTATTGCATAGTGAAAGGTCTTCCAGAACTAGGGATAATTTTTGCAAGTTAAGACATATTAAGAGACACGTGTAATCATAATTTCTCAAACTAATCTGGAATTTAAAAATATATATTCTTCTGTGCTTAAAATCTTGATCCTTCTGCCTCTCACTCCAAGTATCTCTAAAGTGTAATAAGTCCCACGGGTGTAATTTCAGGTTACCAGCTCATTGGTTCCTGTTAACAAGACAATTTTCCCAAGCATTTTTCAAGTATACTTATCTAATAGCATTATCATTGTCTTCCAACTGTGTTAATCGACTCCACAAAAATAGACCTTTTTAATGAATATGCCTGCTCTCACCTCAGTTTTTAAACTCTTTAAAGAATTAGTTCCTTAAAGCTGAAAAAGCAATTCATGTGTCAAGTTCTGCTCCCACTAAAATCAAGAGTCCTGTTGGCCACAATATCTGCCCCGCATAACCAAGAATAAGTACCACATTATAGCCAAAATTTGTGCTTTGCACTGCAATACATGTCTCATATAATGAACATACAGCCTTCCTTCTGCTCAGTGAACCATCCTCTGTGCGTTTGCATTCCACCAGTTCAATATATGCTGTAAGACCTCCCCAACTCATTCATTTACCACCAATTCTCCTTAGAAGTCAAGAGGGAAATATATGCTCTTTTGTCTGCTTGCTACTTCTAAATCAATCCCTCAGATAGCAATTTATTTATTTGGGTATTTCATCAAAGCACAAAAGGAAATAAGTTACTGGCTACTCATGACTTATGATACATCTTCAGGTAAAGCAATCATACTGAATATTTCATTCAATTATAATTCTCATACTTCAGCGATTTGTATCAAACAGCAGATTAGGATAGACATTGTCTTTTGATGAAATGTCTGAATATTAGATAAAACGATATACTGTAACATCAAAACACATAATCAAATAGACAGTGTACTGAACAGGCAAACTTACAGTTTCATGAAATCAATGCAATAGAGCAAGAGAGGATTTAATGTGAAAGATCCAACCGTGTGTGGTTTGCAGTCTGATAGTGAAAACATTTCCTTGGAATTAAGGAGCATAAGCTGTGTCCACAGCTTGTTCTATACAGCATTAGGACTGGAATGTGGATCTCCCACAGAAGGAAATAGTAGGACTGGCACACTTGGAAATATCACAAGTATTGCGGAATGCAAAAACCTCTTCCCTCCAAATTACAGGCAGTATGTCTTGGTAGGTGGCAATACATCATATTGGAAGAAGTTATGAGTACCCAGATCTTGAACACAGAGTTACTGTTGTATCTCACATTTACCAAATAAAATTATTTATTCTACTTTGAACCACCCTGAATCTCACCACCAACAGCTGATGAAAAGCTGTCCAACAACAACAAGAAAAATTTGGGGGAAAGATTAGATTCTATCTACTCATCTTCCAGGTGGTTCTTGTTTAAGAAAAACAAAGAGGTCACCAAAGTTATTACTATACCACTGAGCCAGCAGAGGGGCATTTTCCACAGTGAGCTCCTATTTCTATCATTGCCTCCCCTAACAATCTGTCACAGCTGGTCCTGGCTGAACTGGGACATTTTGGTCAAAGCTTCTCCCTACCTCCCACCCAAAAACTTTGCCCAGAGCAAAGATTGTATTTCCGCACAAGTTTCTTCTGAAGTAGAAAAATCCTACATTTAAGCACCTGAAAATAAAAGCATGCCGAGGAGGGACGATTCCCAAAAAGAATGATGTTAGTACTAATTACACGCTCTAGGGATAGACACAGGAGTGGAATGTGCACCAGGACAAGGACAAGTGAGACCAGTGCAAGTTACTGCCTGGGATGCAGCAAAGAAAAATCTCAAGTGTGGAAAGGTCTAACTGTACAACTCTTAATGAGACAGCAGTGATCCTTGTCACGGCAATTTTCTCTGTTTTCTTGGAATTTTTTTTCTTCCACTTCAGTAAATACACCATCCCACTTAGTCTGAAGAAACTGACACACAGATGGATAGGACTCATTAGCTGATAGCACCCAGATGCTTGACAGCATTACACAGAGTGCTCAATAATGCATATTATGGAGAGTGAGAGGGGGGTGAAATTTAACAGCAATTCAGACCTTAAAAATCCTTCTATACACTTAGATGGTTTTCCTCACTGAATTATGTCCAAAGATATTTTTAGCAAGCCCAGCTGCAGAGGCTGGTGCAAAATATCAATACTATCTGTAAAGCCAAACCTCCGCATGTCAATGGGCACCCAACAGAAGGAGCTGCCCTCCACTAAGGCATGTTTTTGCATAAAAGGAAGGAAGCTTGCAAAGCAGTGTTTTGTTTGCTTTAGAGAAAGGGGATAACGAGCACTTTCTACAGGACAGTGGGGGTCAGAATATATACAAAGGTCTTTAATTTACAGCTTTAAAAGCCCCATCTGCAGGGTCTCGAAAGAGGCCTTCTCCCAGAGGCCCCAATGGCCACAGCAGGGCCAGCACAGGGGGCTGCCATTGCCAGGCAATACACCTCCACACACACAGCCCCTCCTCAGGCTCCTCACAGCTACCACCTGAGCTTCACCAGTAGCTAGGCAACAGCCACATGGGTATTTTCTCCATATAAAAAAATAAAAGACAACATGTAGTTATGTGTTTATATAACTAGATACAGATATACGTACACAACTTCCACCACAGACAAGCAGGGAGCTGGGCCGCAGGAGGCAAGAGGAACCTACAGCCTCTGCCTGTCCCCACATCCCTGGGGCAAGCCCTGAAAACTTCTCTCCTCAAAAACACTTTTTTGGTGTAAAAGGGCCACACCATCCTGACAGGCCTCCCTACCTTCTAAACAATTCTTTTGGGGGAGGCTGAGGGTGGGTTTTGCCCTGCCATGAGAGATTTTGGCCAACGCCTCTGTAAGTGACTTATTTGAATGGAGGTGAACTGTGTGGGAAGCATCAGAAAGCTTTATAAAAAGAAATTCAAAACCAAACCCAATCTTCCTACCTTAAACAACTAGAGGTTTAAGCTTCTACATTTCAAAGCTAATCAGAGGCAGGCCACTCACATTCCTTCACCCTCCTTCCCCAGCCAGTCCGAGCTGGTGTGGGACAATTTCACCCACAGGGGAGTATGTTTTATAAATACTTCATGAAAATTGGACTGTAAAGCAGTATTAATCTGGAGTTATCACAACTTAGTTGTTGGGTAAACAAAAGTGTGTAAACAAAGTTCTTTCAGTGACAGGGAGAGGTTACATGCCTGCATCAAAGTCGCATACTTTCTCTCACGCAGTTTCTTCATAACAAGGAAGAAGATGGCACCACAATGAACCTCTGAAAATAAATTCATGTAAAACCTGCAAATTCCTGCTATGGACAAGTCCAGCAGAATGCAAGTCCCCAAACCATTTCAGTATTTTATGTTTGAAACAACAGGCAATGTGATGTGTGACTTGTAGAGAAGAAAGAATGAAAAAAAAAAGCAGCCAGAAAAATCTCCCACCTTTCTTCTTGGTGTTTCCCGCTACAACAGGCTGCAACAGAACAGCCAGGCTTGAACATGAGGAACCCATTTTAGAGACAACGTCAGGGAGGGATGCGCAAGTGTGCGCCGGCTGCTAGAGCTGTGATCGAGGCTCGCTGCCAGCTGTGGCTGCTGCCAGCACCATGGCTGCTGGGCTTACGGCTTCCTCGTGTCGCTGGGATAACTCACCAGGCAAATGCTGCAGCCCAGAGGAGGGGTTTTGCTCCAAAAATATGGAGTTTTGTAATTCAGTATCCCAAACATCCATGTAAATCAGCCTAGAAGTCACTGCTACTTGTATTTGTAGCATGGAACAGAAAATGAACTTATACTTTGCTGACAGCTTCTCAAAAATGTGATTTTAATTTGTCTCAAAATCACATCTTCAGGAAGCCTCAAAATATTTTATACCTCTGTTATTTTAAAATTATTATTCTATTCTATCTACAAGACACTTTCAAAGGTGATGTTTAATGGCATGTTTTTCTTGCCTCATTTTGCTTTGGTGTCAGATATTTCTCATTTACTTAAGAGAAATAAAAGTATGCAGGGAACCAAAGAGAGAAAATATCCGAAACCAAAGTTACCGCAGTCTCCAGACATTGGTATTGATAAAGAACTGATGTGGGATTTTAAAACGCTTTGAATTTTAGGAGAAAAAAAAAAAGTTCATACTATTATTCAGGGACAATGAGGGAACCTAGAGAGTCTAAAAGAGTTAAGATAAACCTGTACCGCAATTTGACAACCCTTGTGTGATGCTTTTTTATTACTTGTCATATTCTTGTTGAAAGCTAAGAATTTTTTATTATTATTTTTAATCAAAGGCCTTGTGTTATTGCACTAACTTAATCAGTTATTTGCTTGCAATAAGAGACCATAAACACCAAAAACCAGCCTGGACACAAACCAAATCTGTAAATTGATACCACTGCTGTTAAGAAATTCACATCTCTTTCACCTTGTTTAGACACATCTACACCACTTTAGCCTTGAGCAAATCAGAAGCAGAAATACTAAAATATTTTCAGAGTGTTTCCAACTCACTCAATAGGAAGGATTACTAGAAATATCAGAAAGGTGGGCTGCAAGTCTGTCAGCTTATTTGTCATAGCTGGTTCAGAAGCAAAATTCTGACTGAAACCCCTTCCCTGTCACTCCACCCCCTCCTAAAGATTTAGAAAAGGGCAGCTTTTGATAAACCAGCCACAGAAAATGGAAACTTTAAGTAAGAGGGTTTCTAAACTTGCCCAACTTTCTTTAAAACAAAGCATTATTCCAACTTCAGCTATTTCCAGCGTTTAAATAATAATGCTAATTAGAATACTGTCAACTACCTTTCCGTGCAACAACAAATAGTTCAGTCTGTATAGAAGTATGCTGCTAGTTAGAGTTACTTCATTCATACCCACACTAGAATTTTAAGCGAATAAGTTCATTAAGTGGAGCGTTATGGCCTTGACAAGTGATTCCAAAAGAAATCAAAGATGCAAAGGATTCACAAGATATTTTTTACCTTCAGTCATATGTAAAGTCTGAGTGAGAAATGCTCTAAAACTACAGAACATCTGTATTTCCATTACTTTCTCTTTTTTTATATGAATGTTTTGACAAGCACAGTCCTTGACTGTTACCATTTTCAATGATAATAGAGGTGAGAGAGAAGTAGACTGCAGATGCTGATCTGTGAAAACAATTAATTGCATGCAGATGCTGAATATTTTTCCCTTCTGGAAGTTTATCATACTGCTGTGTGAAACCTTCCCACAAAGGAGCAGATACACTGCACGTCTGAACATCTGTAGGAAGTTCCAATGTACCCGCCTCTATATTGCTTTTAATAAGAAAGACAGCAGAACAGCTCAGGCTCTGAATATTACATCCTCTGCTGCTCATAAATTCTATATATTTATTGGAGCTAGGAAGTACAAAGATAATAGGGTTAGAAACATGTGCATTTTACCATTACATGCTGAGGAAAGGACAGTCTCTCATGCATGCAATTTGTTTCTAATGAGCCTTGTTGTGGAAAATTAAAACTACGGCTCTCTAAGTCTTACCAGTCAGAGGTTATTCCATTCTATTTTTGGCCTAATTTACTAACGAAATGAGGCTTAAGCAATTACTGTACCTGTGTGTCTATCAGTCCTTGTAATAACGACTTAACCTGTTGGCAGCAAAGGGGTAGCAGTCTCAAAGATATTACCTTCCCATAAGTTTAATGAAATAATGGATAACTCCATTTCAGTTACAAGCCTGTTCTTCCCTTGAAAATCCTTCAAGGTTTTTCAACAGAAGACAGGACACAGTATTATTTAGTTATCAGCATTTATTTTCCTGTCTGAATATAGTTAGCTAGCGAAGCTGTCTGCAGAGGTGCTTGCCACCACTTCATAGTTACAGCTGACTATAAAAGGCATATAAATTCCAGTCTTTTAACAGTGGCCTTCCCAGATTAATATCTACAGAGTGTTAGCCTTAATAACCATTGGGAGGGGTTTTTGTGTGTATGGGTTTAATTTTAATTTTTCACATTTTCTAAACCAGTCTTTAATTTTCAGCAATTGTTTGAACTGATGTTTAAATTTTTAACAAATGGTTGGGTTTTTTAAATTAAAGAAATTAAAAATTTAAAAAATTAAAATTAAGAAATTAAAGATGAAACTGCTTTTGACTTTGCGCCTATGTGATAATTTTGAAATAGTAAAAGTTCAAGGAAAACATAGCCCCTGTGGCACATTATTTTTGAGCTGAAGACTGGTCCTGCATGCAGAATAATCAGATCTTTAGAAAACATAACATTTTAGCTAGAACTAGATTGAGGGAGGAATCTCTCAATTGAGGGAGGGTCAGGAATACCCCCTCCTCCACTTCCATCCTCTGATGTTTGTTACATCACCTATTATTACTTCAAATACTTATCATAGTTAAATGCTTCAAACCCAACTTTATGTAGCTCACACAACTCCAAACCACTATGTGGTCCACTCATTAAAAGTGCATACAAGGCTAGATAATCTGTGCGCTAGAATACTTTAAAAAAAAAAAAAAGTCAAGGACTGTGGCATATATACTAGCACGTATTATTATGCAAAAGAGCAACTGGGAATAGGGAAGTAGTAGTTAAATGCTAAGCAAGGAAGCAAGAACTTGCTGAAGCCTGATATACTGTGACTGGCAAAAACCCGCATGGATTTCGCACCACTGTCTTTTTGCATATTAGGTCTCAGGAGTAATCTGTAAACATCTAAAATTGCTGTGACCATACCAGGCTGCTGGACCCAGACTGGAGACAACCTATCCCTAGCATTTTCTCTTAAATCTACCTTCCTCTCAGACTTACTGTGCACAGTTGAGCTGACAGTTAATCAGAATTTGGGCAGGGAGCATTTGGCAGATTGCTTCTGCAGTGGGAGGCAAAACAAATGAACTCCGTTTTCACAAGATCAAAGGTTTATATGTTGAAGGGAGACGTGGGCACCTTGCTAGCATGAAGAAGCAATAAAACATGAATTATTATTGCAACACATTTTGCTCTAGAACATTATATGATAGTTTGGGGCTTTGCAAGTTGCAACTCATGAATAGTAAACTGATTGATTTGTTTTCCCCACATACTTCAAATCATCATCACAATATAAGCTCAGCAAATACTGCTTTTAATAAGGTGAAGAACTACACAGTGTTTTCTCAAACTAAAGTGAAATAGGAAATCTGGTACACTGCAGATATGCTACTAATTATGAAATTAACAAAAACATCCTTAAATTATTGTGCTTTTAATAGGAAGTATCTCTACTAATTTTGATGTTAAACCTCACTTTCACTCCAATCCTCAAAAAGGGCATCGCCCCGCTTTCTTTTTTGTATACTATCAATGTCCGGAGTTATGGATTTTATTTGCTATTATGAAAATCAAAGCAGTAGAGGATGGCATCTCATCCTAAAGCAGTTAATATTGCCATGCATTGCACAAGAGAGCCAGGACACCCAAGTCACGGAAGCAGACCCCAGCCAGAGGGAGAACAATGCCTAAGCATTAGATATCACTGTGGAACATCCTATTTCTCTGTCCTGATGCTGGTGATGTACTTAAGGAAATCTAAGAGATCTGTAGCCCACCAAAACTCAAATCCAGGTATTTCAAATCTCACATTAGTATGTCTCAGACAGTAGGCTCTATTTCTGTCCTGGTTTCAGCTGGGATAGAGTTAAGTGTCCTCCTAGTAGCTGGTACAGTGCTGTGTTTTGAGTTCTGTATGAGAAGAATGTTGATAACACTCTGATGTTCTCGGTTGCTGCTGGGTGATGTTTATACCAAGTCAAGGATTTTTCAGCTTCTCATGCCCAGCCAGCGAGAAAGCTGGAGGGGGACAAGAAGTTGGGACTGGACACAGCCAGGGCAGCTGACCCAAACTGGCCAACGAGGTATTCCATACCATGGGATGTCACATCTAGGAAATAAACTGGGGGGAGTGGGGGCACAGGATCGCTGCTCAGGGACTAACTGGGTGTTGATCAGCGGGTGGTGAGCAATTGCACTGTGCATCGTTTGTACATTCCAATCCTTTTATCATTACTGCTGTCACTTTATTAGTGTTATCATTATTAGTTTCTTCTTCTTTATATTCTATTAAACCGTTCTTATCTCAGCCCACAAGTTTTACTTCTTTTCCTGATTCTGTCCCCCATCCCACTGGGGGGGTGGGGAGTGAGCGAGCACCTGTGTGGTGCTTACTTACCGGCTGGGGTTAAACCACGACATTTTCCTTCAATATTATTACAGTTATGAAGAGAAAGGAATATACATACATATACTTATAGTTCTGAAAAAAAGGAATAATATCACAACAAAAATCCCTTACTGGAAACAGCAATTTCTTTGGAAGTCTCTTTTTATAAAGAAAACTTTATTCCTGAACAAGCCTGAATTGTGAGAAAACATGCTAGTCTATGTGAGGTGACAGTTATCATCCAATCTGCAGATGAAATAGTGATTATGAATTCATTTTTCTTACTTATGTGTAGTGAATACTTTGATATTTCTGAGTTACATCTCTCCTGCAGAACTATTCTAAACTCTTAAGGAAGCCGAATCATCTTTAAACAGTATCTTCTCCTTTTTGTGCATACCCACACACCCCTTCTTCTTATCCTAAACAGCTTTGAATTTAATACTTCACCCACAATTATATTCCAAGTCAAGAGGTGTTTTGATAACATGTGCTAGTTCAGATAAACACTATAGTATCAGCAGGATGAATGAGACACAGAGATGAAGTTAGACACTAGCATTCTTTCACAAACTTCTTTTTTTTTTAATATTCCTTTACAATACTTATACCAAATTTTGCCAGCTCAGCGAGATGGACCTGCCAGACGTGTTGCAGAATGCAGCATCCAGATGTACACCCTATTGTGTCACACAGCATTTCTCTGAATACCCAGCACGGGTGCTGCTGCTTTTTAGTATGATCATCCAGACAAAACAGTTTCATACTGGTTTCTCTAACTTCATTTTGACTGTCCTGACTATTCTACCAGATCTATTTTATGAAGTCTTGTTCTTAACAAAGGATGTGTCAGAGTTATATGAGAGCACTTTTCAGTAGAAATGCTGACATCTGCTATAGGATCTATTTTCTATCATAGGTTATAGGATGATCATCCTGGATAGCTATTTGCAGCAAGATTTGGCAAAATTAGCTGTGGTACTAATGCTACCACAGTGTAAGTTTCAAGATTCTGGTTTTGTCTGCATTTGCTTGCACCATAGTTTATGTCCTGCATGCCATATGCTGAGACTACAGTTTAACAGTAACCATCAGTCAAATCTTGAACTATTTATCCTCTTGCTCTTCAACGGAAGCTGAGCAAGGTTGGAACGAATCCATGAGTCTTTGCAGTGGATTTGGGAGTGCTGCTCTGTCCTTTTGCTTTTGAGGAGGTGACCTGCCATCATAATAAGTTCATGATGTGGACTAGGAAATGATGATGGGCTCCATTTCTACACAAAGTCCAAAAAGTCTATTTTCCATGAGTGTGGGGGTGGAAAAAAACCTGCCTAGTACTTTGTCAGAATAAAGTTCTACATGCAGAGGGATTTAACCCAGAGAACATGCTTGCACTTCGTGGCTGTCCTGGTTTCAGCTGGGATAGAGTTAAGTGTCTTCCTAGTAGCTGGCACAGTGCTGTGTTTTGAGTTCAGTATGA
>JANZLQ010000002.1:32040659-32056954 GCA_026212715.1 Elanus axillaris | reverse complement strand
TACTGTTGTCATTTTATTAGTGTTATCATTATAATTACTTTCTTCTTTTCTGTTCTATTAAACTGTTCTTATCTCAATCCACGAGTTTTACATCTTTTCCTGATCTCCTCCCCCATCCCACTGCGGGGTGGGGGGGAGTGAGTGAGCAGCTGCATGGTGTTTAGTTGCTGGCTGGGCTTAAACCACGGCAGTGGCTCTATTTCAATCTTTCCCAGGGGAAGTTTTATTAACCATTTGTCTGTGCAAAAGTTTGACTTCGCCAAAACTGCACAGGTTATAAAAATACAGCTTAAGAAACACAAACCAAAGTATTCACAGTATTTCCAGCCATAGGGTTTGTCATTCAAATGCGAAGAAAACACATAGGGGTAGTTCAACATAGTCCCCAGTGGAAAAATATAATGGTTTCAGGGTGAGCAGTGTGAACAGAGGAATGCTAAAATCCTCAGGTTTCATCCCCTTTTACAAAATCTTTCTGTGTCTTTAGTAAACAAGGATAAGTCACACAAAGATTTGCTCACCATCTGCTGATAGCTCTAAGTACCCAGCACTTTAAAAATAAAAAAAATCAGATTCTGTCTACAAAGATCTGCTTAAGTGTCATTAATCTGGTGGTTGTTCTAACCTACTGTGTCAGGACTGGATAATAAGAAACAAAGAAATTTCATAAGAAAGGAAAATATATGTTTATATAAACTCTCTCCCTCATTCACAATGTGAAATTATATTGGAAAATACTTAGTTATCACCCACTGCCCCTAGGATATAAATGGAGAATTTTAATGGATTCATGCAAGAATTTCATGGACTTCTATCTGCTGTAAACAGTTCTTCTTCCTATTCTATCAAAGGCTGTTTCAACATCGAGCAGCACAACCACCTCTCCTGTTGAATCCAATTTTGTATCTGCAATCACTGCTCCCAGATGGTGGATGTTATCAGTCAAGAATCTGTTTTTAATAACAACTGGTTTGATCTGTACAACCTATTGCAAAGAGCATATCCCTCTGGCACAAAGTACTTTTCAGTAATATTTTGCAATTATCATAAAAGGGAGCTGTATAACCCAACTCAAAAAGATTCTTCACAAGTTTTTAAATTAAAAAGAGCAGAAAACAAAACCAGATGCTAGATTAGGACCAGAAGAACTGAATGCCTTCCAAATACTTTTAGCAACAGTCATGTTTAAGGGGTGTAAATAATGTATCCATAAATACATACACAAGACCCAGGCCACCTAAATGCTTGCCCTTCAGTTTTCTGACCATATTTCTTACCTACAGTCAGAAAACTGTAGTCCATTTTACAGTTTCTTGTTCAGAGTCAGGACTTCAAAGTCAGATAAATTTTTAACATCAGGTAAAAAACAAAAATTACATCATGAAATGCCATTAGCCTGAGCATAAAGAAATTCTTGATTCACTCTAGCTGGTTTTTACTCACATCTGCCACAAGAGATAGGGTATGAACTTTTCCCATACACTGAAAAGTTAAAATACCACAAATTCTCATGTTCTGGCCAGCCTACTCGGGAAGATATGTGTAATAGGTAAAAGTGAACAGAACTTTGCTAGTTAAACTCTCATGAATTTATGAAAGAAAACTTGTTTGTCTTCCTTACTTTTCTTTAGCAACACCTCTTTAATACATAATTCCATTAAAGCTTTTTTTTTCTGCAGTGTCACTATCCTTGAACCCAGTAAGTTTCAAATGGAAGGGGGGCTGGGGGAGTGAAACTTAAGACCCAAACATAAATGAATTAAATTAACTGTCAGCTCTATTCAACCACATTTTCACTGAGAAGGGAACCACAATTTTCAGAACGTGATCAGGAGTTATTAAACAAGCATGGTAACTTTTGCAGCAGCAAGAAATAGAATGAGTATCACCAGAGTTATATGATATTCTCCTATTTGGTCAATACATATTGGGTCTTTTAAACACCTTTTCCCCCCCTTTTAATAGTAGAAATGGATTCAGATAAAATCTCCTCCTGTGACATGTCTGAACATGTTTGGAAGGATTTAGTATAGAAAAGTAATAGAAGACTACGTTCAAGGTCTGAAGCTAGTCTGGCTCGTGGATTTACAGATGGGTGGTAACATCACTTTATCAGCACCACTGACAGATGTTGAATTCTGGAAGTCTGGATTTCTAGCCAACATATCTCCTGAGCCTGTTTTTACCTGAAAAGGGATAACTTTTTATGTTCCACCAATTCATGGCACATTTGCAGCTATCAGGAGAAGGAGGTCTCCACTAGTCATAATCAATTACACCTACTGAAAATAATCTGCATATTTTTCATAAACTCTATAAAGACACTCCAGATTTAAAAATTGGTTGATCCTTGTTTGTTCTCTAGATTTATAATTCTGTATCAGTGCAAGTCTTATTCTGCTGGGAGCAGCATAAATGAATGCATCTTCATAGACCATTCTGCATTTTGATGCTTAGGTTTTGTATCTGTATATATATAAACATAGACATACACATATATATGCATATATTTTATATATAAATAAAATCAAATTCAGTTCCCAATTTCATATTTGAAATCAAACAGTCTGGGATCAGCATGCTTTGAATTTTAATAAATCCCTTCAGGGCAATGGCAGGTTATGAATACAGAAGACAAGTGCACATGTTTCCAGAGCTATAGTCTCATTTAAGCATCCTTTTTTTTCCTGCCCTTCAATTTGAGTATAAAAACCCTTTCTGGTTTCATTTTAGATCAAATGCTTGATCAAAACCCAATGACCACTAAAACAAAACAAAAACATTTACCCTCCTATGAATCAACTCTCTGTATTAAAGCATACCACATGCCAATACACAGTAATGTCTACTGCAAAACAAACAGTATGATAAGAATTGAAAGAATTTAAGTTTTAAAAAAAATCACATAAGAAGCAGTGTTCACAGAAGATCAGATATGTCTGGGCTGTTGATACCAACATAACAGGAGAGGTGTGTATGGAGGGCAACAAAAAAGAAATTCAGAACGTCTTCTTAATACCAAGAGTAGTCAACTAGAAGCTTGTAAGTAGGATTTAAAAAAAAAAAAAAAAAGGCAAGGGGTTGTGATTTCAAGTCAGCAACAGTGAAAAAGACTGCCCCTAGGGTACACACAACTCCACAGAGTGGTATGGCACAGATGAAGGTGCTGATCAAACAGGGAAAAGAAAGTCTATTCAAAATTATTCAAATCTTATCCATGGAGACATCCATAAGCGTTTTTTATTTGTGAGCCCTGGGCGTACACTTCAGAACTCTGTCGTGACGGGTTACAACAGCAAGATGTGTGTGTGTTACAACATCTATATTTCTGCCTTGATAACACAGGGCATTGCATAGAATTCAGCTATACCTGTGCAGTCTCCTCCTGTTCTTGTGTACTCATGTTACAGTAAAAATTAAGTATTTGCAAACGTAGAATGGACGGATTTTGCATCAGTGCCTATAAATTTGGAACAGAAAAAAAGAACTGGGTTTTGGGATACATGTAGCTTCATTATCAGTTACCTCCCATTGTTCAAAGGACACCATTTGCTCCACTTTGCAAAGACATCCAGTTTGTGAACAAACAGGGAACTTGTGCAGCTTTCCATCCCACAGCCCTGCTGATCAGTTCCCTCAGTCACCCCAGCCCCTGGGAAAGGTCACTTTGGAAAGCAAGAAACCCGCTTAATCAAGGACTTCCCAATGGCCACAGCATTTGGTAATCTTAATGGTCAAATGGTAACATTACTCATCTTTCCAGGAGGTTACCAATGTATATGAATCCTAGAAATCATTTTGTGCTTCTATTCCAGACTTCTAATGAAAGACCTTTAGATGAAATCCAGCCAACTCATTTCCTAGTACTATAAAAGCTTATGAAATGTTCAATTTTTATCATGATGATACCTTTTCTACAAGCTTAGCAAAACAACACTAATGACTAAAACAGCCCCTTAAGAGAGGCTCAACTCTATGCCTAGTAAAAAGGTTTATAATTATTGCTGTATTCATCAAAACCAATCAATTAAGTAAACAAATTACAAACACAGAAGGTTCAGCTCTTATGGAGCTTTTCTTTACTGTCAGCCCTGCACTGGCAGAATTGGACACATTAAAACTCTTTCAAACTGTGAAGGATAAATTCCACTCATGAGTGAAGTCATGCAGACAATTCTCAGCTGGATAGTTTTAATTTTTCATATTGATATTTGTTGTGCTTGGGGGACAGTAGCAGCACAGCATGCAATGATGAAAAAAAAAAAAGAGCCGAGACCACCACTACTAATAATAGTCCCTAACTGATTTAAAAAATTGTTTACAGCTCATATGTATATATATATACATGTATATAAATAATATAATACATACATAAAATATATAAATGAAAATAATGTAGCTTTAGGTAATCCTTCTTGGTTAAAGAAGGCAGGGGGAAGGCAAGAAGACTCAGGAGTGCCACAGCATACAAGAACGAAAATGGGGAACTATGTTCCTAAAGCTCCTCAGAAGCCTTTGCTGCAGAAGAACTTGCTCACAAGGAAATTATCTGACCAGCTTCATGCACAATTCATTAAGGAGAACAAACAGACCCACAAGGAGAAAGATTCTGAGATGTGGTGAGAGAGGAGAGAGTTTCACTGCTTCTCCCAGCATATGTATTTATTCAGGGAAAATTACCCCCCACTCCCAATTAAAGGCTTACAGGGATCAGATTTTATGTACCATTCTCCCTTTAAATTTTTTTAACAGATGGTCACAATAAGAAGCCTCTTTAATTCCAGTGATAAAATCGTGCTTTATTGCAGGTAAGAAAAATATTTTTCCAACCACTTACCTAAGAATTGAGCAGCAGCACTGAAACAAGTATCAAAGGAACTGTCAAGTTCCATGCTTATAGGTTTCTGGAGCTATTTTTGCAACCCCAAAACTCAAATGTGGTCTTTGGATTAGAGGCTAGAAATGGGATCAAGAACTGGAGAGTCATTTTCATGTCTCAGTGGATTTGCTGTGCACCACTGGTCAAATCTCTTAACCACTGTGGGCCTTGCTTACTTGTATAATGGGGTTGATAATACTCCATAACCCTGACTACGATTGGGGTAAAGCATAATTAAGGCACTTTAAGATCTCCATAGTAAGGGACCTGTAGAAAACACAAACTATATGATTACTTGTGTAATGGCATTGTAGTCCTCAGCATTTACTGTCATCACCCATGCCTGTTAGGAATGTAACCCCTCAGGTTTAGGTTTTTAGAACTCTAAAGCCACCCAGACACTGTGACAGGTTTCATGGTGGTGACTTGCCTGATGTCAGCAACAAAGCAGTAATTTTTTGATGCAGAGCAACAGAAATTAGTCACAGGTCACCATCACAGAATTTGTGTCTAATTCCCCAGCTGAAAACATACCACAGGTGTCCTGTATTGGCAGAGTTCTGGTGCTTTACTGGGCACAACATAATTTCAGGCAACTTTGTCAAAGCCTCACACAACACACACTTTTTCAATCAATCAAATTCCATTTCTTTGTTTTAAATAAAACAGTCTGAATCAACATACTCCAAAAATCTTATAAGCCTCTTCAGAAAAGCCACAGATTATGAATGCAGAAGACAAACTTCTGAATGTGTGATTCCACTATGATAAGTGCCCACGAGCATAAAAGGCCTCCTGTACTAGTTTAGCTTAAAAATTACTGATAAATTGGCAAAAGCAAGCCAAATATGAAAACAATAATTTCTCCCATTATATAATGACATTGGTCCTGATCTTGATCGAGAAACAGCTAGAGTAGAAATACAGTGACCTTCTTGGAGTGATATCATGTGGTTGAACTCTAAGCTCTACTTTGGTTTTGTTAGTTAATACCATAAAGGAAGCATTCAGTAAGTTTGATGTGCCTCCTATAAAAAAACGCTCTCAAAAAAAAAAAATTAGTAGTGTCAGCCAGAGAATGCCAAATCGATAAACTCAGCTGCCATTAAATTTAAAGAGGTAGCTGACCATTGTTTCTTACAGTATCACTTTCTTTTTAGTGAGAAAGAAAAAATAATTCCTATATGAAGACACAAACACCTAAAATGTTGTCTTAATGTTGTCTTGGTATGGGGGTTGGTTGGGTTTGGGTGGGGGGCAGCAGGGAAGATGTTACATGTTTGGTTGGAGGGGGGGGGCTTGTTGTTTGGTTTAGGGTTGTTTTTTTTCCAAAAACACATTTTTTAGCTGTGAGTTTTATCCAAAATCCAAGAATACTCAGACCCCTACAAAGTTTAACTTGTGTCTCCACAGAACAATAGAGATGATTATGAGCTGGTCTAGTTCAGAAGCGTTTTCCAGCTTGCTAGCATCTCTTCCCAATCCCTGCTCAACCAGCCTGTCCTAGGATTGGGACAAACCAAGGGTCTGAAGAACCACAGACCTAGAGCACTCCTGGTGTAGGTTCTTCTCCATCACAGCTCCTGAGCTATTTATTTTTCCCTTCTTTTTTTGCATACTGCTGAGGGTTAGGAGTGGGAGAGTGAGCTGTTTGTGTGTGCAAGAGTCCTTAGGAAATCTAAGCCAATAAGGAAAGAGTAACTCTGACTTCTGGGGTGTGTAAAGGCAAACAATCTACAAGTTTCTTGGAATGCTCCCAGCACACATATACCTCTGAGGGAATATTCAGTTTGATCAAACTGATGGTATTTAAAATCCTTGCTCTAACATGACCACACTCCTGAGAGAAGCCAGCCAATACCATCAAGACAGGAAGGGTCCGTTTTCTATGAAAATATCAAAACTACAAAAAAACCCCAGTCCTTCTCAGCTGGCAGCACAGAAAGAAAGGCTGCCTACATTTCTCTGACAGTTTTTAAGAAGGAATTCACAGTTTAGGGTCCCAAAATAACTTTAATCCCATCCACATTAAAAAAAAAATCCCAATGCTATGACAACACAGGAGAGTTAGCAAGATATAAGCAAATTTTGTTTAATACATTTTCACAAGAGCAGAACACATTGCTATACCAAATTCAATATAGCCAACTCCACACATTTATAAACCATGAGCGAAGCCATGAAGATTAGATTACTTTTTTCCCCTTTTATTTAAAACTGAGATTCCCATGGTTCCAAGAGCTTGGATTTTAGTAAAAACAGCAAGCGCTGCTAGACTCCCACCACTGCAATCAGCTTAACTGCCAAGGAACGTAAAGCAATGCAGTCCCAGACTCCTTCCCCTCTGTTCAGTTAAGTTCATTTCTGCAACTGCCTGCTGCCTTTTTTTTTTTTTTTAAGTTGAATTATTGCACCAAGTCCTGAGCTGGCTACCTGCTATCAGTGTAAAAATAGCAATAGTGTTGCCTAGGTACTGAGAGATACAGCCTAACACTCATTCCTTCAAGAAAAGAAAGTGTTATCCCCATCTTGCAGAAGACCAGGGAATGCACCACTAGTTTAAATGCCATGTTCAAGGTCACAGAAAAAAATTAGCAAGTCAGAATTAGAGTCTACTTCTTCTTTAACCCAGCCCAGCGCTTCTACTAGATGATCATCTCTGATCTCCTGACACTGATGTCTTAATTAGAACTTGTATCACTTCAGTTGTATGTGTTCTCTAACTACTATTTTGACTATTATTTTGAAATCCAGATAAACAGTTATAAAAAGATCCAAAACAATAAAAGATGCAGCATTAAAATTTATTGCTTTTGACCAGAAGCATCAATTTCCATTTTACTGCAGTGGGGATCCCACTAGATCCCACATAATATTCATTGTCACTGGTTGCCATTTTAAATCCCTTTTGCTAGCAAAGCCCATCAGTTTAGCAGTTGATGTATAGCTGTTGGAGATTATTTGACATTTGCTGCTTCAACCTTGACTCTTTAAATAAAACAATAATTCTTTTAATACCACTGAGATGGTTCCTCCAGGTAGTAGAGGAATAGGTAAAGCTATCCAAATACATTCTTCATCCTTGGCATGATATGATCTAGCCACATTTGTTGAAATGAAGAAAAAAAAGACAAGACAGAAAGAAATTACAACAAGGCTGATTCCTTAGCCAGGAAAAAATACATGGATTTATTTTATGACTGTAGGGTAAAGCCATATTAATTTTGTTCAAATTGTGGTATATGCTGGTACTAGAAGGAATTACTGCAAAAGGTTCAAATTCTAAATCAAGCACTGCTTCAAATAGGTCATTGGTGACAGGAGGAAATATTATGAAGATGTGTAACCCTAACTGAAATGCACACATAATAGAAAAGGGTTGGTCCTGCAGCAGTATGGCAGAGGTGACCAGTACTAAATTGCCTACAACAATGTAATTGTCAACTAACATTACTCAGATTTTAAAACAGAATCTGCTAAAACTTTACAATTTTTCACATTTCATGTGAGCTGCACTGAAGGCTTCATTTGCTGTAAATGAATTCTGTTCATGATATCAAGTCTGACCTTCCTTTCCTCTTCCATGTGTGTTTCTGTACACATTATGCCATTAATCTCTAAAGCATCACCTACACTCCACAGGTGGTATTTAACATTACTACAATGATGTAGAGCACTTAGTTTCATCATCCCAACATAACTGAAATTTTGAATTGCTGGAGGAAGAAGTTGTGATTTAGTAATATTAATTTTTCAGTCACAGTTGTCGAGATATTGTATTGAAAAAAATAGATTTTCCACCCAGAAACCAACAGGAACACTCTGAATTTACAATATTACAGCAAAGCCTAAACAGGGGTGGGGGAAAATCTAACACCCATTTACTTGCATTCATGGTCACAGGTCATAGTTTTGTATATCCAGCATTGAAGACTGAGATAATCATAGCTTATACATTCACCATATGCTAGATAACAGTCAAGGAGACCCTGCTTCTCAAACTGAACTCATATAGATATGCTGCAATCACAACAGCTCACTTCCAAGCCATTACCTACACAGACTGACGTCCTAGGGATGACATATCCTGATGCATTGACTCAGTTTGGATTGTTGAGTGCACTGGAAAAGATTTTACCCTGAGAACAAGAACACAGTGAAAATCTAATCAGACTGTCAAATCAGCCCTTAAGCTTACTTATATTTTAAAGTAAGAGACATTTAGATTTTTACATGAAGTTAAAACAATTAGAAAATACTCCTCTGAACTCAAGTTCTGGTTATAGTTTATGGTGAGGCAGTAAAACATCTCTGGTCTCAAGAGGTAGCCCAATACCTACAGAGAGCTCAACCACAAGATAGAGACTTTTATACATTGATACAAAACATATAAAGGTACTTCCTGGAGTCTGAGATTTGGTTGAGCTGTCCAGACAGACATAAATAATATTTCATAGAACACAATTGTCTTCAGTTTTAGAGTTATAAAGACAGATTTTAAAAAAAGGGTACTCATATCAGTAGACACTATCACATTTCATCTCTGTGTACCTGAGGATCCTCCCTGAGATTTATTGATTCTAAGATCAAAGTCATTATCCTCCAGCACAGAAAGGAAGTGAAAAGGTAACATGTAAGTATTTCCTAGTGTGGTGCTAAAGGCCTTTGTCTCAGCAAAGAGCTTTCAAGTCTTAGAAAGCTGGAAACACAAGCAACATATTACCAAAAAGCAAAGTCCATGTTATCATCAGTATTAGAATAATAAGATGTTATTAGTTTGTATTTCTCACTTAATTCATAGTTGCTACAGTACAATGCAGTATTATTTAAACTGAGATTGTTTGTGATAGCCTGTTTCCTAATTTTAAGATTTCAGAGTTAAAAATCTGTTAAGACATTTTTGTTGGGTAGGATGAAGAAGAAGAAATATGGTTCAGGGGTTAATGAGGACACTAGACCCTGGTTGTCTGGACACTTTTTATGACCATCTTCCTTACTTTTGAACAGAGGCAAGAAATTTAAAATCTTATGTAACTGCATTTATGCAGACAAAAGCATCTTGAGCTACAAATAAAATACTTGACCTAAGTGTAACTGTTATGGCAGGCTAGAGATTTCATCAACTTACTGCAGTAACGCACCCAGCCCGTGTTTGCATACACAAATGATTCTGCAAGTCAGTCAACAGTCAGCTTTGCCTCTGACCTGCCTCACTTGCAGGTCATTGAAAGGGTCAGTGTAGTATCAGTCACGCCGAGTTTCTGGGTTCTCTCTCTTCTTTGCCTGATGCAAGCAGGCGTTTAATGAGATGTTCTTTGTTGCTTTGAGCATGAGCTACGTCCCATCCTGCCTCATCTTAATGTGAGCTGAGACTGTCTTCCAGCTGCCATTCCCTACAGCTAACTTGCTTTGACTCCACCTAAACAGAGGCAAGAAACACACCCTTGAGAGGCATGCTTTTTTTTTTTTCCTCACCTCACATTACGCTGGGAAAAATCCACGTGGCAGGCAACACAATAAACTTTTCCTTAAATTTAATTCTCCAAGCATCAAACAGCATTTGCACAAGAAAGGTAGTAAGCAAAATAACAGCTGCTGCACATAGACAGTATTCCTACAGTGAATAGCTACAGTTCTGCCAACAAGCAAGCATCTCTAGACCTGAGCAGTCTGCCAACACAGCTTAACCCACCCCTGGTTTGCATTTGTCTCCCCAGCAAAGCTGGTATATCACCTTCTGATCAGGCTCCATACCTTTATAACCTGAGCTTTGGTATTGACAGCCAAGTGATTATGCATTCCTCCTAGACACTAGGGTAAGGAATCCAAGCACTGGACACCAGTACAACAGCTTATTCTTTTGGAATTTTGACATCTATGTGTATAGCAAACATACACCCCTTAAGTCATTCTGAGAAAGATTATTTTGGAAAATATTCAGAAATCACTTCTGCAGCTGCTAAAGGTGGAGTTTTTGACCAACGAAGCAATTACAAGTCCATAAGGGAAAAGGCAGGCCTAGACAACATGCCAGGTTGCCAAACATCAGCAAAGTGGATGAAAAGTTCTGGGAATCAGCTTCTCACATGGAAGGGCTAATGTCTTTTGAAGAGAGCTCCCTTTTTCTTCAACTTCACCCTACATGCAAATAAAAACCACTTGGCAGGAGTGTGGTCCAGGTCGTGGGACACAGGACTGAGTCCATCCAGTAATGTAACATTTTGGGAGCAAACCAGATCTTCTCCAAAGTTATCCCCTACGGAAATTTAGTTCGATTGTCTTTCAGTGGAGATTTATATTTTCTTTAGTTTCAGACTAAAACTCTACTTCTTGACACTAAATAATACTTCAAAACTTATTTGCATTTCTAAAGCTGCTGCACAGCTGTGTACTGTTAGCTCTGATGAGTACAATGCACATGAAATTTGGGAAGCTGTGCTCATCTTACCCTCACGTGAAGGTAGGTTGTATGATGGACAATGAGAGAAGATAGCTAAGCTAAAAGACGTGCAATATCCGAAGCAACCTCAAAATATTTGGGCAATTTCCCTATTAAAAAAAGCTTTTTAAGGATCCTCAAGAGAAGTCTAATTGCTATTGCAAATACAAGTCCTTATGGTGAAGCAATGAGTTCCAACAGACCTCTCAGACAAAATTTAACATTTAGATTTTAAATGGAGAAGCTGCAGAATAGGTAAAGTCGTTAACTGCACCTAAACAGCAGTACTGGCAGAAGACTGAGGAAACACTTAAATGTTCTCAGGGCAGAAAAAAAGCCCTCCACCAAACCTGACTGCTGATTTAAAATCCCTTTTATCGCTACGTTTATTGCCATTCTTATTGTAATGTCTAAGCCTGCTCTACTGCATGAGCCTCAGGCCTCTCTTCCCATCAACTTCAAACAGGGAATTTTTTACAGAAATAAGTATGGCTTTGGCCCAAAAAAGTACACACAGAATACTGCTAACTGCGAGCAGCCCTAAATACAAAAAGCTCGCAGGATAGCCCTTTAAAAAGCCAACCCAACAGTGCTAATAAGCAACCATCTTAGTTATTGAAAACACTTAACAGTACATTTCTCTACAAAGCTGCAGATTATTTTCAAATCACCGATGTCATAATGTGGAAAAAAAATCTGATAGTCCAACATAGGTCAGAGGTTTTGCTGGTGTCAGCAGGTCCCTACCCATTCTGTGCATCTGGTAGAACCCTTGTTAATGGGAGATCAAATGGATTTCCAGTCCACAGGATCAGAAAGCCAAACAGGAATAAATGATGTAGCATGTATAGGGACCAGGCTTCCTTTCAAGCCAGTGACAGATGAAGCAGGCTGGCTTTAGTAACTTAAAGGTTCAGGGATAAAATAAGCCCTTAGCAGCTGGGGAGGACTCCCAGTGCAGATGATGTTTTAAACCTCTGCTGTGAGCTTCCAATAGAATAAAGCAGGAGATGATAAAAATGAGTATGTAACGAGCCACTGTGCCTTGATGGCTCAAGATAGACTTGACACTGCCAGGACAGCCATATCAGCCTGAAATTGTGCCAGGTCTTTTAGGGTGCATAAGCCATATTACATTCAATGTCAAAAAGGAAACAAAATAGATATGTGCTCTGAGTAGCAGCTACGGTGAAAGATAAAGAGCGTTGGGGAGTCAGCTTTAAATCTGAGCTTTTCACCTTGCCTAACTTGGTTACAATTTGGATCCCACAAAACTGAAAGGATTTAATGTAATATCTTATTCCTGTAATTCCTTTTAATCAAAGCAATGAAACAAAAGACTAGTTCTTAAAAAACTAATCTTTTCATACCTGCCATATTCCAACCAAGAGAAAGTTATTTCTTTCAAGACCTTCACGTCTGCTATGCCTTGACTCCTATTCTACAGGACTAAGCTTGAGACAACTATAAAGTAAGATACAGATACCAGCACTATTAGTGTTCATATTTTGGCTTTGCAGAGTTCAGAGTTTGTTTACTGGGGAAGAAAAAAAATCAATATTTAGAACAGACACATATTTGGGCTGCTGATGCTTATTGTACATTACTAATTTGTTAGATTCAACTTTTCCCCAGTGTCCATAGGTGCTTCTTTGCCATCCCACCCCTCATCCTACCTCTTGCATTCTGGTTTCTCCCTCTAACTCTCTTCATTACAATCCTGCCTTGCCACAAGGCCACCTCTGCCTCCCTACCCCACTACATGGTCTTTCTGGCCACTATCTATTTATCCCTGGACCAGAACATCCAGCTGATGGGTGAAGGAAAAGAAAGCAGAAGGCAGCGCTGCAAGTTTATGGCTGCAGACAGGAGAGGCTGAAATCAGCTGAAACGACAAAACCCACATGGGGAATAAAAAGCCAGCAAGCACATCAATAGATTCTTTTTTCCAGTTACTGATTAAAATGTGCATATATTTAGCCTACCAATATCACACATAGAACCAGAAAATGTCGTTCTTTCTGATTTCAGTCTGGCACGAGTTTAAACTTGCACAAATTAATCACCCCAGAAATAACAATGCCACAACAACAATTAAAGGAGAGAAGTTAGAAAGCCTCTGTGTGGTGTGCCACCATGGCACAAGCTCAAAGCCAATGGAAATACCAGAGAAACAAGCTGAGCTTCCTCCCATTGCTGTTCATTCATATAATTAATTGTTTTCCCAGACTCACAAGATGATGAGGATATTTACAAACATGGTGGTTGAGAGCAGAGACCCCTCACTCCTTGCTTTAATTCTGGAGTAAAGTACAGCTGCCTGAAGTATGCCTCATGTCCTCACTATCCTACCACATCAGCTTACATCAGACAAAACCAGACTAGACACCTTATTAGGTGCTTTGTATTTTAATAGTGTCATAGGTAACTTGGACTATTTTCGAAGTTTAAAAAGTCACCCAATAAAACCCCCTTGACAGTATATTAGAAGGTAGCAACAAGCTGTGCTGCTAAACATTTTGAGTTATATATCAGGACCTCCAAGGATCCCTATACCTGGAAGCTAATCTGGTAACCAATCTATTGAAGTTACTTTCTCATACCATTATCTTCCTTCAAGACACAATAAGGGGAAGTACAGTCTGTTGTCCCTGTGCTCTTTGGGCTTTCCCAAACTTCTTTTGTAAGTCTTTGGCCCAAAGACTTTGGCTTTTTGCCTGTGTCTTCTAGCAGGCAACACTGGGCAACCACTGAGTATCCGATACTCTGTTCAGCCCCATTTCAGTGGACACAAATGTCTTCTACTGCAAGTGGAACGGAATTACATGAGAAGGTGCTTATGAAAGACCTAATCCCATCTCTATAGGGGCAACAAGCCCAGGGGCAGGCACAGCACCATCTACACAGATGGGCACAAGCACAGGCAGCCAAGAGACTCCGTACACACATGAAGTCTGAAGGCTGCAAGCAGGATTTCCAACCAAGCTCACCAGAAAGGCTGCCCTCTCAGAAGCAGCATGCCTCTGCTTCAGAGGATATTGTCCTCTGTAACATATCCTCAGCTTCAGTTCATTTCTGCAGCCACATGAAGTGATGCCTGACCTTTGCAGATTAAGAGAAGCAGACTCGGGCGGAGAGGTGTTTTAATGCAGTGATCACACTGTGCAGGCTATCTACTCAAATCCCTACAGAAGAGGCTAACACTAACTGTTGTTTCTGTAATAGTTTCATCAAAGTCAGCACACAGCACCGCAGCCAACTTTGATAACACTTCCATATCCATTCACACAGCAAGAAAAATGGGGAGAAAGGAGAGGAGCTATTTTGCAGGATGTGAAAATGGAGCCTATAGCAGTGACGTACTGCAGAACTTGTTATTTTCTCTGTAGAAATCTTTCACGTCATGCCTCTGACCCGTGAAAATAGTTTAACAGGGAAAATTCCAAACCGATTTTTACAGTGATTTTTTTACTCAGGACTGAAGTATGAGAGTAACCAGACAATTTGTGCAGCTTCTGGTAAAAGAGCTGAAATAAAAAGGCCACTATTAAACAGCCTTATAGTAACTACAGTATGCTGGAATCATCATACATATATTAGTATAATACTGCTGCCTTCCACTTGCCTCAGCCCTAAAGCAATGAAGATAAACTAGAAAAAGTTACCACAGCAATTGCCTGAATCTGCAAACATATATTTACATACTGCACCATGCATTCGTGGGTTTAAGTGAAGAAATATAATTTAAACAAGCACATGTACATTTCACATATACACGGCACAGTACCTTTCTCTGCCTGCTATACCATTTTTACTTTATAGGTGTCTTTGCAATTTAAGGAGGACAAGGTTAATTTATGTGATGGATGCTGCAAAGAAGAGTGTCAGCTGGAAGTTTACTCTGTGATTGCCACCTTGTGGCCAGAAACCTGTCTTCCTTGGTGTTTACTGCTCCAAACCAAATCAGTCTTGGAAAAGGTAACATATTTGCTATTCCTTGAGCTGCAAGGGATAATTTAGGGCTTTGGCTGTCAAAAAGACAGGTTGTGGTGTCCTAGTGAACAGCTCAACCAAACCCTCCAGCCCTGTGCACCTTAATTATTGGCAAGAAAGAATTAAGGTGAGCTGCTCCCAAGCATCTGCTCCAGGGCTTCAGCACATGTGCACCAGTGGTAGGACCTGACCCCCCTTTCCCAAGGACCTGGGAACTGCCTCTGGTTGTTATCATTACTGATACCATGAAAGTCATCATTTGATAACATATGAAATACAGCTGAGGTCACAAAGCAAGTCACTACAAGAATTTAGCAATTTTGACAGTAAGACCCTTTAACCTTATTTCATCCCACCTGGAAAAACACGCATATATTAAGCGCCACTTACCATCTGTTGATTGAAAAAATGCTAAATACACACTGTGTTTGATGAACATATAGATTGTGTTTAAAAAAAAATACATCTCTTCAAATACATACATTTCAGACTACGTCAGCTAGGATTCACACACTGCTATACAGCATAACCAGAAAAAAATTACATAATTTTATTAAAATTATCACCCATAGAATATCTTGCCATGAGTTCAGGGGATTTCATATAGTGAGACACCACGAATCTGAAACCAAAAGAGACTTTTCTGCTGTGGTTGTAAAATTTATCATGCAAAACATCATTTTATCCATGCCACCAACTGAGTATTTTGATCCCTGCTCTCAGACTCATTGTGTAGTTTAGCACATCTCCAGCACGAAATATGAATACATTGTAATTCCAACAACCACAAAACCCAGAGGCAGAAGCTTGGAAAGATTCCCAGTAAGAACTGCAAGGGAGAGAAATTGCCCAAACTCTTTAATGCTTATTAAAGGGCCAAAAGTAATTCAGTCTTAAATTTCACTGATGGGTTTCAACAGAAAGGAAGCCTTAAGGCTTCCTACATAAGAAATGAAACGTTAAACAAACAAACAAACCCCCCCC
>JANZLQ010000002.1:32004283-32026061 GCA_026212715.1 Elanus axillaris | reverse complement strand
CTCTCCTGTCCTTATCTCGACCCACAAGCCCTTTGTTATATTTTTCTCTCCCCTGTCCAGCAAAGGAGGGGGGAGTGCTAGAACGGCTTTGGTGGGCACCTGGCGTCCAGCTAGGGTCAACCCATCACAGTTATGTTTAGGGCAAGAGACTGTTCAGTCTTTTTCCCCCTTTCCAGCAGCAGCTCATGAGGTTATTAAAGATTTACTTCTTCAAGCTCCAGTCCCAGGTTACAATTAACATCCTGAGCTGTAAGAGCTTTTCAAAAGCTATAAATTTTACCTAGGGTACAGCAGCTTACTCTTTGCCTTTATCCCACTTGGGCTAGTTATATTAAAAAGGAAGAAGTGAAGTTGGAAAGAAAAGACATAGGGGGAAAAAAACGCAGAATTTATCACGATGAAAAGGATTTAGCCCTGTAAATGAGTTTTCTCCAGCAGAAGCAGGAATGGCAGACCCAGCACTCCTTGGCAGAGCTGCTAGATCAGGAAAGCCAGACAGCGCAACCCTACGGGGAGCTGTACGGCAGAACAGCATATACAATCATAACCAGACATGACAGCGGGGATGGGATGTCAAAGGAGAGACCCATACAGCCTCGCCAGCTCTTTCACTCCTGCGTACTCTCACGCTGATCAAAAAAGCCACATCATGGCAGAAATTCTGCCACATGGCCTAACAACTATCCCCCCCCCCCCTTTTTTTAATCCCATTTTCATCCAGTTGGAGAAAAATTTACCAGAATGAGAATCCTTCTGCCTGAGCAGAGAAATGGGGAGGAAAAAATACAGTAAATAAACAACCCATATCAGACCTGTATGTTTTTACATACTATTAGACAAGGAGAAGAAGATTTAAATTTTTATTTGAACTTTAAAGAACATCCTGTTCCCTTAGGTAGCAGAGTTCAGCTGAAAGAATGCTTGTCCGTACCGACTACTCAGCATACGGTTCTTCTGAGTAAGGGTGCCAGAAAGCTCTTATTACAAAAGCCTAATGTCTCTCCCCCCTGAAATTTTCCAAGACATTTACACATAAAAACATGAAGCTTCTTTGCACAGCTAGTACAATTTTTTTTCCAACAAAATGTCTTTTTTCATGCTTACAAATCATCCACTGCTCTTTTAGCTTTAGAGGGACCATATCAGCAAAAATCCTGCCAAACAGATTACCTAGAAGCGCACCCAGGTATTAGTGACAAATTTGTCCAGCACCTCATTGTCACCTTCATAAGGGACAGACCCCAAACAGCCCGCTCCATCCTTAAACTGGCAAACGGAGGTGCTAAGCCACATTAGGCAACCTTGTCAGCATAATTCAGGGAGCCGTATCTAACACAGTTAAGAATTACTACATTCTAAAACCTTGGGGTAATTTTACACACAGCCAAAGCAATTGAATAGCTTTATACACAGAAAGCAAAACATGATAACCTGTGGGAAAGGAGCACGAGGGTTGCACCTCTGCTCCAATACGAGCTGCTGCAGCACTGCTGCCTCCCTCTTCATCTCACCAGAGGATCCTTATGGATTTTAAGTCGCATTGCTCAGCACATTGCAGATACAGCAGGGCTAGTACCAGGCTACAGGTCCTTCAGGATAACTGGCTGCATGCAGTCACCAGATTTAACACATTAAACATGATAAAAATCCCTGGAACAGATGGACTTGAAGCAGGACTAGTTAGGATACTCATTTCAGGGGCTCTTAACATTAAATGTTGAGGACCCATGAATTTCCTAGTCACAGCAATACATTAGCATTCTTTTGTTTGCTCTTTTTTACTTCCATGAGCACAGATTAATGATGAAGAGACATTTCATCAGACAATACTGTGGAAAGCTAATGGAGGCAGAGGGGGGGATAAAGGAGCACAGCAGCTGCTCCCTCCTCTGTAAACTGGCATTCCACAGTGTCCTGGTGAACCAAAACCACCAGCGAGGAGCTGGGAATTAGGGAAAACACCACAAAACAGGTAAGCTGTCTCCTGTCCTGGCAGTCATTCCCTTAAGCCTGCAACCCCACAGCTTTCCCGATATAAATCTGTGAATGCAAACAGATCTCTCAGGAAAAGGATCCTGCTTCAATCCATACCCAAGTAAAGAGTTTCTGTGACAATAATAATAATAATAATAATAATAATAATAATAATAATAATAATAATGCACTTCAGACAGCTCACCATGTTTAGATTAACTGATATAGCCCTGGGGCTTTCAAGAAAGCTCTTTGAATTCCAGTGGGGATGCCCTTCTCCAGAACTGAGTTATTATCAAAATAATGAAATTCAAATCGCGGGAGAAACAACTGGTCAGAGCTGTTATCTGGAACTTCAGCTCTGAGCTGCACCAAGCCATTTATCAGCCTCTCACAACTAGACCAACTGGCAAAGTATTGTCCTCTAGGACAAGGATTCAAAAGAGGATTATACTGTAGAGAAACTCTTACCCACCTTCCCAAATTCAGCCATACCTTCCCCCAAGGTGTGTTTGTCCATGCAGGAGCTTCTGGCTATGATCCGAACCTGCTCACGTCGAGGTTCCTGCTGCACAGTCACCTCATAACGCCCCAGTCCCCATAGGCTTCTCCATTTAACCTTGTAAGGTGCCAGTGTTAACAAGTTCAACCTGTGCTTGCTCTTGGCACAAATCCACTTGTGTAGCCATTTCTGTAATACCTTGGGTGGTCACAGTTCTTAGTACAAGATAGTTTTTGCCCAGTGTGGTGAAAAATCTGGTGCTGTAATTTAAAAATAGCCTAAAATGAAGAAATATGTACCTACTCCTTCTGAATTTTGTAGGAACAAGACCCAGCCTCATGATTTTGAGGGGTATTTCCTTTTTTTTTTTTTTTAAGGGCTTGCTGAATCTATTCTTCATTTGGAAGGCCTGGAGGTGAATAATTGATATTAAGTAGGTCTTGAGGTGTTTAACCCCATGACTACTCCACTCAGTGAGCACAGGAAGAGAAGGAATGCACCTCAGACCCTCTGTAACAACACACAATGCAAGTTTCTCCTGCTGACTTCAGCCAGAGCGCAGATGTTCAGCATCTCAAAAAATTCAAGGGTTTCTGCAGTCTAAAACCAAGACCCCATAAATCTTCATCCAGCCAGAAACACCTGACATACCCTGCTGATATTTTGCTGCGTAAAAACTTCAGAATAAGGCATAAGTACAGATGATTAATGAAATGCAGGACTCCCTGAAATACTTTAAAAACTCCCATGCATTCATGAAATTGTTTGACAGAAAATATATATATATGAGTTCTTTAGAATGACCTCGCTTCTGCTACAACACACATGTGCAAGTGTATGCTCCAGCAATTAATGATGCTTATAAATGCTATGATACCACTCTGTACAGGGACTAGCATTTGATATTTATGAAGTCTTAAGTAATTTCGCCTAATAAAGTTAATGAAGTATATGTTAGTAGCTGGAGTATATCAATCTCAATCTTTTATCACTACAAAATATATACGTACATAAAATCATCACCATAAAAATTTACTAAACTCAATTTTTTGCAAGTTTTCTTCCCTAATGCTTCTTACTGTGCTGGTCTCTGGAAATGCATGGGCACTTACATAGTAAAATGTGTCTGTAATTGGTATCGCCATGTGCTTCACAGAAATGTGCGTGCTGGCGATGTCCTTGAGAGCAAAGGATCATTTGCTATCAAAATGCAGGGGAGAAAACTAATGAAGCAATGACATACTCATCAGGAACATAATCTAACTGTGAAGTAGCCCGATTAAAAATACTGGCTAACTTTACACAGACTTAAAACTGTTATGAGTGTTACAGCAATTACGTGCCTCATATCTTTAGATTAAGAATGCTGGCTGAGCTACAGACTTACTGCAATCTTTTTTTCCAGGATCTTCTCTGAGCCTGCCTGAAAGCAAGGAAGAGGTTCCCAGAGGATAGAGTGGGGAAAAGGCAGAAAAGCACAGAAGAAAAAACAACTTGGGAATTTTGGGACTCCCTAAAGCATCAGACTAGAGCAGCCATAGACCTCAGAGCTCTAACTGAAGTGGTAAACTGGACTTACACCCAGAATCACACCAGACCTGTAATACCAGCTTTCTATCACTCATTATCCAGACTGCTAAAATACTGATTGCCAGAGACACCTAGTGCCTGGAAATCTTGCAACCTGTAAGCAGTAGAAGAAAATTGAGGCTTCCTCTCCCCTTGAGCATCTTCCCTCATTTAACTTCCGCCTTGAGGTACAACCCATCAACAGCTGAGCAGTAACCTTCTCCTTGTCTCACCAGTCCTTTAAGTCCTTCTGGAGCCTCCTTGCATAGAAAAGCATCCAAGTAACATCCCCTTGCATCCGAACAGGATAACAGAAGCTCTTTCACGACAAAAGCAAAGGCTGCTTGTACTTGCTAAGCCGTGGGAGGAGCGCTGGTCTGGGCTGCCAGCGACTGCCTGGGGCAGGGGTTCCTCTTCTCACAAAGCCCTTCAGCAGAAACATGTTAATTACTACAGTTAAAAGTCAGTAACATCTTCCAGAGCTAGGGAAGTGGGATACCAGAGGCCTGACCTGTTCATTAATTTATCATGCATGCTTCACCTTCATTTGTTCTTGGCAATGTTTTGCATAAGCACACACAAGCTTCTGAGCTGAAAACTCGCCTGAAAATGTTGGATTTACTCTGTGCAACTAAAATACCAAATCAGCTAAGCTGGTTTCAGAGATTCATATTCTTTCAGAGCTCAAACACCCACTCGTTTATTATTCTGTTTGGAAAATCTTACATGGTACTCAGTTTTTCTCCCTCTGGGAGAAATCAGCATATGGCAAAAGCAGGAGTAAAGCATTAAACGCATTCAAGTGAAGTTCTGTTCCACTGTTTTAATTGCTCTGAGGTAAAGACATGATTTGGTGGAGGATATATTCAAACAAATCAGTGAGTTACTATGGCTGTTAGTTTTAAAGGTATGCCCCAAAAATGCAGTTTCCAGAGGTGTATCTCGGCTTCTTTCTGGATAGAGGTAGGAGTGTACTGAATGTACTGCATGATTCTGCATGAGTTCTAATGAATACATTAGTATCTTAGTAAACATTTGTTTACATTTGTTTACTAAGATACCCCGAGTCCAAATAAGCAAAATAGCATTACATAACGATTTCAGCAACAGATACAATGCTGACTGCATGCTGCTCAACACTTTATTCAGTTTGTCGTTCCAAGCCTTGTGCAATGCATTGATGTAGCCTGCAGAAATCATCACAGATTAAAACTGCCATAGATGGTTTCTTCTAAACTTTTTGCTAAAACTTCTAGGTAATCTTTCTACTGTTAATTATGCCAGAGCCCCTAAATATCAGACCTACCCCTAACATCACTGGAATTCACTTTATTGACAAGAAACCAGACAGCTAATATAAAAGGTAGTCTCCTTCAGGCTTTGTGTAGAATTTACTTCTCTGGGATTTGCGGGTGGGGTTTATTCCCTCTCTCTTAAAGGCTTTATTTAATGTCTCTCACACAGAGCGAAGACAGATGGTGACACAAAACGTTTAGGACCTTAGACATCATTCACACTGGAAGAGGAGCTCTAGCATTATTAGCCATGTAGACAGCAGGATCTTTATGTAAGTTTATTATAAGGTAGTTATCTTTACATGGCCCTGACCATAGCCAACTTTATTGCATCTATTTTTTGCACAACGGCCCCCTCCCTTCCACACTGCTGGATTACATCGTTGTCTGTATCCAAAAGAGCCACAAGAACCTATAAATTTTTGTGCAAGACTGAATTTTATGCAACAATCTGAACTTGTAAGATTAATATCTTTCTGCAGAAACCTGCCAAGGGTGACAGGTTAGAAACAGACGCAAACATCAGTTCCCACAGAACTAGTATTCTTCACAAAAATCTAAATTTCGTATTCATCAGCAGAGTTACTTTTAAGTATCTGGTGAAGGATAACATATTGGAGAATGAATGAAACACCTTAAGTATCATTCAAGAACTGCAAGCCAGTAAAAAAAGGAAATAGCAGGCGTGCATGCAAGAACAGGACAAGGCACAGTTTTCAAAGAGACAAGCTAATTTAGTGTTAAAAAAAAGACAGAAAATCAAGAAACTAAGCTGAAAGTCCCAGTTTTGACTCAACATGTAATTTATTTCACCTCTGTACCTCTTACCCCCACCCACGAGATGAGCCTAATATTACTTACTATGCATGATTCCTTGCCTTAATAAAGCCCCCCTGGATGTTCAAATTGAAGGGGCTGCAGGTACAGATGATTACAATGAAAGAATACATTAACATTTTTCCATAACTTAGTCCTACTGGGCCTCAGGACACTGATTTGAGTTACACAGAGCCTTCACTATCAAGTGGACACTGTACCTGCACTAATTACTATTATGTTAAGCACAGTAGGATGAGTTTTAAGCAAAATACTAGTTTCTTTTCTGACCACAGTAACCTGCACTTTTGCTAGTCTGTGCCTATCATGCCTTTTAGTCAAACACCTTGAGGAATACTTGAAACACAGATTCAGCTTCACAACACTCCTAGGGGATAAATATGCAGCTGCAGCAGTTCTTCAAAAGCTACAGTAAGATACATAATCCCCATCCTACCATGGGAAAGGGTACTGTTTATAGTCCTGAATTTCAAAACAGCTTTCCTCTCTCCAACAGCTCAGACTTACCCTGAAGTTACATTGGTCTGTTTGGGAAGCTTAGCTATGTAAAATTTAAAAATTTTATTGACCCCATTATAATCTGTATATTACTGAATTCCTCAGTATCTTGAACAAAGCATCAGCTATCCAGGCTCATGTCACACATGACTTAAACCAGGAATAAGAGTCACAAAACAAGTTTTCCACTCAGCCAGCATTCAGTCTTGGCTTTTTCCATAACTGAAACCTGCACACTTGAGGGATCCCAAGTACAGCCTCTACTCTTCCACAATTACACCAGAATAAGTCATTACATGCAGTTATAATGGGTCAAGACAAATTTAGGGATAGAAAATATGCATGGTTCAGTCAAACAATGTTCTTTTTTCAAGAAAAAAACCCTGTAATTAGAGATTTGCTCTATGTTGGCCAAGTATCTGTCCATAATACTCAATCTTTTACAGTAATTAATCTTAATTGGTACCACATCGTTTTATTCTATAGCTTCTTCTCAGTATGAGGTATAATATGTACCTGAAATACTCCAGCAAAGTGGCTTGAGAGCAGACAGCCCATGAATTACTCTGTAATTATTACAAGCAGCTTGGGGGCCTGACTCTGCTAGATAAATTTATGCAGATGAAAGACTGGTTTGTGTTAATAGAGAAATATTTTTATAAGCAATAATGACAGTTACATACAAAATTAACTTACACATATTTGTCTCTTATTTGTGAATCCCATGTCACTTTCCTATTATATTTACCCAACCACTTCTTGGGTGTCCTCAACTAAATGTAACCTTGAATTTCCTATTATCAAAGACTTTTCATTTCCAAGTATAATCACTTTATCCCACAGTATAGTCATCTTCCCTCTAGCTTATCCTTATTGAACTGAAGCATACTGCAGTTAGGACAGAGTGGTAACAATCATCCCACAGTGTAACAGATACTTGTATTTTGTTAAGAATGACTCTTAGCAGTACAAATTCAATATCCTGCAGAATTCACACAAGGAATCGGTGCAAAGTGTTGTTGATTAACAAGGCGCAAGTTTTTCTTCTGTAACCTAGTTCATATCTTCCAGCCTACAAAGAAACTTCTTCAGCAAGCTGAACTGCTGTCTCCAGAATCTAATCCCTGCGTGCAGAAAAAGGTAGTCTGCATGGTGTCCCAGATCCACTGAAGTCTGTTAGCATAAGCATGGCTGTGATTGCAGTCATGCGTAATATGTCTGTACAAACGAAGGACAACATTCTCCAAGGAAGCGCAATGCAGCTATGGAATACAGTGAGGCTCAGAACAAGCTGTTGCTGCTACAACGCATTCATTAAAGAAGCTACAGAAGAAAAAAAATCCATGGCTTAGTTATTTCATTCTTAATGCACTTTCTCCCAGTGATCAGGGCTAACAGTTTTTCACCAAGTAACCAAAACAATCTCACGAACAGCAGGATGCTGAGATTCTGAGTGATTACACAATTATCTTTAAATTCTAAATAGTCAAAACACCTTTTCTGTGCCAGTAACTTAGAAATCTGCATCCAAATCTTAAAACAAAGATTAAAGAGGAATAAAGAAACCCTTGTGCTTAAGCATGTTTATTTCAGCATGTGATGCAGAGCCTTAGCTAAACACTACACTGCAGCAGGATTTGCAGACAGAAGTTACTCAGTCTTCATAAAATGGATGCGTCTTCAAAGAGCCTAAATTGAAGTTCAACTCTCCATAGCTCCTAGCAACGCAAATCTGTGAAAAACATCTTGCTAGGCTTAATTTCTCGTCAGCCTCAATTCAGTAGAAACTGACTGAAAATACAGTAGAATACGTGCTAAACTCATGATAAATACACACCTCTGATCTTCTGACAAGGCAGAATAGCAGTGGGTAGCAAAGATAAGTAAGGGCTCCTACATCACGTTTCCAAACTCCCCTCTGCTTCAACTCTTCCTCCCATCTGTTTAAGCATAATAAAACATTCAGTATTGCACACACAAAATGGAAGTCTCATGTGGCAGGCAAAACTTATGTGCAAAATATAACACTATGAAGACTGATATCTCAGGCATAGTTTACAATATCCATTATGAAAACCAAATCATATCGCAGCCATTTCAAAGTGTCTGATCTGTTTATAAGATTTCATTCCAGTTAAGGGGTCTCAAAGTAATTTAATAGGATGTGTAACTTGCATAGTTTTAATCATTGGAAGAAAGTAGTCAGGTGCAGACTGCCTCAGTGAAAGCATCCCAAAATGGGTTAGACTGTATTGCCATCTCAAACATGGGACCAAAACATCTGAATACCCAAGAGATGTTTTGTTCCAGAAAAAAAAAAAATCCTTCTTCCACAGTTTCAACAGAAGAAATCCAAACAATGACAGTAACGTGTCATTAAGTGCCCAGCACATTGCTGCTGCTAGTTATCCAAAAGGAAATGCAACATAAATACAGCAGAATTCACTGCATGAGTTAGCGATGGTGCAGTATATTAGATACCAGCTAGACTCCTGGAGGTACTGGAGAGCAGTAACGGAGGATTTGATCCTGCAGAGTGTTATTTCAGACATCCTCCAGAAGAGTTCTGGATCCTCTCCCTGTATCTTACAAATTCTAGCAAAAAAAGGGGATTTAGAGGATCACCAGAGACCTTCAAATACTTGTGTTCAAATACTTAGGAGAGAAATCAGCTTCTTTTCAAGGTGTGCTATGACTGCCACATCCACTAGATGGGTTCAGCACTACATCCAAAGAGGAGAATCCAATTTTCTGTCTGATTACCAAGCATTTGGAAAAATCATGTAGCAGTTGAAACAGTTCCACATGGAGGAGATTTATGGAACTGTAACTTTCCAAACAATTTTGAGAGCAGAAATCCTGGATATTGAATGAGACACAGGAAGAAGGAAAAAAAAAAATCAGTCAGCCCTTTAAGCATTTGCTAAACCACATGCACCACAAACAGCTCTCAAACAGGAGCAGGATCAAACAGATTCAAGACACTTAGTAGCAAACCCAGTAATCTTCTAAATAACCAGTATTACTCTAACATCTAGTCAGTTGGTTTTTTCTTGGAGGTTTCCTTTTCTAAGCACTAACCAGACTAATTCTCTTCAGCTTGCAAAATCAGACAAGATCACAGCCTGAAGGGGAAAGGCTGCAGTGATAAATATTTAATGGACTACATCAATAAAATTTATTTTGCCAAGGAGAATAGAAGGAAAGGAAAAGCAGAGAAATAATTCATTAAAAGAACTGCAGTTTAGCAATGCCAGAAAAAAAGCCATGCTAGGAAAAAAGGAATTAAACACAAAGAGGTTTTAAATAGGTCAAAAGCTTAAGTACTCTTAACACATGGCAAACTGACAGCTAATTTTTTCAGAATTAGTACAGTGATAAATATACTTAATGTAATTCATCATATTACAAATAAATATGCCTGGACACACTAGTAATGGTTTCAACTTCTAGCAATACTTCACATCATCCAATCTTTAACACCTGCTTAGTACACGAAAGCATCATTGCTCAAAACCCATTAAGAAATACAACATGGACCTTGAGGTTTCCTTTATTTCTCAAGGCCAAAGTCTTCCCTATTTTATATTGGATGGGACAGTAAGTTATGTTTTCCAGAAGACAAAAATGTAACAGCAAGAATTAAGATATTTAGTTCAAACATTCTTGTACTGCAGTGCTCCCCATAACTCAGTATAGAGCTTAGTATTTGCAACTTGTATCACAGAATTTACAAGAAGAAATGCTTAATCTCTCCTTCCTTCCTGCCACTATTCAAAACCACTTGCAGTGATATAAGAGTATACAGCACCTCAGCATGTCTTGCAACACCTTTTCCATTTACCCTCCTGTTCCATCCAATCGGGACCTCTTACAACCAGAAGGCAGCAGGACAGGCAAGAGAGAACATCAGAAACAGTCATGTTTACACTAACGAAACAAGTCTGAGAACCCATTAATTCTCAAGTTCTAATTCTAGATCTGCCAATGACTTGTTATATGGCTTTGAGTCACTGGATTTGTTGGTTTGGGGGGTTTTTTAATGGTAAAGTAGAAAAGCACATACTGTGCCAAAACCAGCACACTCTCAGGACACACAGATTAAATCATATTAAAGCGCTTCACAGCTACTTCAGTGAGATTTGGTTAAAGACTAAGTATGTTTAAAAACCTATCTTTTCAGAAGTCTTTGATTTAAAATGATGTAATAGTTTTGTAGATGAACTCAAACTACTCAAACCTCCCTATTGCTGAAATGCAGACATGATTAAAAGGCAAATTGTGTCGATAACCACAACTAAAGCCTCACTCAGCAGCAGTGCTGTCACAGAACAAATTGTTCACTAACATGAAGCAGACAAGTCTCCAAATAAGTGATGAAGTGCTGCCCTCTAGTGAAGTCATAAACCACTTTCAGCATCTAGATTTTTGAAATTCAACAAAATCTCAGTCCCAGACAGTTTTTAGCTAGATTTGTTACAGAGGAATCCTACAGCAAGCATCTTAATAAAGCATGCTTATGATTTAATTTTATTCTTGCATAATAGGGTCTTTAGTTTGAGTTTAGCACTGCAATAAGTTTAAACACTGTATCAGTTTAACACCCCCAGAGCATATTCTGCTCTTTCCCCTGATGTGCGAAATCAAATTCTGATCTTATGATGAATCACTGGCAAAGGCATTTTAAAAACCTATTACATCAGAAAACACAATATTCCATTTCTTAAAACAGTATGACAGGAATGTAACAATAGGCTGATATACTTCAAATTGACAGGGTTCTAGAATTAGCTTTTTCTCATGCTCAGAGTACCTCTTCTGTAATGCCACCTTCACTGAAGGCTTAATGACTTCAATGCTGGTTACTGGAGCACCTTACCTCTTGATGTTACTGCCCAAAAAGCTCCCTCATGAAGCAGACAGACATATTAGTCACAATTTATTCTTAAAGCGGTGGTTTTATTGTAGCAGATTACTAGTCAACTTTTCATTCATGTATTTAAAAAGAAAAAGGTGGCCACTTCAGGAACAAAGCCATCAGCAGTGTGGTATTTGGCATCAGATGAAGAACCAGCAACAACAGCTGTAAAGCAGTCCTTGCTAGGTCACCCTAATGGTATCAGGATTTCACAACCAATTTAAAAATTGAGTACTTAGGATGCTTTGCCTTCACAGAAAGGTAAGAATGGGGTCTTCCTTAAGAATTAAAACCACATTACATACAGTTGTTTTTGTGACAGGAGGCAGTAAGCACAACTGAGGGTGGTGTTTCTCACTTTTTGGTTTAGGCTATCTTTAAAGCTATAGCTGGCCCATTAAGTTGGGCTGAACTACACCACCTGCATCAACAGGGTTTCAGGTTAATTTGCCCCTCCTGTCAGCAACATGCTGTTTCTAACCCAGCCGCAAATGGACCTGGCTGATGGAAAAGCTCAAGCTAAACACATGGAGCAGAGGTTACAGTTTACACAAAACTGACATTTTCTGTTTCAGCATTGGAATAATTCATATGCTCATAATAACCGAAGACTTCTAAGGATTTCTTGAAGACATTAGCTTGAATGCCAACCATTAAAATCTACTTAGTCATTTGCTTACACAAAAGATTGGAAAAAGTTGAAAACTTGCCTGGACACTTATCAGGTACATTTATTAAGGAACAACATTCAAAACCACAGATGTTGCATTAATATTTTTGAACTTAATATAAAATAAAAAACTTGTTTGATTCTGCCAGAGTACTTGTATCTGCAGGTTACAACACCTGGGGAAAGACCAGTACAGAGAATTTTGTTAGTATCTTCCAAACATTTAGCCATCACAAAATTTTATTCAAGCTTAACATGCAGAAGACATACCTGCTTCCAGTCTGAATGAGTTTAGCTTCCAATCATTAAAACATTTTGAGTCAAACAGAACTACTGTATTACTGTCAAGGCTATGGGTCTTTCCAGTTTCCCAAGAAGAGGTTAAAGCGTATGATGAAATCATATCTGCACACAAGCTACACTTCAAACTTCAGTAATTTATGTAACCTACATTTGAAATTACTCAGACTTTTGTGTGGGCTCACATGACTTTGTAACAGGATCAAGCCAAATATCTGCCAGCCTACAGCTGTTTTTAACAACACTACCTATGGGTTTGATTTAAGTATATTCAGATTTTTAGGACTGCTGTCAACAGGACCGAGCAGAAGTTTAGTTGAACTACCTACTCCCTGTAAGAGTATTATTAGAAAAGCTGAGATTGACAAGACAGCCTCTTGCCCATCACAGGGGGCCTACTACATGAGTGATCCAGACAGAACAATTTCAGATTACACAATATTAAGAACTTCTTGTTGTCATCTATAAAGAGGTAGAGGTAGCAAAATGAAATTAATGTTCCTCAAGACAATGTTGTCAAGAGTTCTAGTGATATTTTTACCTCAGTTACTGGTCCATTTTCTCCTGTATCTTCTTTTAAAAATCTGAATAATGTTTCAGCCTGAAGAAAAAAAAAGTTGAGACAGATGTAAAACTCTTCAGTAACCTGTTAAGTGACCACCACAAAGAAGGAACAACTATTCAGTAGTGTCACTTTGAGTATTCTTAGCTTATCTCAAACACAGGTGTGGCAAAAGATAGCAATCATCCACATGCTATATTTACTTGAAGTGCCATTTTAATACACAGTTCAAGTTCAAATAAAGGACAAATCACAAGATTTAGTCACATTATTACAGATTTGCTCGAGAGTCCTTCTGTAAATTCTCCCTGTCAGACTTCATAAATCATTAAAATCTCACATTAGAAATACAAAGTTTTTCAAGTATCACATAAAGTTACTTAGTTTAAAAAAAGAAATATTCCTGCTCTGAGTTATTAAATGCTCCTTACTCCTGACCACACCAGCAGGAAAAAAAAAAAACAACAGACCCACCAACCAAAAAACGAAACCCACACCACTTCTCCCTCCTCACAAAAAGCCTAAAATTAAGCTTATGCTAATCAGACATCAACCACTGAGTTCAAGTTCTACATTAAAACTAGGATTTTAGAGTCTAATTGTAAGCTGGCGATGTCCTCACGATAAACCATGAGGTCTTGCCACATGCACTACCCAGCATGTGCAGCAAGCCTTCAAACCTCGCTGAGCCTGAGCTCTAATTGCAGGATCACAGAATGGCTGAGGTCGGAAGGGACCTCTGGAGGTCATCTGGTCCAACCCTCCCTGCTGAAAGCAGGGCCACCCAGAGACGGCTGCCCTGCACCACATCCGGATGGCTTTTGAGTACCTCCAAAGACGGGAGTGTCCACAACCTCCTCTGAATAACCTGTGCCAGTTTTCAGCCACCCTCTCTCCAAAGATGCTATTCATCCTGCCTTTACAATGAGAACAAACCCACGCCAGACACAGATGTTAATGCTGAAGCACAGATCTTTTAATCCTCTGAACTATTTTTTTAATGGAGAGAACATCCAGTATCTGGCTTTTACATCCTATTTCTTTCAGAAAAGCACAATGATGGTTTTGACAGGGATGTCTGCAGCAATGTATATTTTATAAACAGGGCTGCTTCTCCAGAAGGGAAAGGCAGCTCTGCACTCAATTAAGTCATCACGAAGTCAAACCTTATCATTTCCCAGTCATCTGCCCCATCTTACAGAATATAAACATGATATCTGGAATTAATGAACCTAACTTAGTACATACCTAAATAACAAAGCTTTGCCTTTGTTATTTGCTACAGAGAAAAAACCACTTCTGGGAGAAAAGTCCATAGATTGAGTAAGATAAATCTGTTTTCTTCTGAACACTGGAAAGTTTGAGAATACAGTATATGAAGGAATGTGTACCTATTGAGAAATAGGTCATTAGTTATAACAATTAGGAAAAAGCCACTAAAACTCAAATTAAAGTACAAATTTAAAAATTGAAGGTCAATGTTAAGTTCAAATGTTCAATTATATTCCTATCATACAGCATTATATAGAGTCCTACTGGAGAAAAGGTGCAGGGAACAGATTACAAAGCCAGTTATTGCAACTCATTTTTAAGTAATTACACCTAAGCAGTAAAAATAGGCTTCCAAACCCTCAGATTAATTTAATTCAATAGTTCCACTGTTGGCTGGAATTCTGACAAGGCTGGCAAAATTTTGAACAAGCTAGGAAAAACACTACATAGTAAGACCATTACAGTTAATGCCTGCTGAAAATTCGCATTTGTTGCTGAGTTACATTTACAGCACTGAAATAAGGGCATTTTTAGAAAGCAAAAAACAAAAGGTAAACTAGACCATAAGATGTTATCTTTAGAACAACTTCCCTGAGGAAAAACATTATTTCCTTATAAATGTACAATATCTTGTACATGTCCTGATCTGCTCAGTCTAGCAAATTTTGCAGTATACATATCTGCTCAATATCAGTTTTATTATGTCACCAGGAACATTTCTGATCAAGATACAAAAACGCTTGCACTAAAGAAGCTGAACATACCAATTTGACTGCCTCATCCGTTTCACAGGAAGCCACTGCCAAAATTTCTGTGGTGGGATTGAAGGTCATGCATGTAGCAGATGTAACTAGGTTCATTATGGCTTTCACTGGTTTAGGATGGTTTTCTTTGAGACAGACATCAGTAGTATATAAATTTACAACTCCAGAAGCTGAACTAAAAAAAGAAATTAACAGAGACTGAGAAGTAACATTTACAGTACATATTACCTTGTTATCTATTGCCACCATTCAACAAAAAATGTAATTTCCAATTATTTACTGGAGTTCATAATATTTTGTTTGGAACTTGATTTTTCTTTGGTGTTTATCACAGTGTTTAGTGGAAACTTATTTTTTTTTATCATTTTATATAAAGACACACACGTAACTGTGGAGAGCCTTGATAAGACCATCTCCTGCACAGAATGAATTCAAAGCAATGAGAGCTTGGTATCAAAAGATTCTGAAATAGTTTCAAGTTGTTGGGGTTTTTTTATACCTTGTAGAGCAAGTCCACTTAAAAATCCTCTTCTACGGTGGGCTAAGAAAATGCATACTGTACTTAAGTACTTGCTAGTCTCATTTAGAAGAATTGATATGCTAGCTCAAGTTGCATCTTGGTAAGCATACTTAGAGAAACACTTTCAACAATTGTGACTAAGTTGAGGCATCTTTTCAAATGCTAACACGATATCTTGTAGGAGCCAAATTAGTAATATAGGAAAGAACTACAAAAGGGGAAACACCCTCAATCAACACTGGCACTATAGAATTTGTGATTTCAGTCAGTATGATTTCAAAATTAACTGCTAAACCCATATGTGGCAACAGTGATAGATCAGGAGTGATACCAGCTTGTATTAAGTGTATTATGGTGTTTTAGATATACACAGAACAAATTAAGTTATCATAAAACAGGCAGTATTCATCTATTCACCTCTACTCTAACCTTATTAAAACCAAACTTATTGCATGTTCCTACACTCTCACCAGCCACCACTAAGTTTACTGAAGAGCTTCAAATGAGATAGGAAGTAGTTGTCAAATCCAAGTCACTTACCCACATGCCACATACTGGTTATTTTTTGAAACGGCGATGCACTTGCCTTCCAAAGAACCTTCATCTTCAAATTTGTGTAGACACTTTCTGCTTCTCACATCCCAAATGAAAACTTCGCCTTCCTCTGGTTGCAGAATAAAGTAGATTACAGAAACCATATTTACAGAACACACTGTTTGTCTACTTTGTTAAAACAAATTTCATTAGATGACAACTATTAGCTCATTTACAACTATCAAATATAGGGTATTTTTTAAAAACAACTAAAGGCATACTAAAAGAGTTAACTCCATTCTTTAATGATTGATCACTTGGTTGTACTTTTATGCCAGATACTGGCATAAAGTCTTTTAATTATCTTTGCAAAACAGCAAGTGACTTATAAAAGCTTATACAATTTAAATGGAATTATGATTAGTGCTGTTAGAAAGAGTACTTACTTGAATAGCTATATATTTTACTGCTGTCTGGAGTGAAAGCAGATGCAGTGCATCTTCCATTTACCTTCATAGTGCTAATCAGTTCCTTTGTCTATAGGACGAAGAACAACAATGGCGACAATGATTCTACCAAAAATCTGTAGGAAAGTTGTTTCCATACTCCTGTCCCACAAAAATCTTAAGTTAGCTACACTGACATTAAAAGAACAGCATCAACATTTTCAGTGTCTATGGACTAGACCACAAATGATGCTCCTGAGTCCATGATTAATTTATTATTGCACAACTACAGCTAGTTCAAGAAACATTCATTTGCTCCCTTGCTGAAGGGTCTTCATTATATAACAGAACTGAACTTGCTTTTTAAAAAGTATTTTTCCTTGTAGAAGTTTAAAATAAATACATTTTTAAATGCCATATGATGTCAGCTGGAACTGAAAAAAATATGTATGTGTTACGAATCACAGTAGATGGTATGATTCATGAACACGGTACACCAGCACACACTACCACTACTCCCAAAAAAGCAGCCCTATATTTCTTCCACCCTCAGATGTCTGTTTCCAGGCCAAGGCCATTCCTTTTGCCAGCACAGTGTTCTACAATCAACCAAAATATAACATCCACATATAACTTTTTCCAGTGACAGCCTAAAAACCCATGAAACTCTGGCCTTAGTGCCATCGGTCCCAAACAGAACTGCATAGTCAGAAAAAATTCTCAGACACCCCAAAATAATTTTCTAAAGCTAAAGTTAGTTGATCCAGCAGCTCATTTTTGAAGGCTGTCACAGTATGCGTCACATCTTTCTTTCCACTGAAAACTAGATTGCTTTTCAGATTAAATATATGCAAGCAGATTCAAAAGGGAAAAGGTAAGAAGAAACTGAAGCTACATGAACCATGAGGATAAACTACCTTCATTGACAGCAAGTAAAGGTAACCTGAAGTTCCAGTTAGAAGCATAAATGATCCATCTGGAGAGACTTCAAAGTTTCTGAGAAATCTTTCCTCCACACCTTTAAAAAAAGTTTAAGAACTTCACATTGGCATAATTTTTTCTTCTTCCTCAACATTCAGAGGTATGATGAATATGAATAAGAGCTGACACTACTTCAGCTTTTCATTTCTGCAATACACTGTCACAGTAAAGCTACAACTCAACCTCATTTGTGTATGACAATTAACTTTTAATATCCCAGACAAACTAAAGAAAAATACGACCTCCAACAGTTCACTGCACTTCCTTTTAAAACAAATTTATATGCCATGTCTATTTGGAAACAGCTTCAATTCTGCCCAGACATTTACAGCACTATAAAACATACCTCTTACTTTCTGTATAGGAATAATACTTCCACTCATCATGTCATACACAAAGAACATTTTATGGTGAGTACCGGTGGCTATAACTTGTTCTCCATCAACACTGAAACAAGCCTTATAAATTGGAAAGCTCTCTAAATAGATGCTCTGTATTCTTGGATTCCTTATACCATCAACCTTCAAAAAAAACCAGAGTATCATATTAAGGAACATACAAAATACTTTTACACAGAAAATTCATATCAACTAGCCAGTACAAGAGACTTAAACAGTAAGAAGTATGCCAGTTTGAAGCATTAATCTCTTCCTTTTTTCTCAAATCTACAAAAAACCTGGCTCTAATCTTCTCACTCTATCTATCAGGCACTCCCAGCCTTTCTGGATACCCTTTACACCTCTTACCAGTCCCTGTCTTGCCCATGCTTTGTTCAAATAATCACTTCTATTGTGCTTCTCTAAACAGAAGCATATGCTTCGCATTGTTCTTTCCTGCAGCCCTGTGGGAGTGCCAAATTCGACTTGTGTCTTGAACCACTTCACCTGTACTGGGCCACGTTGAAAGTTCCTAAATAGAGTTATGATCTTAGTTTTCAGAGGAACAGAGGAGGAGTGTGCCAGGATGAGTAGCTTCCTGCTGCAGTAGCCTCTCCACCCCAAAGTGATTTCACAGCAATACTACTGTTTTAAATGAACATGGGCTGCTCCCCACATTTCAGGCTTTACAAACAATGTAAGAAAAAAAATCTCATTAGTCATCCTCACTGCAAACCTTGAAACTAAATATTTTTTAAAACAAATACTCAGCTAAAAGCTCTGATACAACTAAGTTTGCCTATGCTCTGTAAGTGGTTGGTATGAAATCACAGATGGAAATTTCTTCCAACAAGATACCTTCAACCAAGCAAATTCCATTGTAGCCACAGACATTATAACCCCCATGAGCACACCATCACAGGAAGAGAAAAAAGAAAGTCTATCATTCCTGGCTATCTCAGGTATATTTATAAAAAAAGATTCCATATTAGTGGCCATTTACATAGTATAGATTTAAGTTCTTCACCTGAAAGAGTGACACAGATCGATCATGTCCAGCAGTCATGACTACTTGAGCAGATGGATGAAACTGCACAGTCGCCAGTCTTCCATTAGCAAGACGTTCCTGATTAACAGGCAAGCAAGTCTTCATCTAGAAGAAAGATCCAGGAGCTTAAAACAAAATACAACTTGGGCATTTTTGCTTATGCTCATGAACAGCCAATTTAATAGCTCTTTAATCTACAAAAGCAAGGTCTCAAACCCTACAATGAACTTTCAGACAGCATGACATAAGGCAGAACATACACACACAAAGCTCAGTAGGTTGCTTCAATGCAGCAGTGCAGACATAAGATAAACTAGCTAGCCCTTCTACTGACTTTGAAATTAACGGTCTACATAAACTAGTTGCATTCCAACTCATGTGAAATAGCTACAGAAGAGATAGTGTAAGACACACTCATTTAAGACTGTCACTTCTCAAAGACCACTTCAGTGGCCTCAAAGTTTTGGGAGAATTCCATCCTTCCTATGCAGAAATTAAAATCCTACTACAAGATACTACTTGTACATAAAAACTTTTATGTCAAACAATACATCTCAACTTATTGTTTGATGCTTTCATAATGTGAACTATCCAATCTGTCCAACTATTTACTCTTTAGAGTTTTCAGTTACAGAAACAAAGAAGAAATCCATTCCATCACTAATTTTACTGCCCAAATAGCAAGAAAGAAGTCAAAGTGTGCATATGGGTCAAACTGAGGTGCCTTTACCTTCAAAATATCTCTTGGTAGGGACTCCGAGTTTGACACAAAATTGCCAGTTCTGCACAGCAGATTATCATCTTCATCACTGTCACCTAATTAAGACAAAGAACACTGAAAAGGCTAATTCCACAAACGCTCCCACATCAAAACCTACAAATTCCTTACAGAAACAAATTAAATCAAAGCACACTGAAGGAAGGAATAAAGCCGACTTATCCAGCATATCACACTGCTGAAACTGAGAAAACAAAAAATAATTATTTTTTAAGAAACCAAATAGGGAAATGCACAGAAACACTTATTAGAATAGTAACAGATTTATTTACTATCACTTGCAGTCCTTTTGGATTTCTTCCTGTTTTCTAAGTCAGCCCAGGCAGGAACTCCTCCCATAGCTCGCTGAAACCTAGCAAGAGAAGGAGGCAGGGAAACAACAAAGTTTTTAAAAAGTAATTTCCTTCTATGTGTTAAGTACTTACAAGACATATAGTCATGATTTTGCAAGATTACTCACACTTACAACGCTATGAAAGTTTTTTAAAATTCCACTCAGCTTTCTGTATCTTGACTTCCTGAGTGCGAAACTAAAGCCAAATCAATACCAAACATTAAAGCACTGTGCTTTGGAGCCACACATGCTAATACCAAGACAACCCAAACGCATCTAAAGTTCTGCTTTGCCATCTGCCTATATTCACATTTCAGCTCATTCTTATACACCATACTGAGTTAGCGTCTTCCATCACCCTATTTACAAAGCAATGTATCACTATAAAGGATTTCTGGTATAACTCTCTAGAAGACAAATTAGTTTCAAACAAATTAGTTTAGACAATGCTAACACACGTTTTATTTACTGTTTTTCATATTAGTTTCAATTAAAATACTGTAAGAAGCACTAGCTTTAAAGAAGCTAAATGAATACAGTGGGTAAAGAGGAAAGTGACTTTGAATGTCACATAAATGTATCTTACATCATCTTGAAGTTCACCACAAAAACATAAGTGTAACTTACTGTTCTTCAAGTCTTCTTTTTAGATTTTTCTTAGTAAGTATCTTCTCAGTATCACTTTTCATGAAATCTTTCCTATATCTATGGGTCATGTCAACACTACACAGAAAAAACACACAGAACGTGAAGATCATTCAAACGAGGACGACTTACAGTCACTCTTAAGCGTGACACACAATTCCTACCTGCAAGCTGGAACTTACTTCTCCTCAGCTTCATCATCTTCATCCACCCAGGCTGGCTTTTTAGACAGGAGTTTACCTTTTACTTCATTTTCTACTTCTGAATCACTGGAGTCTTTCTGGAAACTTCTCCTCTCTGCCGCATTAAGCTAAAAACAACCCAACAGGCCATTTTAGCCCAGCCACGGGCCAGTGCGGGGAGATGACAGACACGGCGCCGGGGACCAGGCAGGGGCAGGGAGCCGAAGCAAGAGCCAGCCCCCGCTCGGGCCTGCAGAACGCACTGCCTCCCACCTCCGCTCCGGTGGGGCCCGGCCCTCTGGAGAGGCCGTGGGGTGGGAAGGACCGCCAGACCCCGGGTCCTACCCGCCGAGGGCCAGCCAGGCGCTGCAGCAGTTCGTCCTCCTCCACGTTGAGACTGTCGCCGAACACCAGCTCCTCCAGCTCCCGCTCGCCGCCCGACGGGCTGGAGAGGGACTTCAAGTGCCGGGCCCGGCGAGCCGCCTCCTCCGCCGCCTGCTCCGCCGCTGCCCGCTCAGCTGCCGCTGCTGCCTCCGCGCGCGGCCGAGGCTGCTTGGCTGTTTTCTTCATTTTCTTCATTTTCTTCTTTTTCTTGGCCTCTACTGGGCCCGGACGAGGCGCTCCCGCCGCCGGCTGCATGGCTCCCCACCGGAACCGGAACGCGTGCTCACTGACCACGTGACACCTGCATTATACCGACTTCCTTGCTCCGCCCCGCCAACGTGATAGGCTCGCACCGCTACCTCCTCAGCCCACGTGATCAGGTCACGCC
>JANZLQ010000002.1:31960841-32002997 GCA_026212715.1 Elanus axillaris | reverse complement strand
CCCCGCCGGCCTCTTTGGGTTTTTTTTTTGTTTTGTTTGGGTTTGGGGTTTGGGTTTTGGTTTTTTTTCCCTTCTTCCCCTTCTTCCTGCCGGCAGTCAGGATCGGTAGTAAAAAGTTTCAGATGATCTCGTACTGAGTGATGCAGGCGTACTGGGATACGCTTCTCTTAGTGGTCCGCTGAAGTGCTGGGTTTTCAGCAAGTTTCCTCTTGGAGTTAAAGCCTTTAAGGTTTAGTTTTTCAGTCCTGTTCATTTTAAATGCTGTAGAGTGTTCTTCAATATTAGCACTTCAAAAACTTTGGATTATTTACATCCAGTTCCCCCTTCTATGTAATTTTTGTGACTGCTTATATTGTGACTTTGTTCTTAATGTGAGGAGCAGTAAACCCGTGAAACCAGTTTCACTTTCAGGTTTTTGCTCGAAATGTTTTAAAGTGTAACAATTTCTGTTCAGTGTGGCTTTAAAGAAAAAATCCTACTACAAAGCATATGCTGATTATGGTAGAAACTGCTGCATGTGAAAAAGTAATTTGTTTTAACATAACGATTTAAAATGTGGGTGGCAGCCCTTGTGATTTTTCACATCTAAAACCAGTTAAAACTGAAAGCTGCAGGGCAGTCTTCTGTACTTTAAATGAAAATTATTTTGTAGTTGGAGAACCTGCATTTAACTTATTTGGGGTTTTGTATTTGTTTATAACAGTCTGATTTTGATTTGTAAGGAATGGAATAAAAAGGCTGTGAGAGAGTCTAATCTGGAACATTAAATGGGAACTAAACCACTATATTCCTTTAAAAAGGCAATCACTGACAGTCTTTACTCCTTGCTTCTGCCTAAGGATCTTTTTGAGGAAGTATGTAATGTAAGCTATAGGGAAACATAGCAGACATATATGCTTTCCTATGTGGAAGTTATTGTTTATGCCACAGGAATAGTTTAAGTCTTGTTCCTGAGAGTGTGTAGGCTTGTGCATGTGCAAAAGGATTGTAGATTGAAAGTAAGGATTCTCTTCATTGTTCCCTAAAGAGCTGGATGACTGTGGCAGTAATGATAATCTGTACAAAAGTTCTCTCTCATTGGCTTTCATTTCTCTTACCTTCTAAAATTTGATTTAATTTTGCAAGGCTTTTGATACCTTCTGCAAACTACTACTACATACCTTCATTTCTCAGGTAAGTCAGTATGCTCTGGGTATGTGTCATATTTTGCTGAATTTGGCTCTGAGCACATGGAATGAGTTCAGATGTTGAAGACTTGGATTTTTGGGTGGTGCTTTTCGGGTTTTTTTACATTTAAATTGTGGTGGTTTTTTTAATGGTAACACAGTGTTTAAAGTGAAGTATTTGCCTCTTCCAGATACCCCTGTAAGGGCTTTGTAGAAACATAGTGGAGTTTGTAACACATTTTCAGTTTTCTCAAAACTTGGATATTTCACATATTAATCATCACACACCCCTCCAAAATTGCCTGCTAATTTGATATATTTTTTTATGAAAGAGTCTTCCCTCTTGTGTGAAACCCCCTGGGGAAGAGGCTATGGACAAAACCATTGGCAAACAGCAGAAACTGGCTTCAGACAAAATGCTGTCATACATAGCAAATGAAGAGACAGGAAAAAACATTTCTGTAATTTTCCAGCAGAGATTTTACTTGTAATAAGAGTGGAAGGCACATTTCCAGATAGAGGTGAGTTGCTTATATAAAAAAGTAAGTTTGGTTGGTTCTGATTTCCAGGAATCCCAAGATGTTTAGCTTTGGGGTTTTTTTGTTTGCTTGTTTGTTTCCTAATGAAAGCTGAAATTATGTTTTCTTTAAATTGGTACCATGTTTGAATTTTCTTTTTTTGTCACGCTATGAGGCACAATTAGACTTCAGTTCCACAGGGGGCAAGCTAGTATTACTACAGTAAATTATTTTGGCCTGCATACATTCAGAAGAGTTGTAATAAATTAGTTCCATCGTCTTGTTTCCTTAATGCTAACATCCAGAGCTAAAACTAAGCTTGTAGCATAAAACATTAATGAACTTCTGAAAAATAAAGCTGTGCATCAAATTTAATACCAACTTGGAAATACACTATGGGAAATGCACAATCTGTTAAGGATATGTGATTAAAGTAAATGTGTCTTATCAAAGACCCTTGGCTTGAAGGTTGTGGTGACCTCATTGTTGACCTTGGCCTCAAATACCATCTGTCCATACTTCTGTCATGTTTCTGGGGGTTAGGTCTGAGTATAGAAAGTGATGCTTATCTGTATAGGTGCTGGTAGGCCTTGTTAAGCTACGGCTCCTGTACTCAAAGCTCTAAATTGCTACCTCTCTGAATTCAAACACCGAATTGATTCAGTAGTAACAACAACCATTTTGAGTGGTTTGAAACCTTTCTGTGACTGTTTTGGATCATCATCCTTTGGCCAGGATGCACTTACTTGGGGGCAAGGAGTTTGGTTAATTAATAATGGGGTATAATTTGTAGCAAGTTTTCACCTTCAAAACACTTTATCATAAATTTTGCCAATACTTGAGCATAGTCTTCATCAAGACACTTGAGCAATTTCCTGAGTAAGTATTTGATGTCTAATTAATATTAAATGGTTTTATTTTGTGTTTTAGCCATGCATTGTACACTCTTTGTGAGCAATTTTTTATACTGAATGGGTAGCTATTACGCTTAAAGAATGTATGCTATACATACTGGTTTGCTGACCAAATTCAACTGTATATATATAAGACTGTACGTTAAGAGAGTGAGAAAGTAGTTATTTTTCATATTTGTTTAGAGTTGCCTTCCTGTTTTTAGGGAAACCAGTTTCCTTAAATATATTCTTTTATCATACCATTTGCCTTGTGTAATGGTTAATTAAGATTATTTCTTAAAAATACATTGCTGCCAAGTATTCACAGGGAGGAGAGGAAGAACAGGAAAATGGGAAGTTGGGCAGAATAAGAAAGCAGTTCTTAAGAGTTCCTTTCTCCACCCATCCCTTCAATAAAGAAAAGTATGCAAGAAAACCCCCAAGCAAATACTCGTACAGGCTTATTTTAACGTAGTTTTTGTATTGCTCTGTCTAAAAATCTTTGCTGTTGAGGAACTGGTAATCTCATTAGCTAAATAAGCCTTAGCCAGTATGCGGAAAAGTTTGTCTCGTTCTTTTGTTTGTGCATTGCTTCTGCTTAATGTACTAGTAGACTCTCTGTTAGTGGTGGAGTTACTTAAGCTACTGCTGGTTTGGTATTAACCAGCTACAAGGTTCTACATTTTCTAGTAAGCCATACTCCTGCTTCTGTGTGTTTTGCAGATAGGCAAGATGCTACTCCCTCATTTGTTAGAAGGTGAAGAAGACTAATCTGGTTCAGTTTTGAGGAAAAGACAAGCTCCCCAGCATGATTTTTAGTGCTAAATCCAGCTTTGAAGAGTAGGAAAGTTTTTTGTGGGTTTTTTTTTTTTCCTCTTGTATGCCTATATTGTGAAATGTGGATTGATCTTACTATGGCTGTAATTGTTACAAATAGGTTACTACTACTGTTAGTCTCTGGTAGCTTTTTTGAGTGAAGGACTGCATTCTTATGGACAGCGTCTCAAAATTCAGTGGGAACACCTTGCAGGGTAATAAGCTGTTCTTTCTGAGACTTCCATTTGTAGAGGTCCTGTAGCTACCATTTTGTCAGACAGGCAAGATATTGCTAGTCGGCTGAGGCACACTGCTGCTCATCACTTGCAAGAACTCAGCAGGAATTGCAGGCTGCTGCTGTTAGCAAAGCAGCTGCTTCATCTCAGTTATGGTTCTGTTTGAGGCATATATTGTCCTTTTTGTAAGGATGCTGGTTTTGACCTTTGAATTCAGAGTTGTACCCCAACTTTTTTTTGTTTCAGATGTTAGAGGTCCTGTTGTTTTTCAAACTCCGTCTAAGTTCTGCAGGAAGGGTTACCAGATACTCCAGGTGTTGTTCACTTGTTTCTACAAATGCTGTATTTCAGCATGGGTTGAAAGGAGCCTTAGTGGTGTGTATTATCAAAATAGAAATGTTTTGATCTGCTCTAGCAAAATTCCAACATAGGTATTTGCATATCATCTTCCCTAACTTCCATCTACTTCTGCGTACAGAGTACTTTGTAATTTTTTTGTTACAAAACCATACATTTTCCAGGTCTCTCAAAACATATTTTGAGTAGTTTCCCCAGAATATCCAGGCAATAACTATAAATTAACATTAAGAGTATCCTACATAATTTATCTGGCAAATGTGGTCATCTTCTGGCAAAAGCTTGGATAAAAACATTTTATAAAAACTACAGTATTATTTTAAAACAATAACCAAAGCTGCTGGTTTGAATCACTCATAACTTGACTGGGGACAACTTGGCCAAATAAAAAGTAAATGGAAAGCTGACATGAGACTTATTTTGACAGTGTAGTTAAACTCAACAAACTTTATGATTGCTACTTAGGAACTTGTATAATGCTGAAGAATGATTTTCTTAGTAGAGGGCCCAACTTTCTATATAGAAAGCAAAAAAATTTTCGTTCTCAACTGTGGATATTTTGGCAAAGAGGGCTTGGCAGTGATATTAGGGTTCTAAATATGTGATGCAAAAGAAGAACCAAAAAAAAGAGCCAACTGTGCTATTGTGGTATCTGCCATTGTAATCTTATACCATGCTTCAACTTGCCTAGAGCAGCCTGTTTTCTCTTCTAGGCCACTGCTCCTTCATCTTGCCTCTGAGTTCCCATTTCTTCTTTTACCTTCCCTCACAATGGAAGCAGTGCTGGCTGTAGAGTTTCTCTACTGTAGAACTGGGAGTTGGAAGGACTAGGAATGGGCTGCACTTTTCTTACTTCTGAGCTGCTACGGCATTTCAGACCTCTGCCAGCAAAGTACTGGGCCAAACAGAACTGCCGTGCAGGCCCAGAGTTCTCCAGTCTGGAATGGAAAAGGGATGTCCCAAGAGTACCTTGTAGTGCAGCCTCCACTTAGGGTTGAAGTCCTCCTTTATGTGGGATGAAGCCTTAATCTCTTAGTAAAATCAGATCAGCTGACTTAGGGAGGATGAGCGAATGAGGAAAGAGATCCTGCCCGTGGGCTCTGAAACACCACTAATATCTATCTGTAATACTAGAAGGGATCATGGTGTTCTGGTATTATTGTTATGGATGGTTAATATGGTATTGCATTTCATTTCTTAGCAGAGACTGTGGTCAAGAAAAGTTAAATATTGTGAGACATTAAGGAGTTCATGAAATCTTGAGGGAGATGACTAGTCTTCATGTTCTGATCTGTAAATTACTGGCACTGTTTGCAGAACACTGTATCCATGGCAACGTTGTGCTCAACTTCTGCCTTAATCTACACACACGTGCACACACAAATAACTGATCTTACATCTTGTTGGCTAGTAGCATCAGTAATAGTGTACAGGTAAGACTTGTAGTGCAGGTCAGGACTAGGTTTTGTTCTGCCATTGCTCAGTGTTTCCTCTAATGCTTGCAACTGTTACCCTAGTTACTTCAAGCAGATGTCAGTTCCTTCAAGGAGTTGTCACATTATGCCCTATCCTAAGTTTTGATTGGTTTTAATATAACTTTGAATTGTTGGCTGAAGAATGTGTGCATAATTATCATTACACTGACTTTTTTTTGTTATTTTGTTTCACAGCTGCTTTAAGTGTTTTAAATTTTTTTATCTTATTGCATAACCTTTTGTGCTTACTAGTTTTTGTTTGTTTTTTAATTGGATGCTAGGATTGGGTCAGTGTGGAAATCGGGTTTCCCTTTTAACTATAAGGAAATCCCTCCATAATGGGATTTAGTCAGACTGCAAAGGAGAATAGAGAATATTATAATAAAGGGATAGCATGGCAGAAAAAGGCTCAGATGAGATCCAACAATAAAGATGTTCAGGCATATACTCTCTAGGAAAGGGATTTGGGGAATTACTGTGATGAAATCTTAAAGCTGTGAATCCAAATGCAGTTTAAGAAGGAAAAGTCTGATCACATATTGTTATTTTGCTGTCTTCAATGACTTTTAATTAAAATTAGCTCTTGGAAAAGGAAGTAGAGGCAAATGCTTCCATTATTTTTTTTTCTGTTTCCTTGGCTATACTTCATTCTCCTAACTTGTGCTTCTATTGTAGAATTTGTCTCTTCTTTATCTGTTATTTCCTCTCAAACTTAGTAGATACTGTGAAGGATAATGGAAATACTTGGAAATTTAAAAAAATTTTTTAGCTTTATGAGGGCAGCTCACATAGCAGTAGCCTTGTTTCAGCAGAGCTGTGTAAGATATTAATAAAGTGAAAATTGTCACTATATTAAAATGCATGTATTGGATGCGCATCAGGAGAGAGACATTAGTTAATCTATTGTTTATACTTCTGTAGTGTTTTTTGTTGGAACTTGCTTAACTGCTATGCATTCTTCAAAATTATGTGGTTTTGTTTGACCTCAGATTTTTTTAGTTATAGGAAAGTTCTATTATGTAACAAGTTTTCGTGTATGACAGTGGCAAATTAGTCCCCTTTCTATCTTTTACCATTTGTACAGACCCTATTGCCATAGTAACTGAGCTCTTCATAATTGTTAATGTATTAATCCTCAGAACATCCCTGTGAGGTAGAGAGGTACTCCTGTTTCACACGTGAGAAACTGAGTCATGGGGAAGCTGAGGGACTTATCAATCACCCCACAAGCCAATGAGAGCAGAGATACGCTCTCATTTCTGTTCCTGTGGAATAGTGCCCTCTTGACTGAACTGTCTTTTCTCTGCCCAGCTTTCTCAAATGAATGAATTTTAGTGAAATTGGCTGCAGCCATCTGGAATGTGCTCATTTGCATATAAGATCTGTGAGGCTGTCATTATTCAGCAGATCAGGTTTAATGAAGTCTGAAGACACCAAAAGAAAGAAATGTAAGGACTGCTACTGTGTATTCTCAGTGGATTGTGAGAGATTTTTCTTCCTGTATATCACAATACCAAAACTTGGCTAGTTTTGACTATACCAGTACTAATTTAATGGGTAATATATGGCTTATATCTCTGTGCTGATAGAGCAGTTTGTTAGTATATCTACTTTTGAAGGCTGACTTTGACCTTTGAGACTTTTTAACCTTGACTTTGAAATACTTGCATTCAGAATGCTCTGCTATTCTTTGGGGGTTTTGTTGTTTGTTTTAATTTTTAGACAGAACATACTTCACGAGCAGAAAGGAAAAGACGTGATTCATTCGGGATGTTTGACGGTTATGATAGTTGTAGTGAGGACACGAGCAGCAGCTCTAGTTCAGATGAGAGTGAAGAGGAGGTTGCTCCTTTGCCATCCAGTCTCCCAATTATAAAGAACAATGGACAGGTCTATACTTACCCAGATGGCAAATCTGGCATGGGTAAGTATGTGGTGCATGAATACAAAGAGTTTGATATTTATGGGTTTTAGGCTGTGCTGTGATTTGTGAGGGTCCAATCTCAAACGTTGGTCCTGACTGAAAAGGGACTAAAACAGCTGAAGGGTTGGGGTTGGTTTGTTGGGGGGGGGGGGGGGAATTGTTTGGGTTTTGCTAAACTGAAATAAGACAGGTTTTTGAATCCTGCTGTCAGGAAAGAAATTGTATGGGAACATCCGTCCTCCCATCAAATGTGTGCTGTGTATATATGTATATGCATGTGTATGTTCTCATGTAAGTTGTTTTTATTCTTTGAGCTTCGAGGGAAATGTCAGTGTGTTCTCTCTATGCTTGGGCATTTATTCTCTCTACCCTTTGTTATATATGCAATATATTAAAACATATTCCTTCCTGTACTAGGAAAACTTGATTACTGCTGCTGTATAAATTTTGTTAGTGTATACCTGCTCACTAGCTGTGAGCTAGAGTATACTTGGGAAAAAAAATTAAAAAGGGAAGATTGCTTTTATCATTGGGTAAAAAAATACTTTAGCCAAAATCATTCGTGAAGAGTTGAGCTCTCTCTGGGTAGAATCTTGTTATTGTCTCATTGGCATAAGTTGGTCACAAACTTATTCATCAGGGAACAACTCGGTGGGTGATGGTGTCAACCTGAGAGGCATATGATTCCAGCTAGAAGAGAACATTGGTGGGCTAGGTTACTTTGGGTAGACTAATTTATTATTCAAAAAACAGATCTGGGTTTATTTCAGGTCGGAAGTATTAAATATGTAGAGGAAATCAAGACTGGCAGGCCCAGATGCAAAGCAGATGTTTCCTTGAGAACCACAAAAACAGGAACTGGCTTTGGCTGATTTAGCTGGGCCATCCACTTCTACCAGTGGTAAAATTAATAGGGAGCAGAAAGGAGGCACCCTTTCATCAATGAACTTGAGGTTCTTAAGTGTTTTACTGACATTTGTGGTGGTGTTCTTATTTTTAAGTTATTTTTCTGTACAATTCTTTTGGGGGTTATACCCTAAGAAACTGTTCGGTGGTGCCACCTACAGGACCTTCCTTATGTCATCTTTGTTCTGAATTTTTACTGAAGTCTTTATTACACTCTTAACATTTGGCTCTTTCTCTCCTCTGATTTAGCTACATGCGAGATGTGTGGAATGGTTGGTGTCCGTGACGCTTTTTACTCTAAAACAAAACGCTTCTGTAGTGTGTCATGCTCTAGAAGCTATTCATCAAACTCCAAGAAGGCCAGCATTCTGGCCAGACTTCAGGTAGCGGTACAGACACCATTTTCTTTATATACTTAATATAGTCTGTGTTTGTAAAACTTGCATGATATTTTAAGATAAGTCAAGTTTCTTAACACATTAAAATTTTCACAGAAGTGCTTTTGTAAGGCAAAACTCAGAACTGTGTCAGTAATGAACAAATGGCTTTGCTCATTGGAGCAAATTACAGAGAATACCTACTCCTTATTTCAATTCTGCTGCAGTGGCCTTTTTGCAAGAAAAAAATCAGGAGAAATCTTCAGTCTATGTATGTAGTGACTTGAAATTCCATGCATCTCATACCCAGGATAATTTCTGGCTTTAGAGACCATAAAGGTTTATTTAGAATTGTTGTGGTTTGTTTTTGAGGGTTTTCTTAACTATATAGATTTGCAAACTGGGTTTTGGTCTGTTCACTTAAAGTAATTGAAAAATCATGAAGATATATTTGTAACATTCAAGAAAAGATATAGAAATGTCAAGAAATATCATTATATCCTATCTCAGATTCATTGCAACAAGTGCCAAGGAATTGCATTGGTATAAATGAGATTAAAAGTTCTTCCTTTTGACCTGCTTTTAAAAGATATCTTTTTTTCAGTTAAACAGCAATGTATCTATAATGCTGTTCAAGTTGGAATACTAGTGTAAAAGTCATCTTTTGGACATTCTTTGTTGGTTTTTAAATTTATTTAATATTACATGTAGTTTTGTCATCGTTAGAACACCATAGAGTGGAAGTTGAGTAATTTTAGTTAAATGTACCAGAGAGATGCTACAGACCTGTGGAAATTTCCTGATGGGAGTCTGGAAAGACTTTATTTACTTAGGTTTTTTTGTTTTAGGGTAAACCTCCAACAAAGAAGGCTAAAGTTCTACAAAAACAACCCCTAGTGGCTAAATTAGCAGCATATGCTCAATACCAAGCAACGTTACAAAACCAGGCAAAGACTAAAGCAGGTAATGGCATATAAACAGAGCTGAAACAAATTCTTGGTAATACAAGATTTGTGGCTTATTAGCAGCCTCCTAAATAAAATAACTTTCTCTTAGCAGCTGTCCCTGTGGAAGGTTTCAGCTGGGGTAACTACATCAATAGCAATAGCTTTACAGCAGCTCCTGTTACCTGTTTTAAACACGTAAGTATTTTTCAATATGTACTATACTTTTGTGTGTGTGCCTGAGTGAGAGTCCATGTTAATTCTTGAATAATTTTTGCAAAACTTTCATATCCAAATATGTTTTATGGCTTTGGGCTACAAAACTTACATTGTAAACTGTTAGTATGACTGCTTTTTAGATAGGTATGTTTGGTTTTATCTGTCCTTCAAAACCATTCCGAACACTATCAGTTACTCATCATACATGCTCTCAAACAAAGAAGAAAGTAAAAGGAGTACTCATAAACCCTTGTGAAGTTATTTTTCTCACTTTAAAGGTGCAAAATCATCAAATGCACTATGGAGTATCAAACCAACCAGGTCATGCAATATTAGAAGTAGTTACAAAAGGCTTTTTGGCTTGTCAGGCTCGCTGCATATGTTGAACCAATCTTTTGGTTACATATTTGGATTTGTGATTTTAATTTTTTTTTCCTTAGTTTTTAGTCAGATTCTCTGTCAGTTGTGGCAGGTAGTGTAGAAATAGAGGAAAATGAAGGGGTCTTGTAAATCTGAAATTAGAGGAGTTGATTTTCTTTGCATTACAGTTACAAAAATTCCAAACAGAAAGTCCTCAGTCATTAGAGTGTAATTAGGGGATGAAGAAAATATTTAGCAGCATCTGTCTTTAATGTGTTTGTTAAATTCCAATTATTAGATCTTGTTTAAAATATTGTCAGTAATTTCTGTCTCAAGTAAAAATTTTCTGACAGAAAGTGTTTTCTCAGCATACTTTTTTTTTTGAGGGGGGAACTTGAAGTGTTTCATGTTCTTACAAAAGTTTTATTTTGCTCAAAATTATTTGATGAAAATTGCAATCAAAATAAACATTTTGTTTCATGGAATTTGTCCATAAGGGAGAAGAGAGACATATTTTCTGTCCAGTTCTGGAATTCATGCTGAGCCCTGTCAACTCATAAATCAGTAGGAGTTGAGGGCTCTTGGCAGTTGGCACTTTCTGAATAGCACCCTTTATGCTTAGAGGCCTTAACTATTGCCCAGAATAGAGCCTTGCATTAGTATAGCTCCGTGAATTTGTATCAAATTCCATGTGCTTAAGTAAGCATGTTTGCACTTTGCTATCACACCTATGTACATGCTATAATAAGTAATTTCAGAGGTACATAATCAAAAGGTTATGTCTGATAATGTGGGCTGTGCTATTGTAACAACAAATGCTTCATGATGTATGGCATCCTTAGTTAGGAAACAGCTATGATAGTTAGGTCACTTGTAAATTATGCTGTAACATTCCATATTAAAAGGAGTTCTATCTTCCTTTCTTAGTGCTTCATTCATCAAGTTGAATGGTACAGCAATAATGTGAACAGATACAATACTAATGTTCATATTTTACTTTGAATAGCTTCACAAGCTACATAGCAACAGTTCTGCTAAGCCTGAATGTTGTTTCTTTCCTGTCCTTGTTTTCCTTTATATAAAAGTAAAATGCAACTCCTGCAATATCCTTTGGAGATCTCTACTTCTTTGGTGGACATTAGTTAGTGTTATGAGGCAGTGATTTCCATTTAGTTTTCCTGTCATTATTTCTTTGAAAAATGTATTATTTAAACCAGTCAGGATCTGAAAATGCATTAGTAATCTCTTGTTAGATCCTCTCCCTGCCGCCCCTCCCCACCTCTGTTGAAAACTAAAAGAAACAATGCTCTTTTTGTCTGTCTGGAAAGATTATTGCTATGTTTTCTATGAGCTATATTGCTTTGATTTGTAAAAGTTTGTATTAGTTGTTTGTTTACCATCCATATTGTGGATCCCATGCATGTGTGTGTGTCCATGAGATTGAATATATAAAGCTTAATCTGACAAAAGTTTTGAACTGACAGTAAAATCATGACACATCTACCCTTAAATTTGTTAATAGATAAAATATGCATCTGGTTATACTGGATGTATCTGTATGGATATTTGATAGGGAACATTGGGATCAATATTAAAGAAAATTTAAGGGAATTATAAAATGTGGGATTTAGCTTTTTGATTATTTTTTTTTAATAACCTGGTGTACTTCAGTATTTCAGGTCTGATGTAATTCTCCCAGATCGGCTGTTTTTTTGCCCGGGGAGTTATTTCCTCTTCAATTTAAACCAGTTACATTTTAGAATTAAAACATTTAAATCTTGAAGTTCTCTCTATCTCTTTCTCCATATGGGAAGAATTAACTTCAGTCTTTCAGTGCCCTTACTATGGCTCTTGTTACCTTCCTTCCAGACTTTAGTGTTGAGTAACACTAATAAAATTCACTAGCAATAGTACAACTATGCCCACTTTATAGTTCAGTAAACTGAAGTAGAGAATCTGCTTTGGCTTATGTCATATAGGAAGCCTGTAGTAAAGCCAGAATTAGAGTTTGTGCACCTTGCAGCTTTTTTTTTTTTTTGTAAAACTGTGTTAATCGCACAGCAGTAGCTGATGCAGCGAGGAATACTCTTAATTTAATGTTTTTAATATTGTGTTATAGCTTAGTAGCATACAATGGGCTCGTTGCTAACCTGCATTCCAATTTAATTTTCTTCTAAACGTTTTTTTCTATATTTGCTTTTATTAGCTGAAACCATTCCATAGAAATGAAAGCAACTACAGTGCCTTGAGTCATTTGTCAGTGCTGCGTAATGTACAACTTGGTGCGCAATTAATAGTAATTATTCTTTTCCTCTCTGTTGCTAGTGATATGCACGTTTCCCGAAGTTAAGAATTTTTCAATCTTTCTTCCAGTTGTATTTTATTCTGAGCTGACATATTTTGATTCTCTTGTTTTCTTTTGTTATTAAAATAGTTTGCTCTAAGGGAGCTTTTCCAGGATTTTACACTAGGTGGCAGTGCTTTGCTTTGAACTTTTTAACTTTAGACCGTTTAGAACATTGTCTGCTCTGGCTCTGCCTTTTGTTGGGGTACTGTTCACACACAAGCCTTCAGCATTGTATCCTTATGCTTCAGGAATTGGTAGTATCACTTTGCCATTAAAATCCTGATTCAAGTTTCGACTCTGAAATCATGGCAATGTTGGTGCCATCCAAAACCTTTAGAAGCCATGAGAACCATGAGCTCATTTAACCCACAGGATCTTTGTTCAGCTAGACATGTGGGGATACGTAGCCTTTAGGTGCCTCTGTCAAACAGGACCTTCCTGATTGCAACCTACCTTGCAGAGAAGGCAGCTGCTGCTCACAGAAACCCTCTCAAGTCATCTCCCGGAGCAGGAAGCGATGAACCTGATCTTCCTTGTTTGGGAGTGACGTGAAGTAGATTTCTTCGTCATGAGTCTGAAAGGTAAATTTGTTCTTACCTGTAAATTATGGTTCTGCTAGTTCGCACTATGCCAATCCAGACTTCAGAGTTACCCTTCCAGCCAGCAGATGCATAAGACTTAAAGTGCTTTGAGTTTTTCAAAGCACTGTGCAAACATTGATCGGTTAATCAGATGAAGACGGAGAAGACATGAAGGAAGATGGCTGTTATAGCCCTGGCTTATCCAGTCTTCCTCCCTTAAGAATATTCATAATGAGTGAAAAAGGAAAAGATGGCACAGTATATATACAAGGTATACTGTAAACCATCACTTCAAGACAGTAGTGTTATCTGGCATTTCAGTAGTGATGCTACACAGGATGGCTTCCTTCTTCTAAAGGGTGAGCCATATGGATTGGTGTAGGAGAACTAGCAGAACCAATATTTTCACAGACAAGGACAAATTTAACTTTCTGCTATTTTCCTCTATACCAATCCATGTTCTAAGAAATAAAAATTTGTGACATTTCCATTACTATTTGATGTGAGAAGTGTTTCTATATACTTTTCTCTCTGAATCAACTGAATAGATGAGCAGGCAGTAAAATATCTTTCAGTTAAGTTTTTGGCTTATGAAATTATTCAGTACTGCTATTTTTGATTGTTTGGCCTCATCTATATCTCTATACAAGGCAACAAGATTTACTAAAATACACAGTTTGAAAAGTTTATTTCCCCAATTCAATTCAAAAATCTACACATCAATTTAGAGATGATAGAGAATATATAGTAGGACTTGATAAAGAAGCTGTATCTGCATATTTTGTGTGTGAAAATAAGTCATCATCTTTCGAGTTGTTTTTTTCTCTCTGTCTGCCAGGTGGCAGAAAAGAGCTCTGCAGTCTAGACTGGTGTAGATGGGACATAGCGAACATGAAGACACCAGGCTTCAAGAATAAGAAACTAGCATACTTGTAATAACTTATTTTTCCTTTAATAGTTAAAACTAGTTTTGAGTGTTGCATGCCTAGCCTCAAATATTTCTACTAGTTAAGGATATCCCCTTTTAAGATAAGTTTTTGGCTTTTAGTGCTGCTAGCTGTCTATTGCTGACTGCCAGCAAAATTCCAGTATTGTGATTCGCAACCATTCAGGAGTAATCCAAGTTTCTTCACTTGTGGCTCTTAGCCAAAATTCTGTGAAGTTGGAGGCTATTCGCACTGAGCAGTTAAATTCTTTGTGTTTGCAAAGAGGTCTGTAAATGACACACAGCCTTAGAATACTGTCTGTCCGCTACGATATGGAACTGGAGGATCCCTTCAATTATCCCTGTGATATCTGGATATTCTCTGAACTGATAAGAATTTATTTTTCTCAGAACGCCTTAGAATTGATATGACTGTTCTAAAATACGCCAAATCCAAATCTTTCCCTTCTTGGTGGTTTCAAGTTTAATGCACACTGAGTCATTTTCTGTTTTGTTGCCAATATAACTTCAGTTGAGTAACTTTTAAGGTTTTAGATTGTTCAGCACTGTCTGTTTCTGATATCTCTACAATACCATCTTTGACTATCTTTTCATGATGCTCTGTTCAACGGAATGTTCTTGAGATAGCCAACTAAATGCAATTTTAATCTCTAGTTTCCACAAATCCTTAGTAGTTCATCAAGCTTGTGTTTCTTCTTGTTACTAATGCATTAGTCTAAGCCTTCAGGACAGTGTGTGAGGAATCTAGCTGTGCTTTTCCTTTTGGCATTCATTAAAAAGGTGGCACTCAGCCTTCTCTTCTTTTAGCTTGCTTGCTGGAATGATCACTTGCAGGTGATATGAAAGCCTGTTCCTCTGAGAGGATGTGAACCATTGGGTGATAAATCCCACCATAATAAATCATCAGAATATATTCAAGAAATAACTTTTAGGCATTTTTGAGGAATGTTTTTGATTTACAGAATTTAAAGACTTTGTCTGTGGTACAGGTATGAATTTAAGGTACTATAATTTTCTTGCAAGTAAAATTGCAGAGGAATTACACCATTCCTGCTAAAATCAGTAGCCTGCACCAAGTCAAAACATAGTAGAATAAAGCTGACCTGTGAGTATATGCAATTTGTGCTTGTGATGTACCCATTTTTAAACTTGGAATCCTATAGATTTTGCAGGAAATACATGGTAATAATTGTATACGATTACAATACTACACATAAGCTTCAAATCAAAACCAAGCTAAGCTTTCATAGAAAGAGTGTTTTCTAAACATGTGCTTACGTCTTATCATGTATATTGATTGTTTTGTCTTAAGTCACTCGTAAAACACTGATAAAACAAAAAATAATTATTTTCATGTGTTGAACTGGTGACTTTTCCCCCCCTTACCTTAAATGATAGGCACCTATGGGGACATGCTGGGGTGATATCTCAGAAGGAGTGCGAGTGGAGGTTCCAAACACTGACTGCAGCCTACCTACCAAAGTCTTCTGGATAGCTGGAATTGTAAAATTAGCAGGTAAATATATTTTAGTTGAAGTTATTAAAATAATCAAAAGAACTGTGTGAAGGGAGCTAATAATTTAGTCAGTGGTCACCTGTTTAGTAAAATGTTGACACTGGTTAGGTTGTCAGAGCTGTGTCAGTAGGTTATATGTTCTAGCACTATCACTATGTTTTAGAGTGGTTTTGGTGATGCTTAAGAATGGCTAGTGGTTTGGTTTTCTTTATATTGCCTCAGAGTACAGTAAAAGCGATGCAGAATGAGGAGATAGGAAATTGTATAATAGCTGGCAAGTAAACGTCATTATACAAATCACTTGGTTAAAAGTTAAAAATTCAAGGTCACATAACTAAGATGAAAAAGCAGATACTATGAATAACGAATTAATTTTGTCCTCCTACATATAACTTCTAAAGGTTTATTGTTCAAGAATTTTAATTAAAATTTGACCCACATGATGGCACATGCACATTTATCAAAGTAATCCATTCTGTGCATTAATAATATGCAGAAATGTGCCATAAGAATGATGTTCTATAAAAATTCATAGTCTAGAAAATCCAGTGTAATATACATTATGGTTGGTAAAGAAATACTAATACATTTGTTATAATCTTGTTTAATTTTTGCCTTTTTTTAAATGGAATTGCTTTCTTTCAGGCTACAATGCTCTGCTAAGATATGAAGGCTTTGAAAATGATTCAAGTCTTGACTTCTGGTGCAACGTTTGTGGGTCTGACATCCACCCAGTTGGTTGGTGTGCAACCAGTGGGAAGCCCCTAGTCCCTCCTCGAAGTATGTAAATAGTAGCCTTACTGATTGATATCAAAGTCTTTCCTTATTAAACTAAATTTGCTTATGGTCCAGATATCAAAGTATTTTTTTACCATAGCAAGTCTTTCAACAGTTGTGAATAAATCATTTTAACTTTTGGAAAAGTAAGGACTTGACTGATGCTGAAAGTGTTTCTTGGAGTAGCCCATCTGATGCAACTTAAAGTTTTTAAGATCAAGGTGGAAGCGGTTAGCTAATCAGTGGTGTGAACATGCACTGATTTTATTTATATTTTGTTATTAAATTCTTTGCCCTGACATACCCACAAACTTAATCTTGGGTAGCATTCATTCTCTAAAGAGGTTTTTGTCATTATTGTCATCCAGGCTTTTTAACAGTGATCTGGGATTTCTTCTTTACATATTCCAGACTAATATTGTCTCTAACGGACACAATTAAAAAATCAGTGGCTTATTTTTTCCCCTTCATTTGCAACAGCCATCCAACACAAATACACAAACTGGAAAGCTTTTCTAGTGAAACGACTTACTGGTGCCAAAACACTTCCTCCTGACTTTTCTCAGAAGGTAAGGCTGATGCAATATCAATGATGTACTATAAACAAAATTGCAGCACAATGTGAAGAACTGAAATATTTTACAACGGCACATGAGCTCCTTTTGTAGTGAAGATGATACAGTAGTTTCTTCCCTTAAGTACAGTTTTCCTTTGAATCTCTATTCTTCATTTATGTCCACACTTGTCAGTATGTATTTGGAAAACTGTTTCCTCTAGCACAAAGTAATTTTCTTTAAAAACTAGTTAGTCTATTGTAATTCTAAAATACCCCAATTTAAAAAAAAAAGTGCTAATAAGCTACCCTGTGATACATAAGAAAAATTAAAACTGATTTTTCTAATTCAGGAGTGATTTTTATCATGCACTGTTTCAAGAAACTGAACAAAATGTGTTCATATAGCACATATTTAGATGTACATACCTGTTAATACTTTTCATCTGCTCTGGACTAGATTTTTTTGCTGTCTTCAAGTCATGTCTTTAAGTGTGGCAGCTGTATAGTGTGCTGTAAGTTTACTTACTAATATTGTGAGATGGTACATAGCTTTTAGTAGGAACATGAGACTTATTTGTTGTCTTACACTACATCTAATATTAAAAAAAAGGAAAAAACCATCAGAAAACATTCTGCAGTTCTTCATTTCTATTTAAAAATCAGCTCAGTTGGAAGCCAAATTAAATTGGCAAGATCTCAACACTTTGGGGAGTTCATAATGGAAATGGCTAGTGACAGATACTGATTTTTAAACAAAATGTATTCTCACAAGCAGATTAACATCTATTTTCATTCTCTTCCTTTCTTTTTGGTATATTATGAAGAAATATGTTTGTGAGTGGCCAACTTTAATTATGTTGAAGATTTGTTTTCCATGCCTATTATAATAATGTATTTTAATCTGATTTTTTTAAAGTACTATATTTTGAGTGGATGACAAAGAAGAGAAAAACCCCAAACTTGGGGTTTTTCATTTTGTTTTGGTTAAAATTGTTTCTTAAGGTAATTTTATCCATTGTTAACAACTGAACAAACTTTCATTAAGTCAATGGAAAATTCCTGTAACCTATGTGAGAATTGTATTAGGGGCTGTACTTGATAAAATTAAAGCATTGTAGGATCTATTCTACTTCGTTTTCTGAAACACTTCATTTTTCCCCAGGTACAATGAGATAGAAGTGAAATCATCTGTGTCATTTTTGCAGGCTGATTAATAAGTTCTTGAATTAAATGAAAAGTGCATTGATACTGCATTTTAATAGCAGAAGACAGATGACTAAGGAAAAACAGTATATTCTTACAGAATGGGTTTTTTTCTGTTACTTTAAGGTGTCTGAGAGTATGCAGTATCCATTCAAAACTTCCATGAGAGTAGAAGTTGTTGACAAAACACATCTTTGTCGAACAAGGGTAGCAGTTGTAGAAAGTGTCATTGGGGGACGGTTAAGATTGGTGTATGAAGAAAGTGAAGACAAAACTGATGACTTCTGGTGCCATATGTACAGTCCACTCATTCATCATATTGGTTGGTCTCGAAGTATAGGACACAGATTCAAAAGATCTGGTAAGCTCTTTGTATTTTAGAGGTGCCTTTGTGGGTAGTATCGGCTTGGAGAAGTCTGACTTAACCAATACTGTCACTATACAATTAAGAAGAGTAGCTTGGATAATGACCTTTAAAAATTTATGTAATGTGGCCCAAGGGTTTAACCAATTATATTACATTCAGGAGTTTCAGTTAAAAGTATAATTAGTGGGGTTTTTGCAGCATTGGAAAAGCCAAAATAAATTTTAGGTTGATTTGTAGTGTTGGTATCTAGAAAGATTCAACAGTTAGCAGTGGTTAACAAACTGTCTAGGCAGGAAAACCTTCAACTTCAGTATTTAAGTATGGCAAACCTAGTTTTTCGTGGTGATACCTCGAATGACAGTCGTGCTCCACAAACTCCTAGTTTCTTCACATTAGTCTTTTTTGTACAATACAACATGTACAAGTATCCTGTTAGATACTGATTTTTATTTTTTTTTTACTTGCAAGTTTAGGGACTATCTAATTTTTTATATTGCTAGATTTACATGTTTTAGAGGGCATTAGGAGGTGGGCAGGGAAGATGAAGTGACAGTCTAATAGATGGTACACAGTTAAGGCCCTTGTTATCTAAAATACAAAAATACTTGTAATTTGAAATATTTAAGGCTTCTAAAAAAAAAAGTCTGTTTTTGAATATTTTTCTGCTCCATTGAGCTTGTATCACTTGTCAGAAACAGGATTTCTGTAAAACATTCCACAAGGCATCCCTTCAGGAAAACCTTCAGTTTTCCTAGCACTTAAACTTTCACTGAAACCATTTAAAATAGTTAGAGAAATCAAGAACAGTGCTACTTCCCAGAACTGTCTCTAACAGAGTTCCAGGGATTCTTCTTGGAAAGTACTATTCAACAGCTGGCTAAAACCAGCCATGTTATGTATTTAAAGGGATTATGTATAATTATATAAACAATATATAAATATAATTTTCTGTCATAACATACTGCAAAGTAGTTTACGTGCTGGTTTTTTGCAAAAGCCTCTATGTATAATTGTATCAATTTCATGGCATAATCAAGTGCTCTTGTAAATATTGGATATCGGTTTTTTCCGTAAATGAGATTTGTGTTATAGAGGTACTTCAGGTAGAAGTCAATAAGGAAAATAGATGGAATATGTCCTCCAGATTTTTGTGTTAGTCTTATTATATAAACTGTGGGCCTCCCACACCAGTGATCGGATTGTATGTTAACAAATTCAGAAAAACATACTGTCTACTCTATTAACAAAACTTCTGAATAATATGTACTATTATTCCTTGTAGATATTACAAAGAAACAGGATGGACATTTTGATGCACCCCCACATTTATTTATGAAGGTGAGTTTACTAGCAAGAACAGCATTTTCTCAGAGTTGATGAGGACCTTTAGTTCCTGGTGTGTGTAAAATAGACCCAAAACTCTACTTAAGTCCTGGAAATATGCCCTGCACAAACATTATTTTTTTAATTCAAGCACTATTGAATTTGGCCTCCCTGACATAAGCTGAGATGATAGAACAGGTATTTCAATCTGTTTCTTTGGCAGTGTGGGGTTATATTTGGTTCCAGGCTTATTAGATTCTTAGCTTCTGGTGCTGTTATGTGATTCTTTAGGTAAAAGAGGTTGACGCAGCTGGAGAATGGTTTAAAGAAGGAATGAAATTGGAAGCTATAGACCCCTTAAACCTTTCAGCAATATGTGTGGCAACTATTAGAAAGGTAAGAAAACAAATGTGTATTTTGGGAAGGTAGAGAGGAATCCTTTTTTTCACTCACCTTTATTCAGGTTTGAAACAAAAACCTGAAAATAAATGCAGTTAATTCACACGGTGAATGTTTATGGAATATGTTCATTAATTGTTTATATACAACTGCTATGAAAAAGAATATACTTGTGTATTTTTTTTTTATTTTGACTTTTAATCTCTGGAAATTCAACCTTACTTTAATTAGAATATAATATGTTTGTGAGATTAATTTGCAGGACAATCTTCTGCTAATTATACCAAGTGTTTTGCAACTGTTCAAAAAGAAACCTCATCTTGCTTACTTGCAGAAGCCTATGAAGACATTTTAAGTGTGTACTTTCCTAGCTTGATTGAAAGGGAGCCCATCTATGTGAAATATGTTTTAATAAAGGAAGAAAATGTAACACTTAGCTTAGTAGAATTGCATAACCTTACCAATGAGGAGTGTGGTTATGATTTTGAGTCTTTTTTCTTATTAATGGTGTGCAGAATCTCCTTGCAAGCTAAACAGTAGACTGATTTATAAAGCTTTAGAAGTAGAGCTGGTGTTCATGAGAAAAATAAACTAGAGAGCAGAAAAAGGAAATGTTCATTTCTCATAACTTTGCAGTTAACAAAGGTACATTTGACAATAGTACACACAATCTTGGAGACAGGTATGATTTGGGGTTTTTTGTTTTGTGATAATTGAATGTCCTTCTAGGTGTGCTTCCATTTTTATTGAGTTACTTTTCACTCTTTTGAAACATGGCATGCTTTCTTTTTAGCCTTATCACACAGTTAAAGGTATTTAATGTAAAATTTTGTTTTTCTTTACAAAGGTTTTAGCAGATGGCTATCTTATGATTGGGATTGATGGCTCAGAAGCAGCAGATGGGTCTGATTGGTTTTGTTACCATGCCACTTCCCCTTCTATTTTCCCTGTTGGTTTCTGTGAAATTAACATGATTGAACTAACTCCACCCAGAGGTACATATAGCATTCTGACCACATTTTATTTTGAATATTTTTCAGTGATATTGTATGTGCCATATGCTTTGTTTCTTAACTCAGTCTACAAAATTCATGTCACTTTTTAGGACTTTCTCAAGTCTGAAACAAAACAGCATAACTTCAAAGTAATCTGAAGCAGAGATAACAAACTTTTCATTTAGAAAAAGTAAAATTGAACATCTGATTGATTCTTTGGCTAAAATAATTTGCTTTTGCTGTCAGAAATTGAGAACAGCCACTAGTTGAAGAGTATATCCATTTAGTGAATAGGAAGTATGGTAGTCACTAGAAGGACTGTTTAGAATATGTCATTGCTTGGGAAGTCCTGGCCACCAAAAAGATTAATGAGCACTGTAAAGAATCTCAGACTTAGGCTAATTAGCAGCAATGCTAGTTAATTTTTTGAAGAATATGCACAAACTTGAGCTTCAGGGAAGTAGCCACTAGAACTGTATGCTGCATAGTCCTTTCTGTGAGAAAAAGCTGTCCGTCCACTAGCACATATGCCTACAGAAGACTGTATTGCCTTCATTTTTCTATTTTATTGTCTTGGTCTAGCAATTTATACAGAGGATTGTAACTAGCTGTGTAACAGCAGATAATAATGTTTTTCAATGGATTTTTTTCTCCATTCTTGTTCTTGCAGGCTTCTACTTGTATTTATTGGATTATTTTTCTAGGTAATAACTACAAAGAAAGTATAATGCAACATGAAGAAAATAATTTCATATCATTTTCTTTATTGCACACTAATGAATCTGTCATCTTTTGAGTATGTGGAAAATGCAGTTGGACAGATTTACTATTATTTTTCAGTCAGCTCATTTAGTGAATTTACTGCCTAGAAATTCATGGGCATAATCACCCCTCAAAAATGTGGTGCAAGAGTCTCTTGCAATGGGAAAAGCTTTTGTGGGAGGAAAAAGCATGCATATCAATACATATCAATAAAGTTAGAAATAAATCATTAAATTGATGATACAGAATAGGAAAAAAATTCCCTTCTATGATGAAACTTTTCCCCTTTTCAAACACTACTTACGCAATAGTATGTGAATTTTGTTAACACATTTCTGAAATTTCTGTTTCTTGTATCGTGGCAACCTTACTCTTTTTCTACATGTATATTTTCCCTTTTATTGCAGTTTTCCGTAATAGTCCTGTATCATCCACTGAGAGGTGATTATAAATCACACATGCAATAATCTAAAAATCATCTGAAAGAGGAATTAGCAGGAGTAAAATACAGAACATAATGCATTTTAACATATTTAATAGGATCAAAGTGATCAAAGCTTCCTAGCTCTTATGAGAGGTGTATTTTGCTTTCCAAATGAAAATGGACAGTTTCTTAATTCTGGCTACTCTAACAAAGACCACAAGCATATGTCTCTAGTGTGTGTGGTGAGAAGCTAATTAAAGGACTTGCATACTAATATATTGGTCTAGCCAGAGGAACTGTGCATTAGGAAGAGAAGTATTAGTATGCAAAACTGATATGTAATTACCGTTATTGTTAGCTATCCAGCTACATCTGTTCGTGCAGATATTGCATACCTAAAGTTAAGACTCTTTTCCAAAGTACATTTAGCAATGTGGATAACTTTAAGTTGCTGTGAAATCATTGGACTTCACGTTTACAGGCTCATTCCTTTCAGACATCCTCATCTCTCGCTGAAATCAGTAGAAGATGAAGATGCTGAGACACTTTCAAGAATGGGATTGCATTTTAGGCCGTGAATGTTAGCTACCTGATGAGTCTGGCCCTGCAGTACCGAGCTATGACTTAGTGGGAGCTCTCTACCCCCACTTGGATGAGATCCAGCTGTTTCCCATAGCTCTGCATGGCACGCCCACAACACTGCATACTACTACAAAGAAATCTTTCAAGCTGATGTTGCTGCAGCTAGAATTTGAGAATTGTTGGTTTAAACAGTTGTAGAAGTTGCCCAAAGTAAAAAATAGTCCCGCATGTTTTATGCATATTCAGTAGATGAACAAAAGCTCAATATATTTGAGAGATTATTTTCTTCCCTTTATAATAACTTTTAAAATAGGGGGAAAAAATCCTGTAATTTTCCATATTACTGCTATTTTTAGCCTTACTCAAGTTTTAAAATACCCATGCTTGTTCTTACCACTCTGTTCTTAGCAATTCAAGTGTTTTAATAGTGGAGCTCTTTCCCCACAGGAAAGACACTGGATGTGCTTAATTACATGATCTGTTCTGGGTCATTTATGTGGGGCATTGTAGACATCAAGGATCTACGTGGACAGAAAGTGTCAAGTACGAATGATTAATGTTAACATGAAATTACATTTTCTATATTATCCAGAGGTTCATTCATCTGTTTGTTGCAAGTGGGCAGTGTCCAGGTGACTGTCTTGTCCCTTAGACCAAAGCTCAGAGAGTGGAAGTTTGATGTTAATGTTTTGCTTCTTTGTTGCCTTTTTAGCCATAACACAGGGCCAGTATACTATGTTTGTTGTTGTTCTTATGCATGAAGTTTGCTGTCAATGTATGAAAATGTTGTTTAAAATTCACAGGTTATGCAAAACTCCCTTTTAAATGGTTTGACTACCTCAGGGAAACTGACTCAATAGCAGCACCTGTAAAACTCTTCAATAAGGTAACGAACATTATACATGTATATTTGAACTATAATTAATATTTTCTTTAAATTTCTGTCTGTGTAGTCGATGGGATTGATCCATTTCATTAAATACAATTTTGAAAAACTAAGACGACAGATTTTAGAAGTAAGAACCATTTAAGTATATTAAGCTTGAATATTTCTGAAATGTTAAATAAATGCAGGGGTACATAAAACTTCATAAATGATACTTGGCATTTTCTTGCATTAAGTTGACCGAAATATTCCCTGCAACACTGTTTAAACCATCTTAATTAACATGTTTGTTTACTGATGTTTGCCTTGTTTGTGTTTGCTTTTCCAGGAAGTTCCAAACCATGGGTTTCATGTTGGGATGAAACTGGAGGCTGTTGATCTGATGGAACCTCGCCTGGTATGTGTGGCCACAGTAACTCGCATTATCCATCGTCTTTTGAGGATACACTTTGATGGGTGGGAAGATGAATACGATCAGTGGGTAGACTGCGAGTCCCCAGACCTCTATCCAGTGGGATGGTGTCAGCTAACTGGATATCAACTACAGCCTCCAGCACCGCAATGTAAGTTCTGTTTTGTAAATAATGTTAACACTTGCTTACTGGTCCTTGTTTATGGGTGATGATTTTCCTAACTTCATCCTTTTCAAGTTAGGTCAACAGGTGTAACAAAAATAGAAAAATTCTTGCTAATGCTTAGAAATACGCAGTTCTAATCTCTTCCACATTGACTTTTAAAGTAATTTGGGGCATTTCTGGGGCTATTTACTATTTTTAAATGCCAGAAGATGCTTATTTAATCCAGGGGAAAAGCCTGTTACTTATCTGTCAGTTCTGGATAATATCACTGAGAACTGATTTTGCTTTAGGATTGCAAATACATATGGTTTACATACCAAATTTGAGGAAACTCAGTGTGTGCATAGCTGTTCAGGTGCAAAAGTATTATATGTGAGAAGACTATTTTATTTAGGGCATCAAGACTTGTCCTGTCAGGTCAATTTATACAATAATAACTGATAACTGTATTTTGAGAACTGTTAGTTGTTTAATGGGAGGGTAGTAGTAGTTACCATTAGTAGTTTAAGGGGAGGCTTTTCCCACAATAAAGGTATTCTGTTAATTCAGTCACTAAGGAGAAATTCTGTAACTGTGTAGCAGCCTTGACACATTCTGAAGCGTTTTTCCAAAACACTGAACTTCAATTTTGAATTCTTAATTTTTTGCAGCATCAAGAGATAGCCAGTCAAGTTCATCAAAACAGAAGAAAAAAGCTAAATCACAACAGTACAAAGGACATAAGAAAAGTGGGTGACAAAGTATTGTTTGCACTCTTCCTATTGTTTAAAAAGTTTGTGGTCTCTTCCTGAGTCCTTATTCTATTTGGAAATGTTTGTGTGTAAACAGGTGTTATGCTTAAAGGTGCAGTATGCCATAAAAGGAACTTTTTCATTGAGAATAACCATTTTTTATAACTTCAACAGGGTTGATGTTGCCAATAATAATCTATATGAATTATAGGTGGACAACTGTTACAATATTGTTGGTATTTGGACATCATTTTAATTAATACTTGGACTATGTAGGTATGCTGCCTTATACAAGATACTCGGGTATCAACACTGTTTTAATTCTGCTCTTTGTAACACAAGTGTAGGAGTTAAGAACCAAGTTACTTGGATCAGAAAGAATGAGATATAGAAAATTTAAATTACTATCTAGCTGGTTCCTAAAAGAACAAAAAAGCAATTTGTTTGCCAGTGGTTTAGATGAGACATCCGTGGGAAGCTGTATGTAAATAAAACTTTTCTATGATTATTTCAGAAACAACAAATAACATTGCTGTATGTGACTATTCTTGTCACAGTAAAACATAGTAATGACATTTTTAAGAATCTGAAGTATTCGAGTTCTTTCCATAGTAGTTGTTTCTCTCTGGATCGGGTTATCTTCAAAATTCACAACCAATTTGAATTTACACAAATGCACATTTTGCATTCCTCTATGTTTTTATTTCCATAACTCTGTTGGTTTAAACTGAAAATCTGTTTTGTATGAGTAAAATAAAGGGAGTAGAGGCAGCTAGCCCTAAGAGGACCTTGTGCCTTCTCCCATGATTCTTCTCTGGAAATCAGATCCATCTGTATTCTCTCCTCTAAGCAATATTGTAGTTTTATATGGCAGTTTTATTCCAAAGGTTCTCAAGCCATTTTTCCAATAATTGGACAATTTTTAAAGGCAGCTACCTCTTGAGTCACAAGCAGCAACATGACAGCTGTTGTACAAGAAATGTATGTGCCAAGAGATGATGTGGTAAATAAGAACACAGGGTAAGCCTGTAGTCTTGTTAAGTACTACACAATTTTTAATGTTTAACTCAAGATTTTACAGCATCTGTTTTTTTAAAAAGAACCAATTACAAAGGGGATGGGTGGTTCTGCCACATAAGAATGAATAGTTTGTCTTGATAGAAGTAGATGGTCTACTTCCAGACAACCTAAATATCTATATTAAGTTTGGAGTGTCGAATCACTATGCTGACTCATTCTCTTGGAAACAGTGGAGAGTTGGAAAGAAGGTACAGTATTTTACACTGCAGACATATGGGCAGATCAGCTACAGAAAATGGTCTATTATCTGTCCTCTTGAATTGGCCCTGCTTCTTTGTCAAGATACTTTCTAATAGGACAATAGCAGACAGTCAAATCAACAGTTTTGTTGATGTTGAAAGTTATTTTACCTGCAAGTCAGCAAGCCTGACTAACAATAATCTTTAGCAGTCCTTAATGTGACATCAGGAGGGATTTTATTATGTGAAATACTCTTCTAAGTGAGAACATGAGGCTTTTCCTAACATTAGAATCTATCTTTTTGACTTATTTAGACTTGTTTCCAGGAGTTTTGTTGCTCTGAGACTTGAGTTAATCCAAGTGTAAAACTAAAATTTTAAGGTATGTTCCCTGAAAGATAGTTTTCTCCCATCCCTTAAATCTCATTTTAAAATACAGAGACTGCTGAAATCCAAACTGTGCTGTTCTATATATGTGAGGTGTAGCTGCTTTGCAGATGCTTTTTGCAGCTGTTCTCAGTAAAGTGTATTTCCTGATGATGAATCCTTATGTGGTCTTTAACTTCTGGTCAGCCTTGTCTTACAAAGCATCAGTCATTTTGATTACTTCAATATTACTGCAAATACTATGATCAGAGACTCCCAAAAGGCAATATGGATTTTGAAGGACTATCATGTGCCTTTGGCCACTGGTCCTAGATAAAGTAATAGATATGGGAGGAAAGTATTGGCAAGCATTGAAAGATTTCATAAAAATAAAGCTTTAAACATGGTGAGGGAAAAGAACTCTAGATGAGTCTGATTAAATGGACCAGTTGCTAGGTTGAATTGTGCAATGTGAACTAACTGTCCCTAAGAAAACTCTTGCACGAAACCTAGAGCAGGGGTCTGTAGACAGATGCTGATCTATTTTAAAGTAATTCAATTTCAACCAGAATAGTTACCAAATTTTTTTCATGGAATTAATCAGCTAATCTGGAGGTGATTGGAAAAAATTTTCAGACAGCTTTGTATAAGCTAAAAAAACCCCAATTAATAATCTATCATTAATTTCCCTTATTTCTAAACTTTTTATCTTTGAATGGTAGTTTGTTGTATTGAAATAAGATGCATCCACTGATTTCTGTTCCATCACAGATCTAGCTATCAAGGAAGCACTGTTGACCTGGGATAAGAAAAAAAGATATCTTCATTCTGAGTAGAACCTGAAGCTAAAACCTTGAGTTAGGTCTACCCTAGCTTCCTGCAGTGATTTTGAGAATCTGTCAAATGAGATGAAAACTTTGTTTTCATCTAGTGCTTTCCCTGAGGTAGAAAAATCGACCTAAATGAAGAGCTGTGCAGCACAGTTCTAGTTGTGTAGAACTAATGGGAGGAATTAAAACCCTTATCTTCCTGGTAAATCTGTGAATGGATCTATTAAGGCAAACTGGAGCCTTCTTCACTAGTCATTGCAGAAAGCAACCTTTGCTATTTTGTTCTTCAGTCATAAAAAGAAGTTGAGCAGTGAGTGCCACGGATAAAGCAGGTGCCTGGGGAGCTCTTACGATGTCTTAAGGGCCTCAAATGTTGCACTCTTTTCTTTCTGCTGTTTGAGGAAATAAACAGTAAAATCCAGATCCTGTTCAGAATCTTGGAGCAGTATTTTTTAAATAGAATTCAGGTGCAGAAGAAACAGCTGATTTGAGTATATCTAGAGAAGGTTGTGAGTGCTGTTGCCTTAAGCTAGGGAAAGATGGCTATATCGTTAATTACCTTTGTGTAGGACCTTTTCTTGGATAATTCTGGACTGTCTGAACAGATTTTCTTTAGCAAGCTATGCTAGACCATCTTGCTCCTTGCCTCATCCCCCTTCTTCCACCTAATACCTCTGCAAAAGTTTCTTGATACCTGTCGTACTATAAGTGTGACACAAACACTGGAAAGGAAATGCCCTTTATTTGCCATAGGAAGATTTGTTATAGTGGAATTTGTTCTTTGTTTCACACTAACCTGAAGTAAATGTGGGCTATGGAAACAAGGAGGAACTTCTCATGGGTTTGTTTTCTGAACTGTTTACTCAATACTAAGAAATCTACTTAATCATCAAAAGGAGATGAGAGAACAAGGTCATGAGAAGTTAGAGTTGGCTGCCTCCTACATGTTTATTCTTAGTGGGTTATGGCAACAGAAGTGTTGAGTCATGGGAAGTAATACTAAGAAAATGTTTTATGTAGCTTTTTATTGTTCAGCACTTGTAAATAAAAATAAATAGTCTTATTTTGAAAAGGATTTCAGTCATAAAGCTGTATAATGCAGTAATAATGCTTTCATGGTAAAGTAACCACGGCTGATTATCAAGAAGCTCTGTATATGTCTTAATTAAACTAGATTATTTTTAGTACAGAGAGGTGTTACTTTTGCATATTTTTCTCATATGTACTCACAATGCACTGCACAATGTCTTTGAGTCATTCTGCTGTGTGTAGTGATGCAGATTTCTAATGCAGTATTTTACCTCCTTATTGAGTCCATCGAGAAGTGAGTAACATATATTCAGCGTGGAGTAGAAGTGATTACATAGTGAACTCTGCTGTAATGGCATCATGGTAAAAGAAGAAAGTCAGACTCCTGCTGTTCTGCTGTGTCACTACAGAAACTAGTATAACCAGCAGAATTAACACTCAACAGTGAATGGGAACAGCTTAAAAAGCATTGCATCCGGCCATAATGTTTTACTTCTCAACAATAAAGGAATACGAGAGAAGATTCTTAAGAGATCTTTGGTTAGGAGAATTTCTTAATCTGTAAAAAGTAGTACATTTGGAGCTGAGGATACAGCTGTGGGTTTTTTTTATTCCTTTCTTTGAAATCTACAGTGGGCAAAATAATGTTAATTTTCCCCTATGTCACTGTGACTTCGAAGTAGTTAATGTACACACATCTAGTAATAAAGATAGAAAAATTCCATGTCAGATTGTTACACCTTTTATGGAGAGGATGATAATACAGATGTTCCTAGGACTTTTTAAGCATAATTTTTTATTGTCAACTGTTTGGAATGCCCAAACACTTTGTTTTACTGTGATTACTGATACACAGAGCATGAAATAATTTTCTTAAAAATGTAACTATGTTTTTCATCTATTGTAAGTAAGAAGACTATCCAAAAGGGAGTAGAAATTAACTAGCATCCTACCTGGCCCACCCTTCAATGAAGCTGGTATTTTTTCTCAGATTTATTATGTTGCTATGCAAGCAGCTTGTCATGTTGACAGTGAACCCATTCAGTAGCATTCGGATTGTAAAGATGTGCTTATTTTACCCTTTTTAGGTTTTTCCTTTTTAGTTAGAATGTTTTATAACTATAAGACATTCTGTGTGCATGCAAAATACCAGGTGGACAGTTTGAATTATGCCTTCTGCTTTGTCTCTGTGTTCTCGGCCAGCAGTGTGCCCATCATTGCTGCTTGCTTTTTATTCAAAGAAAGGATCAGGTTCTATGTAGTTTGTATGTTTACTGGATAGTTACTGTGTTACTTGTTAATTTCTAATTGCAAGTGTAAGTTTTGTGAGCACTTGTGTGAATACTTGAGAATCACTTCCAGTTTTGTTTCCCGTGATGTTTATTTCAAGTGGGTAGGATTTTGTACTATGTGCCTACTGGTTCAGAAGGCCGTGCACGTGAATACTTGAAAGGTAACTTACCGGTTTGCCTAGACTATTTGTTAATAATGTAGTATGCAGAATCTGGTCATACTGTCTGCTTTCTAGTAGGTGTATATATATTGGAATAAGGTTATTTAAATGATAACTTGACCTCAACATTTTAAAAGCTGGGATTCTATAGACAACATTCTGCCTAATTATGGTGTTATCTCTCCAAAAGGCTCATCCTGAAGTCTTCTTGTAAGAAGAATATTTAAGCATGGTGATTTCTTTAGCATATGCATAATCTAGTTACCTCATCTCCTCAGGGCTAGGCTTTTGTTTGTCAGGTTGTCTTTATCTGACAGTGCTGGCAATACTTAAGCATTAGCAACCATAGTTTTGATATAGCTGAAAGCAGTCAAGAGTATTATAGTGCTTGTGCCCATGATGTTGTAGAAGTTTCCTCAGGCACAGAATCGGACCATCTTTGTGATAAAGGAGGAGCATGTTAATAATTTGCATGGGAAATGTTTTAGAAGATATTTTTTCTAAACACCTAAATGCACGTTGTTTTTTGTAAGGCACTGTAAAAATGGGAAGCACCATTCTAAAATAATTAAGAGTATTTTAAACTAGGTTTTTGGAGGTGATAAACTTTGTCTGGACTGGATTATTTCCCCAGAACCATCCTTTCTGTCCCTGTTAGGCACACTCACTGAAACGACTGCTGTTCCGAACTGAGCCTGTATATCTTAATTGTCCAACAAGAGGATTGTATATTGACTGTGCAGTGTAGCTGCAACAGAAGCAATTCAGGGCATTTGTGTTTCATTGGTGGAGTATAAAATAAGTGGATCATGTTTTTTTAAGTGATTCACTTAAAGTCCTGCCAGCCAGTCTCTAGAATTCAGTAACTCAAGTGTGGTTGTTGAGAACAATATTCCCAATCATAACTGAATGGTGCCATTGTAGAGGCCCTTGTTTTCCAAAATCGATGATTATGAAGCAGATCCATTTCTCAGTGAACAGTCTGAGTTGCCTAATGCACTTTAACCCAAGTGTTTATTTTAGTTTGACTTGATGTTTAGAGAGGAAGATACCAGTTGGGAAGAAGCCTGTCAGTTTGTCCAGCCCACCCATGACAGGTGAGATGCAGAGGAGCTTCTCTGGTGATGACGAGTTGACTCCTCCTCTATATCGAACCCTTCCAGCACAGACAGCCCCAGAGGCCTTCCAGCCTCCCAGCACTAGCCAAGAGTTCAGTCCCAGCCTCAAAACAGGTAACTAGCCACATCAGTCTCTGTTACTGCAGAGGGAAATGATGGACAGGGTGGGCAACTAAGCACAGTCTAGCATGTAATGTGCTGACTCATCAAATATCTTTCTTTTTTTTTCCCCCTTTTTTTTTTCTTTAAATTTTGGTTGGATTTTTTTTCTGTTAGAGAGCTTTTCATTCTCACTGATGCACCATATCACTGAATGAATCATAGAAAAGGATTGCAGCTATTTCAGAATTTCATAGGAGGACATATTTTAGGTCACTGAGGCACAAAGGCACAGAGGAGCTCTGCAGTTTTAAAATACAAAAAATGCACTCTAAAACTGAATGGTAGTGTGGATTTGGGAATATTTGATGTAAGCAGGATGTTAGTGTGGATTAACTTTTGCAGAGAAAGTTAACTGTACACAGTAAATTAGGAGTGATTTTTATGTCAGAAAAAGGCAGTTATCTGGGAAGAGATCTTCAGAATGAAGCATTATTTGAAATTTTGTGGGTTACTAATATAGAAAGCGTATCTGAAAATAGTTTGTCCTTGTGGAATTTGATCTTTTCCCTATTTTTGCCGTAAAACCTGGGTTTGGTTTAAGTATTGACAGTATAGTAGTGCATATGTATGTGTGAGCAGAGAAAAAGCCTTAAAAATTCATTTATCAGTAATGCTGAGCAAATAGATTAAAATTTTGAGCTTCTTTAAGGATAGTTTGTGTAATGTAATCAATCTTCAATTATAGAAGTCCACTGCAAGAATCTAAGTAGTTCTTTCTCTTCCCTTTTTCTAATATGTATGGCAGTATAATTTAGCACGTAAACAAAGTATTTCTAACAGATATGTTGTAGCAATATGATCTGTCAGGCAAACTGGATTATGCTCTCCGTGTAGGACAGCTGTCAGATTCATAGATTTAGCTTCAGATTTGCTTCACCTACACTCCCTTAAACTTGCTTTAGTCTGGGTAGGCTGCCTTATTGGCATTTTTACTTGACTGTGGAAAACATCCAGCATAGTTTCCCTTGTCCGTGTGTTAGCCCTTAATAGAATGGGACTCTACCTGCCGCCTTTAGACCCTGAGGACAAATCTGGAGTCTCTTCTGTACACCTCTCAACATTTCTCAAGAACACTTTCATTTTTATTTCAGCTTACTACTTGTGTGTACATGCCTGTTTTTTGACAGAGTCTCTGATGCAACAGAGAAGCCTTGCTTAAGAGTATTCTGGAGTGTTTGTTTCTGCACAGCTTTTCTTCTCTTACTGCAAATCTGCACCTAAATTGCAAATATGTGGTGCACAGATATGCACAGTCTGAGGTTTTCTGTGGTGTTAGATCTCCTACAAAACACCTGTGTTCTTTGGTTTCTGATACCTGATGCTTTCTGTGATCATTTTAGGGAAACTTTTCAAAGTTCTGAATTCCGGAGAGGCTGGACAAAATTAGTTTTATTTGTGATGTAGCCTTGTCATTGTCCAAAAATGTTTAAATTTAAGTTGAAACCAGAAAGGCCACACATTTTAAGTCTGGGGAAGAGGAGGGCGTAACGTTGATATCATATAATAAGTTAAGAACACATTTGAGATCAGCCAGAACTTAGCATGCATATTTCTCAGCATTGTACACAGTCTCACATTTTAGTTTCCATGGGATGTAGGCACATTGCAGAAGATGCTTATATGGCTTTGAATGGGGGTAGTGTAAGATTAGTAATGAGACAGGCATCTGCTGTAAAACTTCATGTCTGTTGGAGATCTCAGTAAGGCTCATCAAACAACTCTCTCCCCTTGTGTACTGTCATAAGCCCAGCAGAAGGTTTCAGTACTTCTTTATCTTGTAAGTATGAAGTGGTTTCACTCTCTAGCAAAGTCGTGGCACTTCTTTAGCGTACGCAAGTACTTTGCATCTTTGAGTCATACAAAATGATCTTTTAAGCACTGAATTGCAACTGTTGGATGGCTTCACTTTAAAAACAGCCTATAGTCAGCCTGTCAGAGAGGGAGACCGTTCTGAGAGACTTGCCCTACTTATGCACATATTCTGGACCACTTTGCTATATTCTATATTTATAGTTCGGGGGTTTGAATGACATTGCATCAGACAGTCTTTCTTTGTCTCCAGGCAAATCACAGAGACTATTTAAAAAGGGAGTACCTTGTGCATCTGCATCCCTTTTACTTCCAACATGATTGGTCAGATAACTTCCATTGGCTTTTTTTATTCTTCTTTCAAGTAACTTTTGTGTATAGCTGTAGTTAAGCTTTTTTTATACAGCTTTTAAATACAATCCTCCGTAACAGGGACAAATGAAGCAAACTATCATTAAATATCCAAATGTAAGGATTTCTGTTCAAATTAGCCAGAGGCAAGCCAAATTATGGAGACCACTATTACTTTTGTACCTGTAGAAGCATTCTATAAATACTGGGGGAGGAGAGAAGAAAAAGAACATGCCTGGTGAATTTCAGATTGTGTCCCTGACATCTGTGTAGCATTTGCTGAAGGGATTAGCAGCATATCCAAGTAACCAGTTATGTGTCTTACCATTTAGACAGCACTTTTGTCCTCCACAGATCAAGGTTCTTGATCAGAGTTTGGCATAATGCAGGGAAAAATATTTAGGGCGGGGGGGGAGCAGCAAGAGATTGTGGGCTATGTAGGTGGGAGGAGGCATCTATTAAAGAAAGAAATGAGGAGAGCTTGTATTATGCTGCAACTTTTTGGCTTTTTTTTTAATATCTTAATTTTCAAATTTTATTTTTATTTAGCACAAGAGTTTGTTTCAACATGGAGGATGACATAGAAAAATAATAAAAGAATAATCAAATGGCTTGTAAGTTATTGCAGGGCTACTAGTAGCAACAGGTTATGGGTGGGTTTTTTGCTTTCAGTGCATATTTCTGCATTTTAAGATAACATTGGTAATGCATATAAACTTTGTATTCAGTAGATGTAAGCTTTAATACTCTTCTCATTCATTTGGTCATAGAGAACAATTTATTTTTGCATAATCAACCCTTTAATATGGGTACTGCACCTTTAATGAAAGTCTTGACATGTTTTGTTTTCAGTGTTCTCATTGTGGTCATATTTTGATAATTATCACTATTCATTAATGAAACTAGAAGAGTAGTGGTGACATTACTGCTATTCCTAACATTTTTTTTATGCCTTAGATCTCATTTCTGTTATCTTTATACAAAAGAAAGAAGAGAGAAGATTAAAACTACAAAAAAGATGCTTTGCTTGAATTAAACTTGTCTTCTGGGATCTTAAAATTTTAATGACATGTTGAGAAATCTTTGTCAATTTTTTTTCTTGTCTTACATGACCGGTTGCAGTAATTGGGCTAAGTAAGGCGAATTGTAGATCATAAATGGCCAACAGTTAATCTTATGTTTACTTCTGTAAAGATTAAATAGGAAATAAACAGTAAACAAAAGAGTAAACAGTAAAATAAGTGTTGTTCTGAGCCACAGTGATTATTCCTATTAACATGTTCAGTTACCTTCTTTAACCAGTGTTTTACAAAACTAAATTCTTGAGAAAAGCCTGTAGAGAATATATCATTGTAAGTAACTCATTTAAATATGTTAATATTAGAGCATAACTGAAGGTTCAATTTATGGTCAGAAAGCATCTGATTTCTGTGGGATACTGAGTATTAAAAAAAGAATCACTAAAATGCAGAATATAAAAAAATGGGAAGTCTGGGGTCTGTTACCAATTTAAGAAGTATTACATAAATATAAGGAAAAGTTGTACTTCCTTTGAATTTTATAGATCTTTAATGTTCATCTTTTATTTTTAGTGACTTCATTGCAGCTGAAGGAGGAGTTGCTAGATGGAGAAGAGTATAGCTTTCTTCAAGGAGCATCTGATCAGGAAAGCAACGGATCTGCCAGTTACTACATCAAACAAGAACCATAAGGCAGCTCAGAAAAGTGAGGGGCAGAGTATTGGTGATAGGAGAGGAGCCTTTCTCCAGGACTGACTGATTTTGTTCCCACTTCGATGGTACAGTTCAGGTGACTGTACCTGGGGCACTTTGCTAACTGTAGATGAGTTAGACTCAGTTCAGAATTTTTTGGAAGGGCGGGGAAACTATTTTAGTGAAAAAGATTTTTCAATTTATTAAAAACAAAAAAGGACACTTTTGTGTTGTATTTGAAGCTTTTGAAAGAATTTTGTAATATTTTCAAGTTCAGATTTATTGTGCATTGTTAACAAGAACTGAAATTCTAATTTTTTGGTAAGATTAAAGTTTACTTAGCATGATTGTGGGAAGCAGTTGGAGGAAGATATAGTTGCAAATACAAATGAACTGTCATAACAAATGAACCTTTTTGGTACAAGTTGAGAGAATTATAGACTCTTGTGAACTGCACTGGTCACGCCTCTGGTTTTTTTATTGTGAAAATAAGGCATTTGAGCCCTAATTTAGAGGCATAAATTGTATGTGGAAGATAATCCTGTAAAGCTCTACTCAGTAGCCCCAGTTGCAATGGAGCCATCACCTGAGGAAGATTTTAACTTTTCAAGATGTTTTTATTTAGTTTAAAATACTTTATATATATATAAGACTTTTTTTTTTTTTTTTTTAAAGAAAAGGTTCCTTAGGGTCTGATTCAGTGCCCATCAATATCAGTAGCCTTGTCTCCATTGACTGCAGTAGGCATTGGATTGGGACCATAAAGCTTTTGTCTGTAGATGACTGTCTGTAGTCTTGGAATGCTTCAACAAATGTTTACAGAGCCCTATGCCAAACTGGAATTTCAGAAAATTCCCTCATTTGGAAGATTAGTTTTAGCTATGAATTTAGACTAAAGAAGAAACAGACGGACAGTAACTCATACCTCCCTTGGCAGCAGTAAGGAACTTCTGAGCATTTTTCTGATTTTTTTTCAATTCAGAAGGACCTAGGTGTTTCTTTTATTCTTAAATATTTATTTGTGAACATTCAAAACTGATGTTCCACATGGATTCAGGTGAGCTAAAAGGAGCCATACATTATGGATTAAAAGAAACAAGTTCAGTTCTGCACAGCCTGCAATATTCTTTTCTTGCTGCAATAGTGTAATATGGAAGTTGAGACTTGAGATCAGTATGTAAGTCACATACTGTCTAGCATATCATCCATAGACTGGATTTGTTTGTTGCCTGGAATCCTTGTGTCTCGCTTCAAGTATTACCCCCATTAGGCCCACCTGCTTAACTGTCCAGATTTTTTAAAGGCAAAAGTCATTTAAAGGGTGAAAATGACTACCAGTAAAATACAAAGTATTTTAGCATGAGCTCTTAATAATTTGGATTTTATCTTTGCATATTTTTAAACTTTGTACTTTTTTTTAAATGATCTCATTCATGGAGCTGATTAGTGAAATGGTTAATCAGCCCTGCAGAGCTGTGACTGGAAAAATGTGGATCAAGAGCTTTAGCTTTTACCAGTAAGGTTCATTAACTAAACTCTCAGGAATTAACTGCATATGTTCTATAAGTGCTTCTGGGTCTTAGCAGGTCCCCTTCAGAGCAGTACAGTGATCATCTGACTCTTGACCATAAATTAGGGCTTAAAAAAAAAATCCATCAAAATGATTAATGTCTGTGTTCCTACAGCCTAAGAAATGCTTTAAGGATATCAACCCACAGAGCCCCAGGAGACCATTTTTTTATATTGTTGTTTGAGTTTAAAAAAAAAAAGTGCATAGAAAGTTGAAAACCAGCAATTTGATTATTTTCTAAAATATTGCTCTAACTTTGGGTACATAGTATTGGTAATATGCACAGGTTTACCTCATTCTATGCAAGAGGGGTTAATTATGTAAAGTTTTGTATTTACTACTGGAAGTAAAAAAATGTCCTGTATAGTGTAGGAATGTCTGGAATTCTTTTCTCCCTTACTGGTAAAATTTCTTAAATAATGACCCCTTTTTAACAACAGCTTCTTATTGACAGAAACTGGTTATCAGATTATAAGTATCTGTAACTTCAGGTGGTAGAGACATTGTAGCTCTCTAGAATAGCCATAAAAAAGGACTTTGTCAGGGTTGGTAGACTTCAAACACATTTTCTGATTCTGACCCACCCAAGACATTTCTTTTGAACAGCCTGGATTGGAGAAGTAGCATTAGAGACCATTGTAATGACACTTCGAGCCTTGATTATTTTCTTTTTCCTGTGTTGTCAATTTAACCTGCTGTAAAATTCAGCTCTGCAAGCATTGATTTGGTTTGGTAAGTACATCACTATTGAGTTTGTTTGTTTGTTTGTTTTTAATGCAACAACTTGCAAATTGTCCCAGTCAGCTGGAACAGGGTTGACACAATCGTGCTTTCTTCTCTCATCAATAGCTTCTGACTTCAGTAGAAAAACTGTTGCATTAATTTGTGTTTCATAATGTGAAAGCTTGGGCTAGTAATGAGCAAGGTATATTGCTGAATCACTAACCTTTGGCCTTCTGCATATGGCCCAGGCTTACACCTGATTTCTGAGTTAGTCTTCAAATGTCAAGAGGGGAAATTAGGACTTAAGTTGAACATGTTTGCTGTGTTGCAAAAATGTAAGAATTGGATTTGAAGTCTGTCAGTCTTTATAATGTTCTTTAAAAATAGGTATTTTATTCATTAAACACTAAAGTATGTGAGTGCATTCTCAGATACACGTGACTTCAGTAGGAGTTGGGTGAAATTTCTCTGTGTGTTTCTGAATTCAAAATATACCTAAATTGTGTATTTGTCAAGTACAGTGAAATATATCCTAAGCAAACCACATAAGGAACTAACTGAAGTAACTTGCTTAGGAGAGGTTTAAAGAAAACCTGAGTAAAATTCTACCAGGTATTTAGTGGTCTCTTCAATGAGTGGGCTCCCTGTTGGCTGTGGTATCCATAGTATAGGCTTCACTGTATTTGTAAAACATTCATTAGTAACATGGCTCTAGGTAGTTTTATCTTCACTTTACTCTAAGCCATGTTATTTGGCTAAAAGAGCAGCAAAGTGTTGGACATCTGGAATCTTCAATGGGGTCAAACTAATTTCAGTATTTGGCATAGCAGGTTTTTATAACCATGAGGTAGCAGAAGTTATGTACCTTACTTTGCAGCTACCCTTCTTTTTATTGCTCAAAATCTTTCTGCTGACCTTTGATTTTTATGTTATTTTAAATACAACTCTTTATCCTTTTCCTTGCTGCATCTGAGGAAAGCTAAAGCAGTTACCAGTTCCTTGTTCTACGGATACTAACACGGGTTTCAGTGTTTTGTTTTTTTTATTGTTGTTTTATGTGATGTGAATACCTTCTCCCGTCAATATTTGTACGATGGTGCTAATATATTTGGTAACAATCCTTTATTGGGAAGGGATTTTAAAAAACTGTGATTTCAACTGAATTTTTCTTCCTTTAATTTTCATATTTAAAACAAAAAGCCACAGCCATTTATACAAAAAAAGGCATCAGCTTTGGCCCCTGAGAAAATGTGGGGGCAGGAATCAAGATTAAACATATAGGGTTTTTACATCATTTCTGTATGTATTTGATATATAGATCAATATCTGTACAAATTTAATCTTTTATTTTCTTGGTAATTTGTGAGGTCAATGAGAGAGCATTTAAAGCTTTCTCATGCAATGTACATAACTAAGTGAAAAAATGCTTTTGGAGAAATTAATGTTACTTTCATTTTTACAAGACTGCAGATTTTCAGCATGGATGTGAAAAGCATTAAAATTATAACTTTGTGTACAAGATGAAAATAATTCACTAAATTTGCCTTTTTTACACAAAATAAAAATGATAAAAAGTCATCTTCTGAGTAGTGGTTATTTTGTTTAAAAGGCACTCCCTAGTACATACATAAATGCATTCCAGTTTGTTTCTCTTAAGAGAATGCAGATAAAAAAAAATACCCACAATTTGTAAAACCATGAATGTTTTAAGTAACTGGGTATGTTTGAGCAGAAATAAAGCAGGAGCCTCTAAGCACAAGGCAAGGTATTTAATATGAGAAGATAATGCTATATGTAGCATTAGGTAAGCATTTAATAGGGAGCAAGCTTTGCACAGTTGGTATTAATAGTTGTGAAGGGAGGGAAGTTTTGTCATGGGGTGGGCCATTTTTCTCCTTTTTCAGTTCTGTTTTATATTGGAAGGAACTCGAGCATCCCTTCAAGTCTCCCTCTGCAAGTTGGCTTTGCAACTGTAATGTATTTCAGTAGCCTTCAAAGCAACTTTGCAACGAACAACTCACTAAATTTTTATTCAGATATGCCTGTATGTTTGTGTTAACTATCCCTTCTACAAGAGGAAATAGTGAATGACTGAGTAAAATTACTTATGTGACTATTTGAACGCAGTAGTCTGTTTTACAGTAAATACACCACACCAAATTAGTTCATATCCATTTATTTGACAGTGCTGAAAATTACTTCAGATAACCGTGGTGATAATCGCTCCCAGATCAATAGCTGGAATGAGATGACATGTTAAGAAGGCACAATTCATTGTGGAAACTCATTTCACTCATAGATCCAATCATGTGCACAAGATTTGAAGTCAATGAGCTCTGCAGGTTTGAACCACAGGTTGATCTCCTTCTGTGCACTTTCCACAGAGTCACTACCATGAATGATGTTTCTGTGGAAGGAGAGAAATGCATTGTTTATATAAAAATACACTTTCAGCAACCTAGTAGTTCTCCACATGCAAAAACTTGGATGAAGCATCTAGATCTGCAAGACGACTATTTCAGGTACAGTATTCAAATACCCCCACTACAAGAGCAAATTAAGTCTAGCAGGGTGACTTGGGCTACTTTACTACACTGATCTTACATGAAGCTCTGATGAGGAGCTGTATTTCAAAAAAAGTCAGTTTTGTGCCAAGCCATTTTCTTATGTAGCAGTTAACAGATTGTGACCTGCAAATAAAATATCATCAGACTAGAATATCTACCAACACTTTCTAGAATAAAAGTCTACCAACCTTGAGTTTTTAATCTCAACTGACAACAAACTGAGCACATACCTTCCTACTTGGATGCAGAAGTCACCACGGATGGTACCAGGCTTAGAGTCTGCAGGGTTTGTTTCCCCCAGCATTACTCTCCCAGTTTTAACCACATTGAGTCCTTCCCATACCTTAAGGAAAAAAGACAACTCCTATTAATCCATGATTATACAAAATACCAAAGATTAATTTTTGCTAATAACATACTTTGCAAAGAAACAAAGGCTCCACCACTAAAATAATTAATCTAGCCTAGATTCTCTTTTAGGCTTGTAAAGAAGTCTAAGGGAAAAAAAACATTGGAACAGAAAGCGATTATAAAAAGGACTATCAGCATTATCACTCTAGTAAAGGAGACACTTCACCAAGTCTCAGAGTTAACTTATATACAAGGCCAACTTCAAAACCTTTCTGTTGTGAATGGGCAAGGACAGCCGGATGAGTTGCAGGCACTCCTAGTTAGATAGTCAAAGTAGAAGGAAATGCTACTGTGGCAATTATATTGGTTGGGCGGGGGGGGGTAGGTGGTACAAAAAAAGAATGACACAGCAGGTGGGTTTCTGTGGGAGAGCCCTGACTCCTTTTTTGCCCAAAACAAGAGATTCTTTGGTGCGGAAGATGGGCTTGCAGGAATTTTGCTTAAGCCATACTAAGCATTTTAATATGCATTTTATATATGCATACATTCCTTCTTTTTAATAAATAGTAAGTTCCTACTTGATTTCAATTTTGTTTTTCTTTTGCCACTGTCAGAGTAGTTTGAAAGTGTTTCTGTAACAGTATATCTGAATATTTTAACAATTTACAGATCAAGACGAATATATTCAAGAAAGTAGTCTTTAAGTAGGATTAAGCTGCTTACCATGGCCACAACAGGTCCAGAGTTCATGTATTTAACCAAACCAGGGTAGAATGGTCGGTCCTTGAGGTCAATGTAATGTTGTTTGAGAAGGTCTTCAGAGGCCTTTAAAAGGACAGATGTAACATTAAATACCAGTTTCAAAATATCATACCACAAAAGGTGTCACTACTTGACAACAGTAGTGAATGGACTCACTGGTCATTAATACTATCAACAGTTACTGCAATGCTACCATGGGTTTCAGTGAAAGTTCCTAATTTAAAATTAAAGGAGCACAAGACACACCATCTTTCTTTGTAGTGATGTCAGTGTTGCGAGTTGTCAAAATTCTTTCTTCGCAGCACAGTAATCCTCAGCCATAAGCTGAGGGCAAGATGTCTGGATGGTGTTACCGGATACAACCTTTCCGTCAAGGTCATTTCAGCTCTCTCAATTAGGCAGCATTAAGCTGTCTGAGCGAATTTTGTTCCCTCAGGAATGGGGAGAGATCAAACGTCTGCACTCGACAGGAAGCTCGGCATGGCCTGTGATCCTGTACTTCCCGCTGTTGGGCGGGTTCAGCACCAGATTCCCATTCCGATGCGGGAAAAGCCGCGCAGGAAGGTGCACACCACTTCAGGACCCGTTCTGGCAGGTGAGAGAAAGCGTTTCGGACGACGGAGCCGGCGCAGGGGGCGATTCCCCGGCTGCGGAGACTTACGTGCACGAACTTCATGGCCACCAGCCGGAAGCCTTTCTGCTCGAACCGCTTGATGATCTCTCCCACCAGCCCGCGCTGGACCCCATCGGGTTTGATGGCGATGAAGGTGCGCTCGCAGTTGGCTGCCATCGCGCTGAGGGGCAGAGGGAGGCGCACGGCTGAGCCCCGCCGCCGCCCGCCGCTGCCTCAAGGTCGGGGGGAGCCGCCGCCCGCCCCGCCCCGCCCGGGCCCACGTGGCGCCGGGCTCGGGTTGTGCCTCCCGCGGGCCC
>JANZLQ010000002.1:31885034-31948092 GCA_026212715.1 Elanus axillaris | reverse complement strand
GGTGGCGGGCGGGCAGGGAGGGAGGGCGGACGACGGGACTTCCTGCCCTCGGCGGCGTCCGGGCCGTCCTCCCTCCGGGCCGCCGAGGGCGCGGGGGGGGACTTGCGGTACCTGGGCCCGGGGTGCCCCGCGGCCCGGCGGGTGCTCCTGTCGGCTTTCAGGCAGGGAGGGAGGCCCCGGAGGGCGCTCCCCTCTGAGGGGCCGGGAGCCCGCGGGTGAGGGGTTCATGTCGCGACGTGTTTCTGTCAGAGGGAAGGCAGGGAGCTCCCTCCCTGCCTGCTGCGCTGGCTGGGCCTCCCGCGCCTCGGGGGAGCCGGTGTGTGCTGCGCTGGGCCCCGTCCTGTGGTGCTTGGACGCAGGTGAGGGCAGAGCGCGGTCCCCGAGGCCGTGGCCCTTCCCGCGGGACTGTGAAGTCGCTCTCCGGGAGCGCTCTGAAGCGCTGATCTTCCAGTCAGCGGGGTCCGTAGAAGAAAAGCGGCACCGCTCTGCAGAGCAAGCGTGGAGCCGTGTGCTGACAGCGCCGCTCTTTTGCTTTCCCTCCGGATTTTTCTCCGTGGCGGGAGGTGGATTGTCCATTTCGGATCAGTGGTGGTCACAAAAACCAGCGAGAAGGCATTGCAAAAAATACGGAAATATGTGCTGCCTGGACTGTAGTTCTTCAAAGTTGGTGCGTAAAAGCTGCAGTCAGCAACAGGTGGTGCGGGCTGTTCAATGACACGAACTCTGACTTGGGATGTTTCTACAAAAATTGAAATAAAAATATCAAAGAATCACTTCAGCATAAATGAGCTCCTGAAGCGTTATCTTCTGCGAGATTATGAAGCGATACAATAGAAAGCAGCTGTGCAGGATAACTTCCTCCAGCTCATTGTCTTGCCAAACTCCTGTAGGAAATTGGATTGACAGCATTATCTGTAATAGAACAAGCCATCTTATAAGTCTGTTTCCAGACTTCATGTCCTCTGCTTATCTCTGTGTCTGTGCTTACCTTCTAAATTTTCCAAAAATCAGAAGAGTAACGACACTGAGGGCAAAGACAATATTGGCAACAGAAACTTAATTTGAAAAACACTAGCCCTGTATAAATATTTGTATACGTTATGGTTATAAGTGAGTGCAAAATGTTGTCTGTAAATTATTGCAGGACTTCGTTGGTTTGTTACAAAGTAATGTGGGGTGAATGGTGTCCCCCCCAACTCTTGTACCAATGGACCATTCATCCTCCTTGTCAAACATATAGTTGTTTTATGATGCCTTATGGACTTCATCCTGGGGAGACTATAGCCATAAAGACTTAATCACTAGTTTTGACACAAGCTGCATGTAAAAGGCTTTTTTAGAAAACATATTTTATTTTTATTAAGAGGGTAAGAGGAAGGGAGTGATAAATATTTTCAGAACTAATTCATGAGAAAATTAGGCTTGAAACACAGGCAGCGTTTGCCAGATTGAAAAAAGCAGGCCCTGGGCAGCAGAACAGAAACCATAACAATATGGTGAAACAGAATATGGTGTTAATTGTGGTGATGTGGCTCTTCAGGAGCTGTACGGACTTATGTTGGCAGTGTACTTCACTGCAATCTCCATTTCTTTGTGTCGTCATAAATTAACTTGAGGGGACAAGCATTATGCAGTCTAAAAACCAGTACTCATGCTGCCAGACAATTTACTGATGCTTTCTAAAGTGCAGTTAGACAAAAAACTGTATTTTCAGTTGTAAGCACAAAGGTCATCTTTTGTTATGTGCCGAGGTCAGTTATGCTGTACTTGCATCAAAATGTCTGTCATGGATAAAGCCTGGTATGTTCATGAGGGGTGTGTGTTTTATTCAGACTTGATTATTGCAACTATTTTTTTGGAATGTTGAGATAACCCGATGGGTGCAGTATGGCTGAAACAAAAGGAGGGAACATGAATATAGCACTATTTTTTTGGACAACAAGTTATTGACTTAGTGTGTTTCTTTCCTTTCACTGTGGAGGTTGCTTGTGTAATTTGATAGCAAAATGGAGAATTTTGAGCTACTAAGTTCAATATTCCTTATCTGTTCTGACTGTCTTGAAGAATTAACGTACCTTCTTTTACTTTCTGCTTGCTGTTGTAGGAATTTTTATTTGCAGTAGTATCTTGATGAATATTAGTAGTCTACTATTTGACTAGGAATCTCCTTACACTGTTGTCCTAATTTGCCTCCTTTATTTCCTGTAATTAAAAAGTGTTACTAAAAAAACATCTTGAAAGTTGTTGCCCATCGACTTCTGTTAAGGTGACTTTAAAAAATAAAGATGATTTCAGAGGTTCTGGGCCTACTTCTCAGTCCCCTGAGAGGTAATAGTCATGATCTTTTTAGTTGCTATGAAGTCACTTGTCTGACTTTTAACATGGTACGTTTTGTGATATAGCTAAAGAAATAGAGAAACCAGCTGTTCTGCTCTTCTGCTTACAGTTCTGCATAATTTATCTTCCCACTTAGTGAACGTTAGGCAGCATGCCCTGCCACAAAGAAGTGGGAGAGGAAGAAGCATTTGGGGTTCTGGTATTGTATAAACTAGTAAGTTTTACTTCTACAGAAGTATACTGCTCTCTACCTGGGGCTGTGTGGGTAGCAGAAGGTGTTTTATATTTATATGGGCTTGGAAACAGGATAAAATCTATTCCTTTTAGCCACATCAAGCTGTCTAATATATCTCTTAGCTTTGCTGCTGTTGGTGGGATTAAGCCATTCTTGAAATCTCATGTTCAATACGTGTTTGCTACTTTTGCAACCATGAAAAAGGATTTACCACCATGAAAATTAGTTTAAGTGATAGCGTGAACTTGATGGCTGCCTTTTACTGTTCCCAAAGTTAACTTTCTTCTGTAGGATTGTATGTTAAGTAAACACTCTCCAATAAGAGTTTATAAGTATTTTTCTAATTTAATAGAAAACAAAATTGATACCCATTATGCAGAAAGCTTGCTAAAATAATGTAAAAGTTATTAGGTTGTTTTCAGTTACATATATTTTTCTCTACCCCCAGTCCAGCTGAGCTGGCTTCGTAGTTAATTTTCTCTACATACTCCAGGAAGAACACGCTATTGGTTGAAAAGCTGGCATCATTGCAATAAAAGTTACTGAAGGACATGTCATACGGTAATAAAGACTGCCAAGCAGGTGGAGCCCTGACATCAGATATGCTTAGTATTGGCACCTCGATTGTGTGACGGGAAAACGGGCTAAAATATAAGGAAACAGAAGATGAGGAAAAAATGTTTCATTTGGCTAGTACTGTATTACTAAGTGATTAAATGGTTTCATGCATGAGAAAGGGCTCTCCAAATGTGTATGCTGTGCTGTTCCATTGTGTACTCTGAGTTCATGTTTATTGCAATGATTATTGCTGTAAACTTTTAAGTAGATTTAAAATTGTCGATTTAAAAAGTCATAAAGACTTCCGAATCTTACTTGTGAAGTACTTTTTCATACTTTTTTTATTGGAAGTCTTTAAAAACAGGTTAGACAAATGTCTGTCTGACGTGACATAGTTGGTACTGCCTGGAGAAAATGAGAAGGATTAAATGGGAGTTGCCAAAGATAGTTTATGAAGGTATCACAGGCTTGGATTTCAGTAGTAGGCACATGCAGAAGGAGGTGTGCATCACATCCTGTGCTTACACCTCATTATGTCCTAATCAAAATTAGGATCCAGGCATCAACACCATGCATCAGAGCCTTGAAGCAAGATGACCTTTGAAGGACCATTCTAGCCATATTTTCTGTAATCTTGTGGTATTTGTTCTGATTGTTTTAAAGAAGTGTTAGTGTCCTTCAGCTTGTGTTTTTTCTTTTTTTAAAAAAAAAAAGCAACAAACAAAACAATAAAGGCCACCAAACCAATCTTAATTTCTTGTTAGAGCTGTAAGATACATCCTTGTGGCCTAAACAGGATGTCACTTAAAACTGAAGAAAGTTAGAATTTTTTTTGTCTGCCTTGGTATTTCGTGTAACCAGTAGCTCAGGTTGAAATAAGAGAATGTCTAGTATCCATGTATTGAGTGGCTAACGTATTCCTACATATGCTGCTGCGTTTCTGTTAAACAAGGCAGAAGATGTGCAATACTTGAGTGTATTGTCAATTTAAATTTAAAAAAAACAAAAGTCTTTTAATACGGGTGCTCAGCCTATCCTTGTCTGACTAGTCCTTCCATTATAGTCATACAGGCTTAGTCAGGATGAGGTGATCAATCTCCTGGGGCTCTGCCTGTGTTAATACTATCACCAGGAGGAGAGATGAAACCAAATAGATACACTGGAAGACTAAAGTACTCTGTCTGTGATTTGATCTGGTATAGTTTTCAGCAGAGGAAAAAAAATTACCCAGCTCTAGTTATAAAAATGCTTTGAAGAGATGTAACTTAAATTCTAACTTTAACAAAAGGAAGGTAAACTAGTAGAAGATGACAAAACAGTTTAATACAAAATTATTTTAATATTTGCAGTTGAAGAACTTGAGAGGAAATAGGAAGTGATATCTATCTCTGGTTTCATGAGTAACAATGACACCGATGGCTTTGAATGGTTGTTTATTCAAAAGTGTAATTGTCACTGGCTTTTGCAAGTAATGAGACACATCTGACTTTGGGAAATCATCAGAGAAGCAACTAAACAAAGATGTTACAGTTTTATAATTCTTCTTTCATGTTTTCCCATGTTTAACAAACCATGTTGGTCTGCAGCCCCAGTGCCAAATTTGTGTCAAACTTTGAAGCCCTTCTTAAAAAGGGAGTCTGATAAGAATAAGCCAGACATGACCTGAATCTTTAATGTTAAAGGGGCAAAACTCTTGTATCAATTACTACAAAGGAGACATGAAACAAGTTTGAAGTTTTCAATATTGCATTGACAAATTAATATTCTCAAACTTTGTGTTGAGGATTTTGCACATCTGTCTTTCTGAAGCGGGAGAACTCATTTTAAATTGCAGAACTCAAAGCAGTGCTACCTGGTCTAGTGTCAGCAGTTGCTTGATTGTCTCATGATGTAGCTTCAAACACAGTCATGTGAACACCATGCCTTGTCTGGTGATAGCTGTGGAGAGCTTCTCTGAAAGGAACTCTTGTTCCACTTCATAGATGTTGATGCATTTCTACATCTGAAGTAATTTTTAAGCAAAACTTCTGATGACCCTGCTAAACTGAAGCCCTTTTCATGGAGTTAAGAGTTTCTGCTTTTGTAAAAGCTTAAAACACATTGACTAAAATTTAGTACTAGTTTATTAAAAGTTGATGTGTGAGCATTTGAAGTATTTTTCCCACTAAGTTTTCCTAGCAATATGTAGGGAAAAACTATATTCAAGTAACCTATAACATTATTATTTTTAAGTTCCTGCTCCTCTGTCTCTTTGCTTCCATGTGGTACCCAGCTGCAGTTTCCTTTCTGACTCCTTAGTGGTCTTGGATGTTTGGTTTAGTTTTTTTTTTTTTTTTCCTGCAAAGGCTTCTGGTATGCTTTTCCTCCCTGTATGATGAGCCTTCTGTGTAACTTGTTTGTGGCCTTGCCTTCTCTTTGCAACGCGGAATATAGCACTATCTGACCTAAGACTTTTTTTGCTATTAGAAGTATTCTTTGTGCTACCACTACATGCTGAATTTCTGAAGTTTTTGTCTAAGATAAAAGCATATTTTTTTGCTATTTAAAATGGCTATAATGATGAATTGGTAACTTTAATGTTATAAAATGTAATCACTGATATATGCATCAGTGAACCCCAGAATATTGTGAGACACAAAGTTGGTAAACGAAGGTAGCAGAAGATGATGATGATCAGCACAGTTGCAGATTCCCTGTAAATAGTTTTCTATGCAGTTGGCAGATTGTAGGCAATGGTTATTAAGTATTTGATGAAGACTCTGAGCATTTTATAACCTATCAAATGATAACAAATTGGGTGGGAATGAGAAGATAGCATGTCATTTTGGTTGGCTCTATTGCTGGCATATCATATCCCTACTGCACTATCTCTACCTTCATGGCTTAGAGGTAAAGATATGCTTGATGTGAATACAGATAGTCTTGGTATCTTCATATTTGTTGGCAGGCAAGTGTGTGATGTTAGGAAAGAATGAAATAAGTCATGTTCATGTTAGTCCTAAGCAGACTTCTCTGAAGTAGATGGCACTTAGTTGATAGTGATTATACAGAGCAATGTAGGTGGGATGCTTGACTGATGGACACTGGACTAAAATAGTGTCCTTCATGTTTAAATGTGGGCTGTAGATCTATTCTGTAGTTTTGGAAACCTGCTTGCACTCATCCTTGCTGTGAAGGGCTGCTGTGTTGTTTCCTACATGCTGCTTGAAGTGAAAGTCTTTTTAAAAACAAATCCAGGAATGACTATTGTATCTGTTCTTTCTCTTTGGAGAAATAACTTTGCTGGGGCTTTTTAAAAAAATCTGTACTTAATTGTTGAGTTTAACTTCACTTTTTTTGTTTAGAAATTCATCGAGTTTGAAGATTCTCAAGAACAAGAAAAAAAGGACTTGCAGACCAGAGTGGAAGCATTAGAATCACAAACTCGACAGCTTGAACTAAAAGCAAAAAACTATGCTGATCAAAGTAAGTAAAATATATTGCACTCCCTTTAAGTGATATTAGTGCATTTTAATTTTTGTTCTGTAAAATGGTAATACATATGCAAAATATCTGTGCTATCCAATTCCTGTGTTTTGACAGATAACTAGGTTTAACTCTTGTGCAAGTTTGTTTTCCTTAGAATTAAAGCAAACAATTTGGATACAAGCTTGTAACTTGTAAACTGATTCTTCTGGTATCCTACTTTTCTTGTTTTCCTTTTAGACTGTGCTATTTTCATGTTTAGCAACTTTTTCAGGAGATACTTAGAACTTATTCCCTTGTTAGTCGTTGTAAAATAAGCTAATTTTCTTGCCATTAAACTGTTGTCTGTGCTAAAAATAAATGTAATCTTTGGGTTTAGAAGTGCTACTGGAATGAGAATGCCGTTGATGATGATTCTCATTAGCTTTAGTATAATTTTTTGCTAAATTATTTATTTCTGAGGCATTTAGTTTTTACAGCAAAAGAGTTGAGGAAGAACACTTCCACTTTCAGAGAGGTTCTGTGTAATTTACGGAAACTTGTCTAAGTTTTGGAAAAAAGATAACAAGGATCAGTTTTCTTGAAGTACCGGAAGTTACAATGTGAATATATTGTCTGTTAAATATGCAATGGAGGCTATGATTTTTGTTTTCATTTAACCTTTTCAGCACAGTGTAGAAATAATGATCAATAAGAATTAATGCGAACATTTTGTCAAGCTTCTAAGCTAACTTCTATTGACATAAGACTAGCATGTCTATCAATATACAGGTTTTATTGCTGGGCCATGCAGAAATGTAAAGTAAGACTGTATCAAGCCTGATAAGGTTGAGATAAGATCAGTTTCTAAACGCAGAGTGCCAGTTTCTCTTCAATATTCTTTCTTCCTTTAGTTCTACTTGGTCACCTTTCCTGCCCATAACTCAACAAGTTATAGCTCTCTTTTTCAACTTAAGGTATAATAATCTTCCTGTAAAGTTTAATTTTCAGTGGCATGAGTAAGTCTATAGCAGGGTGGAAGTATTAGAGCAGTAGTGTTAAGATCAATGTCGGTGGCATGCAGAGCTGAATCTTTCTGAAATTTGAATGGTTTAGAATGCTGTTGGCAAATCTTAGAGGCATGTACTTTTTCACCTCCATTGCAGTTAAAATATTCTCAGATTCTGTACAGACAGTGATGGAGGAACACTTCATGCAGTCTTCCCTGGAGAAAACCAGGATGGTTGATTTCTAAGAGTGTATCTTTATAGACCAAGTCAAGCTAAAACAGATCATTTTAAAGCATGTTGTAGAGACTTGTATTGGAGTCACTATGGTTCTTGTGAATGGAAGTGTGTGTGTGTGTTTAAAAACAGCAGAAGAGAGGAAAAGAAAACATTGGAACAAGAGTTCAGTGGTGTGTTTTGGTAACAAAGGACACTGTTTCCAGAATGCCTGTGCTCTAAGCCCACAGCCCAAACAACTTGTTAATGGGAGACCCTGTACTCCAACAACAGGATTATGGCATCAAGATCACATTATGTACATGTGCCATTACTTTTTCTGTTAATACAATAAAAAGTACAAATTAGTTGCACAAAAAAGAAAAATCATTTGGATTCCTGGCGCAATGTATGTGGCAGCATACCTGGAGTTTCTTTTACAGAAATTGCACTTACTATATACTGATGTACGGAACACCATTTTATACTGTTCTGTGAAACTGTTCATGTGAAATTTTTTTGCCTTGAATATTAAGCTTTCAAATATATGTACGATTTTCAACTTTTACTTACATTATATGTGTATATATCATATGAAAGTATTTGCATGAGAAACTCAATTGTTCCAGTAGAACCACTGAGTGTTGGCTAGAACTGCTTTGAGTGTTGTTGAAAACAGTTACCATAACAACATAAAATTCTCTGGTGTTAGACCATTGACTTTTAAACCATTCCAAAGTCTTTCTATTGGAGAAAAACCTTTTGTGATGACAAAAATGTAACTTTGGAGAAACAATAGGGCTGTGTTGAACATTGAGGTTTGCTTATGATTTTGGTTGATAAGTTGCCTGGGACAACATGAAAGACTGTTATGAAGATCTGACATGCTGCTGATGCAGAGCAAGATCAAAGGGGACATAAGCACAGTTGTTGAACACCGAGTGAATATTATGCAAGTGAACTGTTTTTTTTAGTGCTCTAAATTTCTAGGGTATGAAAACTGTACTAGTGTACATATTCTTGAAGTAGTCTAGCTCTACTGCATTATGCTGTGTTCTGTTTTACAGGCAAGGAGATTTGTATGTCCTACGATGCCAAAGATACCAGTGTGTCACTTTCATGCACTGGATACAGCTACAAGTCTTCTATATTTCTTTTTCTCTTCTACTTCCTATATTACTGCCCATGCATCTAAATTAGTCTGTGGTATTGCCAACTGTTACCACATCAACATTCAAAATAGTGTTAGTGTTATCATTGATAATGGGAATTGCAGGTGCCTGGCACAGACCAAGTAAGCAAATAAAACCTGGCTTTGCTTTTTTGTGTCAGAGTACAGAGTCTGAGATAGCAACATGATTAATAGTTTAGAATATAATACAGGTAAGACACATGGTCCCATGTAGTATTTTAACTACAAGACTTTTTGCTTCTTATAGACCATTTCTCGTGTTGTATGCATTTTTCCTTAAATAAGCAAGGCCTGTGACAACAAGTTTTGTCCATTAAAAAGTTTTGACTCATTCTCTTGAACACTGTCCATTCTGAGCATTTAGTGAAGACTAGTTAGCCCTGGGAGAGGGCAGCTCTTAAGTTACACAGTAGGGTTCAGCATGTTGTATGTGCTTAAACATGCATGCCAGTTAAAATTGCTCAAGAAGCCATAGTTTTGTTATGTCCTTAATTATAAGTGCTTGTTTTTTGCAGTCTTAGTGATAGTCACACTAAAAAAAAAAGAAAAATTTCTTTGCACTTAAATGCAGGGTTACATTCACAGCCACATACTCAACCAGCTAGGTTGGAATAAATCTGCTGTTTGAAATTAAACAAGTGAAGTAAGTAGCTTGTTTTGTGTCAACCAGTTACAAAGTTTCTGTGGTTCACTGACTTTTTTTTCCTTGCATTACAAATTTGAACAGTTGCTGTCAGCTACCTCCTGGATGAGTCAACTACCGTACTCTGCTCTTTCATAGGAGGAAATGGAAAGAGGGAGAGATGACAGTGTGACATGGTGGCACTGCTGGGAGGATTGTGAGCCACAGTAGATGATGAAATCCTGAATGGTGGGGGCAGATGTACATTGAGTTACCACTCTTGCATGATGTATAGCACTTGGTCCTGGTATTTCATGGGTTGTGGTTGTTTGCCTAAGTCAAGTTTGCTGCCAAAAAATGGTGAACGAAGTTCCTGGAGATCTGTCTAGGGACAATGTTGGTACAGGCAGAGTTTTAGAAGCTCTTGCTGTCTGTTTTTTAGCAAACTTTTACTGAGTGTGAGCAAATATCTTTTTTTTTATTTTGTTTTTATGACTTGACTAGACTTTCATGGATTTTTTTGTTGTTGTTGTTTCTCAACAGCAGAGGGCACCTCTGAATATCGTGGAGGTGCACCAAGCATGGAAATGCCAGGTTTTCAAAAAATAAAAGTTTAACACTTAAATTCTTTTCCTTCTGTTCCACTTCAATGATGTGTCTGAGGCAGACACCAGTCTTTGATACAATCTTAAACATTTCTTAGAGCTTGACTATATCTGACTTCCACATTATTTCAAGTCTTTGCTGTGGTAAGATCCCTAGCTCTGTTTGTGATTGGCTTGCAGCATTAGAATGTTTCAAATGTCAACCTTCAATCTGGTAAACTAGGCACTTTGAGCTGTTAAAAATTTGTAATAGTAACAGGCAGCTTGCTTGTCCAGCAGTGCTCCAGGAGGGCACATGATACTGCTTTGGATACTGCTCGGTCTCCAGTTGCTAAAAGGGATAAGTGGCTTTCAGCGTTCATGTGATGTGCCATTGAATTCTGTGGGGGCTACAGAGGTTTTATTTATTTCCCTTTCTTCCTTCCCTTTTTGGGAATGTCTGCTCTTTTTATGTATTGCAGGCTGTAAGTTGATTTTTTTGGAGTAAAAGATGACTGTAGTGTATATTGACTTACTATAGGAATGGTACAGCTTTAGAGTATGCTTTTTGGAGGAATCATTCTCAGGGTAAGTTATTTACGAGACAATCTGAAAAACACAATGTCTGCATGGTTGAAGTGCTTTCTGATGGAGGTGGTAGGCTGTGGGCACTGAAAGATTTGGTTCCTTTTCTTGATCTGCCTAGTGCTAAAGTACGACCAAAGTAACATACTGCATTTGACAGGACAACCAAGGCACAGAAATATTTCCATACCTCAGTTTATCAAACCTTAGCTTTGTAATTTATGCTCAAGTTAGATTATATTTGGGGAAAACTGTGTATGTTAAAAAAAAGCAACTGCCCCAACCAAGAAGCAGCTCTTGGTCTTCAGAGCTGCAAATGTTGTGACACAACTGTTGGGGTGATTGTATTTCCCATGTCAGGTGACATTGTGCAGCAATTGCTGTTGCTTGCCGCAGGTTTTATTTGGGATATGAGACAAACATTTTGGCAGTTGACCTAAAAACATGTAGATTTGATTTCCTTGGAAGCTAAACAGGGCTATTGCTTTCACCGACTTCAAGAGAAAATGCAAGATCAGGTTCTGTTGTGAATCTCCCTCCTGCAGATGTTAAGTTATTTGGTATTTTATTTTCATCTGAGCTCTCCACATACTGGCATTACTGTAATATACAGCTAGGTAGACAACCTCTCTGTGTATAATCTGAAGACATCCAGTATTCTGAGATACACCTGCATAGAGCTGCCGCAGCAATTTAATGTGGACCTGTCTAGTTAACAGGGAGACTGTAATACAGCCTTTCAGCTGTGAAGCTTAACATTGTTTAGTGATTTGACTTGTGAGTTAAGTATCTGTGCACATGAGGATATGAATAACTAAACTGGTATGAAATACATCTGTCAGTAATGTTGTTTCTAGGTATGGCTCAACTGCAGTGTTTATTCTAAGGAATACAAGAAATTTTTTCAATCGATCCTTGAAAAAAGTTGAAAGTTAAGGTTTGTTCAGTGGGGATCTGGATTGTTCCTACATATTTTTCAAAGCCTGAGAACAGCAGAACTAATCTGATTTCCAACAAAGAAGTAACAGAACAGCTTGACTTCTTGTATTTCTTGATTAACAATTTACTTACTGTTTGCCACTTTTTTTTTTTTCTCAGTGCCGCTGTTTCTTATCTACATTGGCTTGTTTACAAGGCAGTTTCCCCCACTGCCCTTCCCTACCCTGTGCCTCAGGTATCATTTACTAAACTTGAAGAACCTTTCTATAAAGAGAAGTGTAACATCCAAGTGTACCAGAAAGGAAGGCTTTGTTTCTGACTAAAGCATTTCTCAGTTACTTTCCTGACTGCTTTCTGTTGTGAAGTGACAAAGAGTCCTTGCTGTTTCTGCGGTGTGTTGTGGGAATCACTAGTCCACTAGATGGAGCAGAGGATGCAGTTAGCTCGGGAGATCGCACCCAGTCATGCTACAAGACTGGAGGCAAAAATAAAATGGAGTAGAAAATTAGAGCAGCGACTGGCCTGCTTTAAACTTGTCTATTAATATACCTGAACAAAAGTGGTGAGAGGAGGTTGAAATCCACTGGCATATAATCAACGGCTCGTGTACTTTTTTAAACTAAGGGAGTATTGTGCTAGTGGTTTAGGTGCTGGAGTTTGGTTGTTATAATAATTCTATTGCTGTAAATGTTGCAGCAGTGAAGAAAACAGCTTTAAATGTCTTTTAGAATCTTACATTCCTGAGTTGTCACTGGTTATCTGGCTTTAAAAATAAATCCAGTCTGCTGTAGTGTCTGTGTTCATGCTGACTTCATGTTGGATTTTCTCAAAAAGTTACTTGCTTCAATAGCCAAATGTATAAATGAAGCATCCCACTGTTTTCAAAACAGTCAATCAATCAAAACTTTTCTCAGTAAAACGCTATATTTGGCCAGAGACTAGATGAGAACTTGGTACTATATCCAAATGATTTTTAACTTGATTTTGGCTAGAAGTTGTCTTGTATATACATCCTTGTTCATTTGAATTTCAACCTTTCTGAGGTATCTCCTAGCATATGGTTGTCTTAATATTAAATGGTTGTAGCAGAATGTTTAAGGAGATATTTTTTAAGTTTTATGTCAGGTTTTTGGTGATAAATTGCCATGATTTTGTGGGTCTGAGACATAGTAGATACTTGAACTGTCCAGACGTGGCAGGGATAATTAGACCATGCAGCTGTATGTGTTGATATTTGCTCTCAACAGAGCATTCTTGACAGCTAAATTACCTTCATAACTTAAAGTGCCCTACTTTTTAAACAGAACTAGGCCTGTAGTTCACAGTGGTAAGAGCTACTTTAAGATGTTGGTCTTGCCAAGGAGTCAAATCTATCACTTGTTTTATAAATCGGCTTTCTGTGCTGCTTATTTCCAGGTCTTACCACTTTCAGGTTAAATACTTCCTAGATAGCTTCAGTCCCTGTTTCAATCTGTGGTTGATGTGTGTGCTTTTTAGCAACTACTTAATAGGTCCTAAGGTCCTGCTGGATCATGGAATTGATTATGCTTGATCTGTATCTTAACTTTGGTATAGGACCAGCTTCTAAGAAGGGAGCTGGATGAAAGCTGTCGAAGGAGAGCCTTCAGATAGTCTTAGTGCTAGGAAAGGCATATTAACGAGCTGGATCTCTGTCCTGGCTTGCATAGCAGGAACTTGTAATGCCTCTTGAAGGCATCATACTGGTTGGATTTGGCATTCTAGCAGGTCTGTTTCTCTTTCTCCCCCTCAGGCTTATCAGCAGTTTGAGGCAGAGGACAACATGCAGATGGAGGGTGTTCCAAACTTGGTAAAAGCCATCAAACTTGGGAGGTAAGCTTTGATTTTTGAAGAGGCAGGGTGGGCAGCTTTGCTGCCTAATTCTTTGTAATTCTGTCAGGAGGCAGAAACTCCAGAGGCTTTTCTCTAGTTTGCTATAATATTTAATCTCCCTTTTTTAGGCTTGATTGGTTTGATTTGAGAGAACTTTGATTAGGATTGGTGCTTGAGGTCATTGAATGTGTTGGGATACTGACAGTGCTGGAGAAGGTTGCAGGTGGACCTTGAGCATGAATTTGTGGTGGTGTTCCAGAGGGATGCTTTCTCATCGGCCTAAAAATACTGGAATATTTGCATTTTATGCTCATGCTTAGGATGCTGGAATGTATACTTTCCCATGTATACTTGCAACCATGAAGAGCAAAACTTTTTTGATGTGTATTATATTTTGCACATGTAATATATTATACAATATAATCTTGCGCTGTAATATCTTCCATAATGTAAGAATGATGCAGTGGCTTTATAAAGACATATTACAACAGAGACAATGGATATTTTGCTTTTAGGAGCTGTATTATCAAACTGATTTTATCTACCCATTAAGTAAGAATCTGAGATCTTAGTGGAAAAAAATCTTTGACTGAAATATCAGAGGAGCTTTTTGTGTTGTTACTTAAAAGTCAAATTGATGGGAACTATGTCTCGTTGCCACTTTGTGGACCCAGAGTGTGTCAGGCAGTACCAGTGCCCAGCTCCATTCCTCTTGGGGGGATGTAATCAGGGTGGTTCCAGACTTCCACTCTTTTGTGTATTAGTGGATTAAAATGGAACTGGCAACAATTTGTTTTTAAATGTACTTCTCTGTGCCAGTGGAAGGCATTTTTTTTCTGTCTCCTATTTCATTGCTGTTAGTTTCCTGCTACTCCTGATACGAATGTTACTTTGATAGTGACTTAAGTTTCTGCAAGATTTTAGAGCCAGAATCTGGTGGTCTTACTCAAAATCCTTCTGGCTTTTCTTCACTAGGTTCGAGTATCTTCTGTGTTCAAGTCCATGGTGATCTCTGATCCTTCGTGAATAACTGATCTCTTCCACAGTGTTTAATTGGAAAGTGTGTTCAGTTGGTTGCTTTGTCAAGATTGTGTCTTTGATGCAAGGGATGTTTGGGGTACAATAGATTTTTGGTGTTGTGTATCATCCTGCTGGTATTGGAAAAGCCTATTTTGAGGATTGTTAATATGGTGTCTGTTGAGGGTATATAAACTTGGTGTACATCTGCTTATAACTGAAACTTCCTACTGTAAGACTGTAATGTGTTACACAGCTGGAAGTCACTTCCAGAAATGCTGAATATCAATTACATCATCTTCTTGGGCCTTCATTTATTTTTTTTAATCTTTGTACGTAACAAAAATAGTTACCAGATTTAATGGAGAAATCCTCCTTGACTATGCAGTATGCATATCTATGTACATTTGTCTTCTGTGACTTGACTTAAGGAACTATTTAAAATTGGGCCATAGAAGGAGAAAATGGTGTGCTTTGTTATGGAACTTCAACTGCTGTGAAAGTGTTTGTTATAACAGTGGGAAAAGGTTTTGTGGATTTCATGAAGGTAGGCTATGGACAGCTACTAAGGGTGTTTGTAACACCTAATGTGCCATTAATCATAATTAAATGCACTGTGTTGACTACTTTTCCCAGAATCCACTGGATAAAATTAATCTCTAGGAGCCAGTGTTGGCCACACTGTCTAGACACAAGCATACCGAACAATGTCAGGGTGCATCACGGTAGTTTCTTTGCAAGGTCCTGGTGAGGCTGTATTGAAGCATGACTTCACCATCCAGCACGAAGCAGTGGTGTTTCACGAGGATGCAGCATGGGCACAGAGCTGTTGCAGGACTGCTAGCCTCTTGCTGGGTACTCGGACACTGTTTCTAGGAGAGGGAGCTGGTTTCACAAAACACGAAGCCAATTAGTCACGCAGTTTGCACTTTCTGATTTCCAGGCTATTTGCCTGTCCTAAAGCAGGTTTAGCACAGCAGAAAGGTTACCACAAGGTCCTTGGTCTGTGGGAAAGGGAGAGATGCTGGCAACTGTAATGCAAAGCCTGGAGATGGTGTATTCACAAGTGAGCACAGCCATCACTGGATGGTGTGTGGGCAGCTAAAGATGCTGAGCTCTGCCTCAGCTGCTGACTGGTTACTGCTAGGACGTCTCTGATAGTCAACTCTTGTAAACTGTAATTACTTCTGACTAGAATGCTGGTCAGTCTAAGTTAGTGGATAAAATTTGGTTTGCTGTGTCAAGCTTTGTAACTATAAATTCTGACACTTGTTTCTGTAGGCACTTACCACAAGATTCTGTATAACCTGCCTTTAAATGTATGAGGAAGCTTAAAACATCTGTTGCCTAAAAATAATAAACTAAAATCTTCCATTCATTAGATATTGTATCCTGCATTGTGTTTCAAAAATCCACATTTATGTATGTATTGTGCTGTAAAATACATTTTATATAGTTGTGCCGTAAACACTTGTACATCTTTTACTGCTATTTGACCCAAAGAGCTTTTGTTTACTTTGACAGCAGTGCAGAAATGAAAGTGTTTAATCTTGTGTTAGTATAAATAAAATGTGATGTAACACTTTTGGTCAGATATTTATAGGAGGACTGCAGAAGGTTGTGTCAAGGAACTTAATGTTCTTATAAAAGCAAGATTAGATTAGGAGCAAAGAAAGTTTACATGGATTTGAGTGAGCAGACAATTATGTATTTTGGTTCCAGCATTTGACGCTGGCAAAGATATTTTTTTTAAATTTAAATATGCTTATGATAAAATACTGTGCCAAAAAACAGATATATGGAGCAAAAAGTAATGGTATATTGAGAATTAGTTTTCAGAGGACCCAGCTGGCAATATGAGAATATGCAAATGGCAGAGAAGGTGCTGGCATTTGTCTTCAGATAATTTGTGTTTGGCAACAAGTCTCTGGAGATGGGTAACTAAATTTGAAGTTTCCCAGGGGTATTTAAACATGGCAAGTGGAATAAGAGAAGCTCAGTTACAGAATTTGAAACACATGCTTATGTCACACAAATATTGTGCTCAAAAATACCTAAACAAAAAGATGGAATTCACATCTAAGCAGCAAAAAATGTTTTCTGTTTGAATGAAAAAAATAAGTTGTGTGAAGAAAGTTCTGAATTCTTTTCGGTTTTCTGCAATTTAATTGCACAGGGATATCACAGTTTGTTCCAGCTCACCTCCTCTTAATATGAACTTACTGTCTAAATTTCTACTGAATCTGTTAGATGGATTTTTAATTTCTTTGAACAACTACAGAAATACTCCAATGTTTTCTTTCCTTGCATCTATTGCCTTAATACTCGGTAGAATATGAGTCAATGCCAGCAGAAGTCATAATTTCTCTACCACAACATATGACTTGGAGCCATTTCAAAAAAATACCTCGTTTATGTTTGTCCTAGTTAAACAGCTCTGGAGATTATGTGTGGTTATGTTCTAGGAAACCAATGTAGAGCATTAGTGGGAGCTCACAGCTCTCATCCAAGATTGAGTCTAGCTGTGTGATGTGGCTTCTGCTTCTTCCTATGGTTTCCACATGCATGTGTGAAACCATCTGGATTGGTGCAAGTGGTCTTTGAACATAAAAATCGTTTCTCATCGGACTAGCAATCAGCTAGGGAAAATGTTACTTGGGCTTTTTTTCAAGGACTGTAAATTGTAAGATTGTGCTGCTGTTGATGTATTTGGGAAGCTCAAGTGGTCAGAGTTTAAAAACACAGGAACTGACAAAGTTTTTATGCTGCTCTTTGCTATTCACTACTAAGAATACTCTTATCTCTGATCTGGTTGCCTAGTCCTAGGCAAGTCAGTCTCATTTACTAGAACTCTGAATTTTATTTTAATTCTTCTTTTAAAATTTTTCTTCTTCCAGTTAGCAGACTTGAGGAGAGGGAGGCAGAACTCAAGAAGGAATACAATGCACTTCATTCAAGACATACAGAGGTAGGTCGTTATGCCAAGATGAATTCAGGTTATCTGTAAAAATGTAGATCTGTGGAAAACTTTGTGTTGTGAGCATTTGGGAAAATTATTGGATGTTCTGGTTTATTCACTGAGGCTTAGACATTTGTATTGCTAATGTTAGTTGTAACCAGGCTTCATGTGGCTATGTAGCTTTTCTCATTCATATCTAAGTGTCTATTTCTCCATGTTAGTTTGATTACATGCTTGTCAATTTTATAGCTTTGTCAGATATTTGAAGTTATAAAACCCAGGAATTTGCTTTTTCATATTTCAAAGGCAATTCTTCAAAGCACGCTAACAAACTTCAAAGAAATAGAAATGAAATTGCAATCTCGGTACTCTTTCCAGCAGTTTTCTGTGTTGGTTTTACTTGTACCATTGAAGGAACAAATACCTTCAAAACCCGTCCTCTTACTGAGATTCATGATTAAAAGAAGTCCCTGCCATACTTATTGCTAACTATTGAAAACAGTATTTGCTAATGAAGATGGGACAATTGGACTTTGTTAAATTAAATAAGAGCCACATTTTTAAAGTTGGTTCTAAAGCATAAAGGGACTTGCAGTGCTTCGATTTTTAGTAGCAGGTTGTCTTCCCCATGCAGGGGTGCTTACTGACTATGCTAGTATACTTATTTTAGTGAGGAAATCACTAGGTTCTCTGAATAATCCTGGTTAATCTGGAGTCCCAATATTGAGCACAATTCTCTACTCTGATTGCTTTGCCTTTGTTTGAAAGGTCAAGATAGCTGGTTTTAGATCATTCCTAACAAAGAGAGGAATGTAATACTGACTGTTCCTAGTTCAAAAGCCTACATGTGGGGAAAGGGAAAGCAAATTCAGATGTTTGATTTGGTTACCTTTAATGCTTCCTTAGCAATCTTAAGATGATTGTTATACTGATAACAGCTGAAAGTGGCTTGGAACCACAACCAACATGTAGCTCTTGAGTATTGCATGGCGACTTCTGCAGCTCCTAAATAAAGTATTCATATATTTACTGAAAACCTAATGTATTTAAGATCACATTTATTATTAAATAGTTGCTTTAGAGTGCTGCATCTGTTGAAAACTGAAAATTTAAGTAAAATGAGAAGTGACAAAGCTTAATGCTGCCCACTTAAGGTTTCCATCCTTTTGAACTGGAAGTACTTCAGAGTATTGTGTGCTTGCAGAGTTTTGATTTATTTTACTTAGAACCTATGGGTACTATCACAGTGGAAATGGTACAGGTTTTTATTGAATCCAACTTTTCAGAGTTGAAGATGACTGAATGTATTGGGCACCATTAATTCAATGAAATGCTAATGAAATGTTCTGAATATCTTTTTACATAGGTTTTGCTCCAAAATGGACAACAGCCTTTGCTGGTTTGATTCCAATTTATTAAATGCTTTTACATCTTAAATTCACTTTCTTTGGTGTAGGGAGAGGTGTTGTCTTGGGCTTTATTGTTACTGAGGTGACTCTATTCTTTCTTCATAAAGAAATAAGTTGTAATGCAACATGGTATGTTCCTACCTCTGTGCTCCTGAAATCAGTTCTCATGTTTTCTGTACTCGTTTCTTTCACCATGTTTACTTCCTTATTTCTTTTGTTTCCTCAGTCTCAGCATTTTTTCCTTTCTCATTTTTAATGTTTCACCTCTCACCATTTGTTTAGCCAACTCTGGCAAAATACTTAAGGAAATCAGGATGATGACGAAAAATTCATATTGCATAGCTTCTAAAAAGAAACACCTTTAAGTTAGGATATTTCTGCTTTTGTCTATGTAGTCTTTGATCTCTATCTAGGTGACAAGTGTGCATACACATTACTGGGGTACACAAAATTCTCAGGCCACAAACTGGCAGCTGCTGAAATACAACATGATGTGTATGAAAGATAGGACATGGAGAGTTGATGTGGTAATGGGTTTGTGGGCTGTGAAAGTTTAGGTCTGGGCTGGGAACTATGGACAAAGAATAGCTACCAGCAGTGTGGCTGCTTATAAAAGCTTGAGAGCCAACTGTGTGACTAACTTCAGGAAGTTAACTAGATATTCCTTATATTCATTTGCAAAGACATTTTGGAGCATGATTACAGAGACTGTTGTGAATCTTTTAAAGTGCAAACTTCCTGATGTACCTCACTCTAGTCATAGACTATCTCAGGAGGGCAGCATTTTAATGCTGATAACTGGTGTGTGTTTAAGACTCAAGGATTGAAATCCCTGGGGACTGGAAAGGGCTGTCTGATAATAGTGCCCATCTTCCCCTATCCCCTTTGTGATTTCCTGCTTCCCTTTCTCCCAACAAATTCTAGTATTTTAGGTCTGCGTTGTAACTTTATTTTAATGCAAGATACTTTGGCAAATATCCAAGTTACTTTAAGCGTTTAATTATCAAGTTTATTGACTTAAATATTTCTATCATGATACTTGTTTCTGGGATCTTTCTTATTTTTATGTTTTTCTAGGGTGGAATACCTTTTTCCTTCTGAATCAGCTTCACCATTGGCTTTGCAAGTGATCTCTATCTTTGGTACTTACTGAAATGGCAGTTGTTTTTTTCTTTCATTTGACCAAATAATAAACAGACCATTAGAAAGATATTTATTTTTTTTAGCTCTAAAATGTTGGAAGTGATTACTTTGACAGATGTTGTGTTAAAGATGTAACTTGACTGCATTTTTTGCAATCTTAATTTCTAGCAATTTTTTTCTTTTCTGCCTGTTTCTGGTATTTTCTTCCCTCCATACGCTCCCGTCCCCCTTTCCTCTTTAATTCACTGCTTAGTATTTCAGACATGGATGTCTGTTTTTTCCAACTTCTGACTTCACTGAGGCTCCGTAGTCATCTCGTCTTTCACCACTAACCCTGCCTGTCTGTGGCTACCTCTTTGCTGGAGATCACTGCCCAGCAAGCTTGCTGGCTCAGCAGCTCATGGGAATTTCACTTAAACGGTTTCAATCAAAATTAACCGAGACCTGCTTAAACTGCTTAAGCCATGGGAAGTTACACCAGTGATGCAAACCCAAGAACCGAATCCCTTGCTTGCAGTGTGTGTTGTGATGAATGCTGGGAGTGCTCCTTGGAGCTCAGCCTGCCAGAGACAGAGGTCTGCATTGCAGCTCCGGGACACCAGCCTGCCTTAGCAACAAGGTGTCTTTGCAGCTGCAGGGACAGCAGGGCTGCCTTGGCTTGAAAAAGCTCTGGAAAGAGGCTTTAGCCGCCTTTACCCTTCTGTTAAATTAGCCTCTATCTTGCTGCTCTCTGTAGAGCGGGAGGTGAGCTAATGGGTGTGAGTGGAATATATCCCCTTAAGCTTGCTCCCCTTGTAAGTCTATGCTTGAGCTAACTGGATTGTAAATGGATTAGGGTATGATAACCTGAGCAGTTGAGTTGGCAGATTGCAAAGTGGAGAGTAGCTGGGCATTTGTGGCAGGTAGTGAAGAGGATAATCTGTTTAGTCAGGACAGAATGTATGAATGCAGCCTGAACATGTTCTTGCATCCGTGGCGTGATCCCCTGCTTAGTTAACACACTCTGGTCCCTTGTCTTTCCTCTCCTTGCAGCTTATTTTGATCTTGTGCTGATCTTCCTCTGTTCTAAAGCTCAGAACAGATGAGCAATAAGGCAGTATGCTGGAGTTCCTGAATTTGAACTTCTGGAATCTAGCTATGCAAAGTCTCTTTTCTATCTTTCCCTGGCTATAAAGGCCAAGATGCAGGAAGTAATCGTACAAGGGCAGTAGGCTAGAAAGGTGAATGGTTGACGGGGGTCTAATCCAAAAATCTTCAGACCTTTGCTCTATAGACTTAGAAAGGAATTTTGTTACTCAGTTAGCTTTTATCTCAAATACTGTTCTGTTTAACAGAAAATTGACTTGTTATACTGCCTGTATAAAAGTACTCCTGCCTTTTACACGTATCTGTTGGTGTTTTTTGCCTTTGCAGCAAAGAGGTAATGTGTTGCTGCTAGTGACTCTTTCAGGGCAAACCCCCTGAGGAGGAGGTAAAGCATCTGTCTTTTTCTGCATAATTAATGGGGCACACTTTATAACTATGGCACTGGCTTTTTAAAGGCTTGGCTGTTTAAAGTTTATTACTCAGTTGGGAAACTGAGGCAAAGCAGTACTCTAGCATCTACTTGAGAGCTAACTAACACCTATGGCACTTCTCTGCACAGATTTCCAAAATACAATTATTATTGTTTTCCTGTTTAAGGAAGTGATGGTTTTTATCCTTTGGGAAACACAAGGCTAAGATGGCTCTATCTCCCTGACACACAGAATATGGGCTTAGTTTAATGAAGCATAATTGGGCCATGGAAGTTTCTCAGTGCTTTGCACTGATACAATGTGACAGAACAGTGAGCCTGTCTCTGGCATTGGGAATGTACTTTGTCAGGTTCATTTGGATAAACAGATATCCCCAGCAAGTCCCTGTATGGGGAACCAGGAAGAGAAGGCTAAGTGGTGATGTCTAGTTACAATTGTGACTAAGCACAGGTACCAGTCATACAGTCTTTTTGAGATTAGACTTTAGATATCTGTTCAAGCAAATAATGCTTAGCATAAGGCTTTAGAAAAACTAACAGCTTGATGCATAAAGCCTGGATTTAGCATCTTTATGTACTAGTGTATCTGCCAGCAACATCATCTTATATGTGGATAAAGATGCATCAAGCTCACCAGTGAGAATGATGCTTTTACTTAGGTGAGAAGCTCACCACAAATCCTTAAAGGTAAAAGGTAGTTACATGGAAGTATGTGTAGGACTTCTGTAATGAATCAAAGAGATTCTAGAAGTGTCTATTACCTTAATAAATCTAGATTACATGGGACACAGAAGGATCTATATATACACAGTTGGTCGCACATTCCCGAGGGGAGGAGCCGCTTGTGCCAAACCTGATTGGATCTGCAGGATGAACAGCGAGGGCTGTAGTGCTGAATCTGGTCTGACAGTAAAAATTACTAAAACCTGTCCTGGGGGAGTAAAAGCATTGACACAAAAAGGAAGGAGGAGTGAAAGAAAAAGGAAGGTATAAAGGAGATGCTCTCAACCTGGTTAAGGAAAAGGTGCAGGTAACAATGACTCCAACATGGTATATACACATTTGTTTGTGACAAAGAAAGTATCAGGCTTGTGTACATTGGGAGTGCTCATATTTGTAAGGGTAGGAGTAGAAACTAGTGACAGGCTGTTAATTCTCTCTCACTGGATGCTGAAGTTTAAGATGTAGAAAAACCTGTAACGCTTTCTACAGTTGTAGAACTTGTCATGTGCCATATGAGGAAACCAATCTGAATGTTTGTTTGAGATGGAAAGACATTGCATGGTTGTCACTTGCATTCAAAGGGAATGACTTTCCTGTTCATGCTGTAATGTCTTCAAAAGCTCAGTCAGTTTGTACGTGTTGTGCCCTAAAATGAGCTAACACAAGAACTGTGAAATGCTGTTAACTAAATAAGGTAGTTCTTCCAAGATCTGAGTTTAACTTTAATCCCATCAGCTAATGGTAATTGAGCAATGTATTTAATTACAACAATGTTGAAGTGATCTGTATTTATGATGTCTTCTTTGGGACAATTGGTCATATTCAAAATATTTGTGGACTTCAGGGGCAGCAAGGTGAGCTGTCAGTAGTAAAAGGTTATGGATGATTAAACATTGACTGCAACTTTTATTGAAGAGAAGGGTCGTAGATGTCCTTTTTATCTTCTGTCCTTTAGTGTAACTTTGGTAGGAATTGTGCTGAGTAGAAAGCAATTAAATCCATTTAAGTCTATTTTAAAATTGTTAGTAATATCAAAACTTTTTTCTTTGGATAGCTGAGTAATATAAAAACATAGCAAAACTCTTGATTTTGAGCACTGAGAATTCTAGTGTGTTAATTCATTAGACTTTTTTTTTTTTAATAAGGATGGCACTTCAAGGATATGCTGAGACTTGGAGTAGTTTAGATTGAAAAGATCTCTGGAGGTCATGCCATTCAAATCCCAGTGTTTTGGAGGGAGTCTTCAAAATTTTATTGTAGATGAGCAGTTACAGTGAGCTAACTTCCCAATAAGCTAGAGTATTTAATTTATTATTTCAACCTTTGGATTAGCTGATTTTTAGAAGTTGAATACATGCCCTGTGTCTCATGACTCTGCAGCATCAGCTGTGTAGTCCCCCCTGTCCCATGGGTAGGGAGGAAGGGTGAGGAATATTCCAGTATTGTCAACTTTCATCTTTGGGATCCTGGATTGAGGCAGTGTGTGGACTTTGCATGGTGGTACCACTGTTCTTCTGATTTTCGGGACATCACAGGCATGTATAGCCTGGATCTGTGGAGAAATTGCCATGCTGCACTGCATGTGCATGTAGAATCATATAATTCTATGATTCTGAATTGCCATGCTGCACTGCACATGTCCATGACACTTCTGGTTTTTCATCTTAGTTTTGTGTTCCCATAGCTTATACACTTTATGTGGAAGTATGTCACCTACAGATTTGCTTATTTTACCATCAGCATTGTTTTCTTCTGCAGAACAATACTAAGCTACATAGTCCTTTAAATTGACCTGCCCTTTAGTCTCTATGTGGGTAATAAATATGGTCAGACATTTCAGTACACAAAAGCATAAGCTGGGAGGAGGGAAGAAAGTAGGTTAAACAATGTACTTTGCAAAACATGAAAGTTGTGTGAGTTTTACTGACCCTGCTCTTTTTTTCCCCATGTGTTGTTCCCTGGAAAGGTACTAGTTACTTGACTTCTGTTCACTAGCTAAAAAGCATCACAGATATTCTGTTTAAAATTTTGCTTCGAGAAACCAATTGGTGTGCTGTGAATTGAAATGTTTGCAAGCTTCTGTACAGTAATATGTCTCCCATGATGAGGGAATCCATGAACAGGATACATAATAGTCTAATGTGCTTTTCAAAGTCATGTGGTGGGTTTTTTTCCTCTGGCATTTCCAAATTAATTTGGATTATAATAAACTTGTTTGTAAAACAATGCACAGAAACCATTGGAACAACTAATTTTGCTTGCCTAGTAGAAATAGAAAAACCAAGAAACATGGATAGTTGAAGGTGGAGCTTTCAATTCTTTTGATTGCTTCTGTGTATGAGCAAGCATTAAAAAAAATCAGAAAGCAAATGAGATGGTCCTAGTAAAACGTTGCATTCATAATTTTGTTGGAGGATAAATTTTGTAAGCTTTTGACAGCATTTAAGTATATTATATAATTTATCTAAAAATAGTAAGATGGGTTTTTTTGCTGGTCTGAATTAAATTAATTTAGTTCAGGTGAATGCAGGGAAAACCAGGATCTGTATGTAACCAGTGTTTACCATGTAAGTTACTGATTTATGGAATATCCATCAATCAGTATTTAAGCCAGTTCACCCTACCAGAAAAATCTCAGACTAAGAATATGTATTCATGTATAGCTAATGCTGGCAAGCAGTGTTTGTGGAGAAGCTGACATTAACTGAATTTAGTAGTATCCAGAAGTCAGGCTTACTGTCCTTGGACACATCAACCCTGACCTGAAAGTAACATGTAGAATGTAGGTTTCCAGGTCCTGCTGAATTCGGTCCTAATGTTTGCAACTGCCCCCAAAATAAAAGGTTATGTAATATTGGTTGTAGAAATGCCTGTTTATAACACTGTTCTGAAAGTATGTGTATACCCTTTCTTTAATTTCTTCTGCTATTCTAGTTTTACAGAATGGTATTTTTTTCTAGAGGAAGCCTTTGAGGTATGACCTGAATATGTCTCAGGAAAAAAGTATGCTAAATTCTTCTGCAGTACACCTATGATTTCTTTTTGTTTTGTTTTGTTTTTTTGTTGTTGTTCTGAGTGCTCTATTCATCTGTGAACGTGAGTGCTGAAATGCTAAAAATATCAAATGTCATGTAGGCTTCTTGTCAGGCTTTCCCAGTTTTCATTTTAAAGATGTATGTCCAAATCAACCTTTTGCAGTGATGCAGCGGTACCTGTTACTTCTCCCCATGCGTGTCCTGGATCAGTTACATGCTGAGTAGCATCATCCTTTGGCTGATTGGAATCGGGGTTCATTAAATAAGTCATGACTGCAGGACTTGGCATGTTGGCCTGTGGCTGTCTCTCTTAAAGGAAAGAGAGCAAGCAAGCAAAGCTTGTCTTGAGTGCTAGAAATCCATATGCACTCAGTCCTTTTTATGAGATGTCAGTCTAGATAATTTAAAACCAAACTTCACTTCTAGAAAATACAAAAAGCTGAAATTTATTTGAATGTTAGAAGGAAAAAAAAAAGATGCTGAGTTCGTATTTCTGCCTAATGATTCTTAGTCTGTGGATTCATTATGTTTAATATTTGAGGTGCATATTGTCTTACCTTCACAGTACTTTGCAATTAGACTATAGTGAAATGTACTGTCACATAATAAATTTTAGTATCTGCTGGACATATGAGGTCTTAAACAACCTCCAAAATAGATTTGAACACAGTACTTCTGTTAAAAACTTGTTTGTAATATCACATGCACTTTGTGCACCCTTGGGATGTTTCCTGTGCGTGAATGCACAAGTAAGTTCTCCAGTTGTTTTTTATTTATTATGGGCTTCTCTTCTGGTTTGTGGTTTTACACACTGTATAGTTTTGCTTTTTTCTTTATCTTCTACTTTAATGTTTCTGAAGGCTTTTACTATTTTTAGCATTACAGGGGAAGATTATATTGTATTGGCCAAGAATTACACAGTTGTACTAAAAGTAAATGTTACTAAATATTTCTTGCTGTTTCTCTGTTGTTTTAAACAGATGATTCACAATTATATGGAGCACTTGGAAAGAACCAAACTTCATCAGCTAACAGGGGGTGATCAGCTAGAATCTACAACACACAGTAGAATTAGGTAAGCTATTTATTACGCTCTCACCCTGAAATGAAAGAAAAAAAATCCATTCATTTGTGTTTGCAAGACTTTGTTCTTTAATCCCACAACAACAGTTTGGCTGAATCAGAAAGATTTGTTGTATGATTGGAATGCGGCAAGAGAATAGTGTAGAAATCAGTGGAAAGAAGCTTTTGCTGTCGTACTGCTAAACGTTGAGATATACTTTGTACATTAACCTTAAACAATTTCAGCTTTTTTGAGTGTTTGCATTTGGGCAGGCAGGGAAAAATGTCAGCAGCTGTCCCAGAATAATTGATATCTTGCTGTCACTTTGTGTACGGGTTGATGAAGGTGTGTATTGTGATACGTGTTTGTTCTCAGTGCTTGATGTGAATATATTATGCAGATTTTGAAGCTTTCTAGCCTATGAACTCTGTGTGGAAGGAGGGGAGAATAACTCCAGGGCTGGCTGTGTCTCTGCGTTGCTGCATAGATGCTGTGAGGATCACAGCGGATCGCAGCGTGAGGGGGAGGAGAGCGGTGATGTCATTGCTCTGGAGCTGCTGCAGAAGAGTAGAAAGCTGCTGCTGATGGCATTGTTTTTGTGGCAGCGGCTGAATGACAGACTTTGCCTACAAAGATACACCCTCGGCCCCTGTGTAGCCTTCTTGGTTCCGGCATTTCACCATGCCAGCGCAGCGCCATGAATCCTGGATGCATGCTGCTATTTGTGTTTGGCTTCGTTGGCGGGGCGGTGGTCATTAATTCGGCGATCTTGGTATCGCTCTCTGTTTTGCTGCTAGTGCACTTTTCTATTTCTACTGGTGTGCCAGCTCTGACGCAGAACCTACCAAGGATACTCAGGTACTCTGACCTACTGAACCTTGGCTTCATGCACTCTTTCTTTTTCTCTGCTTTCTGTTTTCCTTTCAAACAGAAAGAGCAAGGATCAATTAGAGATGTAAATTACATGTAAATTATAAATTCTTTGGAAACATAATATTTATGGACTGGGACATGGCAATATTTATTTTTATACACTCAAATTTCTTTGCCTTTTATTTAAGCAAGTACAAGGTCAGTTTGGTGGTTTGGTTCTTCGGTGGTTTTTTTTTGAAAGCTATTACATTGGTTTATTGTAACCTGCAAAAAAAAGCTGCAATGATAATGTCATGGATAAAGCTCAGGTTTAGTGTATTGTCAGGTCCTTGGCTGATCTCATGTAGCCATAAACATATGCAGTCTGAGGCCTTGTACTATTAAATATTTCTTCTTTTGATTAAAAGAATTGTGTAAGATCAGTTAGTTGATGATCTCAAAAACACAGTAATTAGTTGACTGCATTATTTTAAAAAAAATCTGATTATTGGTTGGTGGGGGAAAAAATCTTTCATTATTTAAGCGTTAGTACTCCTAAAGCATATTCACTATTGTTCAGCCAAATGTTATCCCCTTCTCTTTTTCCGTACTTGTGTGGCAAGCTGCCAACTCTGTCCCCCCTCAAGTTATGTTCTGTTTGTCCTAGTTGCCTTGAGCAGTAGCAGGGATGAGTTAGAATATTGTGACCAAAAGTAATCTTGACATGTTTTAGTACTATAATTACAAAGGGAAAGCAGTTGGAAAAGTTTAAGAATGTAGCTTTCTGACCTGAAAACTTGACATACTTTAATTGTGGTTGTAAATTTAATAGTAAACTTTATTTAAAAAGGGAAAAATGCTGGAAAATAGTGCTCCCTGAAAGAGCTATGTGACTTTTTCTCTGTAATACATGATGGATGTAAACTTTCTATGGTAGTACACTTTTAACTTGGTTCTCTGAGCACAGAAGTGTTGTTCCAAAGGTTTAAAGCCAACCAATAAATACAAATTATTAATATCTGATAATAAATGTGTATGAATATTTAAATACAAAGAAATAAAATAAATTTGAAATGTAACTCTCTACAGACTGATCTAGTTAGTAAGGCTTTGCTAGTTTAAAAGGGGGGAAAAAACCCAAACCCAAAACAACGCCCAACTCTGAAAACCAAAGCGAAGTATTGAACTTCATGTTCAGTAACATCTATTAGATTATTTTTTTTATATATATTTAAGCAGTCAGATGGCTTGAGAGAGGTTTGTTTTGTTGTGTTTTGTTTTGGTTTTTATAATGTGCTTTTGTTCCCCTAGAGAATATTTAATGGGTTTGAGGGGTTTGGGGAAGCTATGCTTTTTCCTGCCCCTAGTAATTTGTTTTAGGAATTACAGGTATTTGAACTCAGTTCCTTAGTTTTCTATTCATTTAAAAAAGATAAATATATAGGATGGAGGAATCTAATTGTAGAAGAACTGTTTCTATTTTTTTAACACTAGTCGGATTTTAGAACAGAGCATCTGGTTGCTTATCCTAAAGGTTCCTGTAAATGCTTCTGTACATCACTTCAGAATATTAGTTTAGGCTTTTAAAACACGTGTCTGCTTTCTGCCCACTGTTGTATTTACAGATATTTCTTGGACGCTGGGGGAGTAGAAGGGGTTCTTTGCTTTCTGGTCAACAACCAGTGAAATAAGTTGAAATTGCTTCAGTCTAATCAGATACTTTCTTTTAATGCAGACATGTACATAATAATAATAACATTCATTTCCAAAAGAAGCCCCCTTTTCAAACTTAATTTACTGCGTAGTCTTGCAATGCACCTGAAGTGTGTTTTAGCACATCAGAATAAGTTCATTATAAAATTTTTTTAAAACTGCTGCAAAAAAGCAAATGTCAGTTGTGAACTTTTTTGGTACACGTTTTCTTTAAATTCTCTCTTCTGAAGACTGCAAAGAAAAGCTTTGTGGCATATCCTGCAAGTAAGCAAATCTGTCTGCTCTGAAGCATTGCTCCGGGAGGTGTTTTCCAAAGTGAAGGGCCCTTCACAATGCATGCTTTATCATTGGCTTTCTTTTCCACTGAAGGGCTGCTTTTTTTCCTTTTTTTTGTTGCTGGACTTCTTAACCAATGAAATGGTTTCTGTCCGTCTTTTGACATAATCTAAGCTTATGTGGTATGTCTTTTGTTCCCCACACACATTAGAGTTGTGGGAAATCAAAAGAAAAGCAGAACCTGTTACAATAGTGGGAATCATTAGAACCAAATTCTGTTTGGTTCTATGGCTGTATTTATGAAGACGTTTCAGCACAGTTAGTTTGCAGATGCTGGAACAGTATCTGATGCTTTTTATTTTGTAACCCTGACTGATTTTGTTTTACTTGCTTTGCTGCCTACCTTTCTCTGCTAAACTACTTCTGAATTAATAACGTGGAATAATATTTATGAAAGGCCAAGATACATGCAATGTGAGAATTAGTTGCAAAGACTTTTGTAACAAGGAGCATCTTGGTACACCTGGACTGGAAAGGTTCATGCCAATTAAAATTGTTTGCTATTTGAACATTGGGGGGTTTTGAGATGTAAAATTTACCAAAAGGACTTTACTGCTTAATTGCTAAATACAATCCCTTCTTGACTACCTCTTCTCCTAAGTAAACAAAAAAACCCAAACTAAACCAAAATTATAAAAATGCTTAGCTTTCCCTTTTGCTTTTAACATTCCCTTTCATATTTTTGTATGTAACTTATATGCAGATACTAATTGTGCACAGAATTATGCCTAGGTTATGTTTAATTTGTGAAAAGCCTTGCAAAAGAAAGTATATGTGGTTGTGATTTGACTTTTTATAATGCAAAAATGTGAGATCTTTCAGATCCCTAGTATTTTGTCTGGATTGTCTCTGCAGGGGTACTTACGGGCAATGCTTTCAAGAAGCATAATTTTCTGCCGTCACTTGTGCACACTTTTATCTTCTGTCTTCAGTATACTTAAAGCTGTGCTAGTTGATTACAGTCCTTTTTTCTGTATTTCATTGTTCTGACTGAACAAATACTTTGCTTTATCTCAATTCTATGCCTGGCTGATATTTTTCCTTTTCAGGGCTGGCTGTAGCATCCTGTGAGTTGCATTCTATACAATGTTTTTGTCTCTTGCTAGCAGGAAGAATTAATCTCTTCGTTTATTGATCACACTACTGGTGGCAAGATTGACTTGGGGATTTTTTTTTTTCTGAGGGTCAATATATGAAGCTTTGGAATTTCAAAACATTTGCCTTACACAAGTGATAAAGATAGCAGAGATGGTAAAGACTTGGGATGAAATAATTTGCCTTACTGGCACAAGCTTTTGTGCAGCTTTGGTGTGAAGTAGAGTGTTGAACTGATCTTGGTTAAAAGTACATAATTTTTGGCTGGGCTACTTTTAACATTGGTAATTCCTTGACCCATTTTTTTTTTTCAGTTGTACAAATTTATGTAATCCCTGTGATCTTTAGGAGAAAAATACCATACATTTTGAGAAGAGTTGGACTTTAAGCGGATTGTTTATGACTTCTGCAAATACTGCAGTTAATGATTTCTGTTCTTTTGTTGAAGTTGTGGTACTGTATCTAACCAAAAAAAAAAATTGCAAAAAGTTATTTTTAAGAGTGGCTGCTGAAAACTGTAATTTAGTCTGAAATAAGGAAACATTTTCATCTTACGCTCCTGTTTGTGTTCCGTTTCTGTAAAACTTTTGTTTACTATGGATTAGTTACAGTGCAATCAATAACTGCTGTCTGAAGCCATGGAATAGGCTATTTGCAATCAAACAATGTGAAACAAAGAATTATCAGGTGCTGTAATACAAACTGTGTATGCTACATTGTATATTTAATAGAGCATAGTGTATGAATGTTTGAACTTACAATTTTACCACTTCCCTGCTGATTTCAAAGGTGTGCAGGAAAATAAAATGTGTGATGTCTGAAATGGCTGAAACCTGTCTCTTTCAAACAGAAAGGAGCGTCCAATATCACTGGGCATCTTCCCATTACCTCCAGGAGATGCACTACTTACACCTGAAACTCAGAGAGAAGCAGGGGAAACTCCTGGTTCAGAGCACTGGAAATCCCATGAGCTAAGCCAGCCACGGTCCCACACAAGCCTAAAGGTAACCACTCAGCTTGGCCTGCCTTGTGTGTTAGGAAACTCCTGTAAACAGATTATAGATCCTCGGTGAGGAGAAAAAGCAAATTGAAGGGGAGGAGGGAAACCTCTAAATCATCTTTGTGTAAGCCAATTATGTTGCTTACTCAAATGAGCCTTGAGGGAACTTACTTGAAGAAATGGAGTTTGGGATGCATTTTCCAAATGAGTTGTAATACAGGCTAGTTCTCCTCTTACTCGCAGGAGTGGTCTTTTTCATTCTGACTAATGACCCTTTCCAAAGGTCAGTCACTTGATCTTTACACACTAGATAATGTAACTAGATAGTGTAAACAGGTCTGATGGTTTGATATTGTTTTAGAAGGAAAGCTTTAATTAGTACACAGGCAGCCTCTGCCTACTATCAAGTGTATAGTGTAGGTATACCACAGAGTTGAGAATGACCTAACTTTCCTAAATTAGCCTGTGATTATGATTTCCGTTACATGTAGTTTGGCTATAATTCCTGCAATTGTTCTGTGTTCCAACAGTGAGAGAGTGGCATAGAACAAACTGCAGAAATGGAAAAATGGGGGAGTGGTGTTAGTGTAATGAATCTGGCAGTTGGGACTAGGGTGCACTAACAACAGAGCGGGAGGAGGGATCTGCAAGGTGAAGAACTCCACAATGTGTAAAGTCTCCCTGTATGTTTATCCTGATGAGCTTTTTTTGGAAGACTATGGACGCACTGTTATTTCTGAAAAGGCATATAGCTGAGGGGAATTTCCTCATAAGTGAACTTAATACATAGCAAAGGAATATTAAACTGGTAAGAATTAAAATGCTGTGTAGAAGTAATTGGAACCCAGACTTTATTTTTTTGCCTAGAGGTCAAATGGAGATAATGGGAAGTGTAAGTAATGGTTAATTATAAACATACCAAAGTGACAACAGGAGTTTGCATCTAAAAAATTGTCACTTAACAAACTCTTGGCTAGGACCATTTTTGGATCTTAAATTTGCCCTATTCCCTTCATCCTGTCCCAATTAACATCAATAAATTGACAGGCTTTAGGAGAGCTGATTGAAATACAGCTTAAAGTTATGACTAAGAGTAGGTGGAGATGAGGTATAAAGGGAAATCTCTGATCCCATCCTGTCCCTTCAGAAAATTATGTTAGTTACTGTATATTGTCAGAATAGTCTTCTTGGTATAGTTCTAAAAATAATGCGCTCCTAAAAGAGTTTATAAAACAGCACAGATTGTAATTTTCAAACCTAGTTAGTAAGGAAAAGTTTCTTGGGTTCAAAGCGGCATTTTTGCTTTTCAGCTATGAATGTGAAGTACTTATGAAGTGAACCTGTTGAATAACATAATATATTGAAGTCATCACCAGAATTTGAAACTTTTTTCCCTAATACTTTTATTTCCTCTACAGTCTTTTTAACATCAAGTAAAAGGCACAAGCAAGATTCTGCTGCTTTCAGGCATCTTTTTTTCCATTCATGTATGAGCATTTCATTAATGGTCAGTGTTTCCTCTAAAAGTATCACAGAGTAGGTGTCAGGGAGGAATCCACACGAAAAAGACTACATATCCTATAGCCTGTACAATAGTGACATTGCTGGATATCATTTTAAGACAACGTATACTTATGTACCATTCATTCTCTTCTGCTTATTTCTGCAAAGCATTGCACATGAGCTTCTGCTTCAGATTTAATTATCTAATTTTAAAACTAATTTTTCTTTTTTCAGGAAAAGTCTTTTGGCAACATAGCAGATGTGACTTTTTTGGCAAAGTCAGTGTGGCACTGACTTTCAAATGCTTAGGCTTTGAGATATTTTGATTAATTCATTGTCACTTAATGGAATTGCATTTCATTTTCCCCAATTTTAGAATAAGCATTCATGATAGTTTAATCAGTATAGTTTCCAAGAGTTAGCTAAAAAAATACAGTAGATAATAAAGTCAGAAATGTAGAATAGATGGGATTATTTTAAATTCCTTTAAGGAAAGGACCATTCCCTTCACTTTTCTCTTGTGCTATCAAGCTGTTTTTCTTGAGCTCTGTGTATGAAAGTCAGTGATCAGTCTGGGCTGCATTAGTTAGTGGATGCTTTTGGAATACAAAGATGTAGAAATGCTTGAACAGAGCCAGCAGCTCTGTTGAGGTTTTATTCCTTGTTTGTATGAACTCTGGATTCCCTTGGTAAGGGCTACCATTTCCTCCTTTCTGTATCTGCTTGCTGAAGTATGAATCATTATCCAGCAGCTGAAGCTCACCAATTCAAAAGGCAATTGGGTAAATTGTGTAGCTTTTTTTTTATGGATACAACTGATCTCATAGCACTTTCATATGTTGCTTTTGTTGCCTTTTATAACTATGGGTAAATGAACATGTTTTATTCCTTTGGAGGCATCTGTTAGTTCACTGTATTTCTGAATAATTTTGTCAGAATATCAAATATTAATAATTGGTTATTTTGGAATTTACTAAAAGAGGATGAAAACCAAGTAATTGATAGGCAGGTCTTGGAAGTGCTGAATTTTGTTTCTAGGGCTTGCAGATTCCATGTGGAGATGTCACTATAGGATGCAAGCGTAACATTTATGCTGATATACATAAATGTGTATTTTCCTCCTTGCCCCCACAAATTAAAATCTTATCTTTCCAGGAAGTTCCAAAATTAAGAATTTAGAAATAAAATTCTTAATAATTTTACACTAAGTACAATTGAGAGAATGTGTGTCTGTATGCAGGTCTCTTGTTTTTTTTAAATAACCTTAAAATTCAATTTCAATTCCTTCTCAGAAAGGGTTGCTAGCAGTATGATGAATTATTGCTTCACAAAATCTAAACTTGCTTTGTTCTTGACAAGTTTAGGTTTCCTGAGCTAACAGATACATTCTCTTTAAATGTCACAAACTTGTCTACGAGCCTTGCATTCATCTCTGATTCCAAAACAAAACCCTAAAAGAACTTCTGATAAAAACCTACCATCCTGCCTTCATTTTGCTTATACCAGCCTCAGTGTTTCATCTTGATTTTTCCCAAGGAGATTCCTCTAACACTGTATGCTAGAAAATACTGGCCCAGGCAGACAAATTTGCTTTCATATCTGCAGTGAGCTCTTGTTCACTGTTACATGCTGTTTAAGTCACAGTTCAAACATCTGGATGCTGGTATGGCACTGGTCATGAATTGAGGCATAAGATGTGAATAAAAGGAGACAAAGTCTAGAAAAGGGCTGTTCGTATTATCAGGTAGTAGCTTCTAGTTGTATCAAACACAGTCTAGCCTGCCCTTGAACACATTGCCTGATGCAGCCCTGTCTGAGTAATGATTATAATCTTGAGTCTAGCAGCTGGATTGATAGCCATACTTGTGGTTCTTGATATAGTGTCACTGGAATGTAAACTGTTGCCAGGCTTCAGCTTTTAAGAAGGAGCTCTTTACTGGTGTTCATAGTTGATCTGAAATCTAACCGGACAAGTAGTCACTGCAGTTCAATGTCTCATTCCCAATGTCAGTCAGGGCTTACAGTTCAGACGGGAAAGCACATAAAAAGGGTTTGATTGAAGTGCTTGCAAATACTGTATTTTGATTTCAGTTAAATGCATGCTCAGCATCAGTGTTTCAATGTCTGCTTTTTAAAAGTAGGTATTTTAAGATATCATGCACATTTTGAACAATTAATTTTTTGATGGCTTTGGGAAGTTTCTAGCTGCACAATGAACTGCTGAATGATTATTAATATGGGAATGCTGCCTGTTGTCTGGAAGACTTAACAGAAAAGCAGCCTGAAGTTGTGACTATTAATTACTGAGATCAAACATTAGTATTAAAAATAAGGGCATGTTTTATGTAGCTATAACCTCCTTAACAGAAGTGAAACAGCTGTAGTCTAAAGATGAATTTGGCAGTACTGGCTTGAAGTATACTTTCCATTCCTGTTTCTTTGCATTTGTGTATTCTTCAGTAAAATACAGTAATTTTGGTGTTTAGTTTATATGCCTAACTCTTCTAACAATACTTTAATTTGTGTTCATTTTCCTAATGGTAATTGCCCAATTTTAGGATGAGCTTTCTGATGTTAGCCAAGCAGACTCAAAATCTACTACTCCAGCATCTACAGCTGCTTCAGATGTACCCGCACTGCCTGCTGAAACTCCTCGAAAGGAAGATGCTGAAGGGCTTGCAAAGGGTACAGATAAGCCGAATGAGAAGCTGGACATAAGCAAGAATATTGAAGTACAGGTAGCTCAAGAGACAAGAAATGTGTCCACTGGTGAGCTGCTTTAACTTTTTAGTGTGTGGTTACTATGGACTTCATATTTAATCTGTTGTGAAATATGTTAATTGTTGTGCCACAAATGAGGTGTTTTTTTTTTACTCGGTATCTTTAGGAGTACAGAATATTGGTAAAAGATAGAAGTCTCTTGTTTATTGGTGCTTTAGTCCTTATTTTTCTAGAATCAGAATTATTTATGACATTTCTTTGTAAACAGCAGAAGTGGCACTCATCTAGACACAAAAAGTCATGAGATGATAGACATCTGCTTGGTTTCGATTGCAGAAATATTAGGAAATAACTACCATTGGATGACTTAAGTTAAAATCAGGAGACACTTGGAAATTCCAGTGTCTGCACTAGAGTATCAAAATCTATAGGTCTTTTCATTTAATTACTTTGATAAGTCTGTGAACAGAAGTCTGAGTTGGTGATTGATTAATAACAACCACATGTAGGTAATGTCGTATGTCACGGTGATTTTGTTTATGGATATGTACCACTTGCTTTTCTGTAGGTGGAAATGAAGGTGAAGAAAAATCTGAAGTTCAGGCAATTATTGAGTCAACTCCAGAGTTGGATATGGATAAAGATCTCAGTGGATATAAGGGTTCCAGGTAAGTTGTGTGTTGTGATTTGAGTAGGAAGACCAATTTTAGAAGGTACCAGACTTGGGTTTTGAACTCATGACTTCTTTAGAAATCTTACCAGACTGAGATCACACATTATGGATCTCCTACTTCTGTGACCTTAATTCCCCACATTCCTCACAAGGCTTTAAGTGCAACAGCAGTTCTTTATTCTGTTGCTACACCTGATGAGCATTCAAGGTATTTCATGTTACGCCAGACTTAAGAATGCTTTAATATTCTTTCTGTATTTCAAGCAAAAGGTCTATACCAACAGGCCTTTTGTCCCTAGGTCAAAGTTTCAGTGTACTAGCAGTTTCCAAGCTGGGCCCTTGTGTTTTCATCCATATTTTTAAAATCTGGATTTAAGACTGCCTTTGCAAATGTTACAGCATGTTTTTTGTCAAATTCTGATGGTGGAATCCTAGTGTTGGCAGAATGCTTTTGCTTGCGTCTGCTTCCTTTCAGGCCTTTGCTTGTGAAGGATAACATTTCTTTCAAAAGCTCTGAAGCCCCACAAAAAATAAACAAGTGCTGGTTTAGTAGCAGGGGGGTGGGGTGCAGGTGCCTGATCTTTTAGGCAAGCCCTGAACAATTCAGGGTCTAGCTACAAGTCCTTCAAATATGTTACAGGTCTGTGTGTTTCATTCGTGTGATGAGATGGAAAAAATTAGCTTGTATAGTGAATGCTAATGGCATAAGATCTTTGTGTGAAAGGAGCTCCTTTTCTGGTGAGAGGAATATTCTGATCTCTGGTTCTCTTGTGTTCTTGTTATATTAAATGACTTAGTTTGGCTGAGCTGTCTGTTCTTTAGGTATTTGGGCTGACTAAGTCCTGATGGGGCTGAATTTCTATATGCCAAAACCTGATATGCTTTAATTTATTAAAATCCTGACCAGCTCAATATCAGCAGCTACCTCAAGTCTGGCTTCTTGATGGCAAAGTAGTATTTGAAAATAGAATCTAGTACTCTAAGCCAACAGAAAGCTTCTGAGAATTTTACTTTTGTTTTTTTGGGGGTAACACGAACTACTGGTACAAACACAGAAAATTTTCTTCATTGTGGGAATGTTTTCTTTCTGCTTTTTTATGTCTTGTTTTAATTCTTTGAACAGCACTCCTACCAAAGGCATAGAGAACAAAGCATTTGACCGTAATACAGAGTCACTCTTTGAAGAGCTGTCGTCTGCTGGTTCTGGCCTAATTGGCGATGTGGATGAAGGTGCAGATTTACTGGGTAAGAAAGGTTATTTAAAGATGCTGTTTACAAGAATTTTCCTTATTAGTGGAGTGCTTAATTATCCTTGCTGGATTTACTGTTAGGATTCATTTGCATTAAAACCTTTTGAATGTCATCCTAAGGTGGTCATTGGAATGCAAAAACCAAGAGAAAGTGTAATGATACCAGCCTTAATCTTTTGGGGCACACTATTCTCTGTTCCAGTTTTCCCCATGTGTTCTCTGATACAAGTATTTTTATCTCGAGCAGGGATTTTTATCTTGATCTAGTTTTAGGTAGTTTAATTCAGATTGTGCCCAATCTGTAATGGCCTGAATTTATCACCTCTCTTTGGAATTTAACCTGTAAGAGAGAATTGCAGCAGAATGCAATGGTGATAATTTGAGAATCAAACCATTAACTGAAAGGGGAGGGGGAACTCGCGTTTCTCTTCCCCCTAAGCAGCTTGCTGCCACTTGTGTGCTGACTGAACAGAATGTAAGTTTGGGGAATATTAATTGATCGGGGCAAAAAGGTAATTAAAAAAGGGTCTTTCTATAAAAAACAAGATATTTTTGGCCATATTAGTTTTCAGGCCTCATTTTGACATCATGAAAGCTGGTGCTATGGAATATATAAAATGCTGATGCAACTCTTGTGTGTTTTAGAAATGGGTTGTGTACAGAAAATCAGTGGTTTGTTTGCTTCTGTTGTCTGACCTTGCAAAAATACAGACTTTTAGTAGTAGTATTTAGAATTGTTGTGTGTGTAATCTGGATAGCTGGTTGTTTAGTGTTCCATCAGAAACTTACTTTATTTACGTCAAGTAAGTGACATTTCTGCAAAATATTAATCACTAGGAGTAATGGGCCTATGTCCAGTCTTGAGAGATGGTTTTTCTTTGTTGTCACACTCTGCTGCTTTGAATCCTGAGCAGTGATGACCACTGCATCCTTGCTGGAACATACTTCATCCAAACCTCTCGCATTCTGTTGTCACAGGGATAACTAATGATGCATTCTGCATGCAAAAATACAGATACTGGAGAAGTATTATCATAGCAACTTCCATCCCTTAGCTATGTGATAAATTGTTTAAAGAAATCAAATTACTGTCAGGACTTCCTCATAAAAGATGCTTTGTTTTCCATGGGCAAAAATAATACACTTTTTTAGTATAACCTATCAAAAGTTTGTCACTGACTTCACTACCATTTTCCATAAAACTACTGCTAGAAACACTGGTGTGTGCAAAATGAACACATTGTTATAATTGCATTTGTGATGCAGAATGTGTTGGTCTAAAAGTTTTACTATATAATAATCATTTCACTTTGAGCACAACCACAGTCCAAATTACTTTGTGTTACTTAAGTCACATCTGCATTGAGGATAGTTGGTGTGTTTCAAGCATTTGGATGTGTTCTAAGTGAGCGTTAAACTTTAGTTTGGAGTTCTGTTAAAGTAGTTAATTGGGCTTCTCTAATCTGTTTTCTCTTGGGCTGCATACCCAGGGGAATATTCTGGTGTGTATGCTTCTTTTTTAAAAAAAAATTCTTTGAAATCTGTTGCTTCTACAGTTAGGCATTCATGGCTGCTGCTCTCATAAAATGTTCTCTGCATTTTTTCCCTGCTTGGTAACTTTTTTTTTTGCCTTTGCACTCTTGGCTTTCTAGTTTTTGTCTTGCATTATAAAGGATCCTGAAATCTGTTGGAAGTGATCCTAGGTACTTTTATCTGTGAATACTGAAAACATTTTAAAAGCAATAGCCATTTGAATAAAACATCTTGATGACTGTGTAGGGGATTTCTCCAGATATTGATAGAATAACAATAGCTGATCTAAGTGCCTTCACTATTAAATGTCATTTACTTTTAATCCAAAACCTAGAGAGAAAAATTCCAAAAGGGGGAACTTTGATTTGCGTGTCTATTTTTGATTTTTTTTTTATTGTTATCCAAATATTTAAGTCTTCTGTTACTAAATTTGCTTAGAAGATTGTGTTCATAGAGTATTTTAAAAGGCCTCTACCATTAAGGTACCTTTTTAATTTGTTGTGTTAATCTTGAATTAGCATAATTTCTGCAATCATTAGTGTGGTAATTATTTTGCTGTGCAAGACGTACAATAATTATTTTCTGCCTGAAAGGTTATCTTTTTAAAAACCTGCAAATCATATTACTTTAGGCATGCAAACAATAAGGTGAGAGATTATTTTCCATAAATTTAAATAGTATTGTAGTAGTTACATGACGAGTTAACTTTTTTCCATAATGGCATGTTCATTTGAAACTTACTGACTGGCTTAGCATTTCTTCCAAGTACTGTGTATCTAAGTTATTTCACAGAAAATGAAATTTTTAAGTTACTGATTTTTATAAGAGGTCTAAGCAATAGAAATGGTTGTGACAACTTTAACATCTGCCTTTCATATAAATCCTGCTTCTAATCACATCACATTCCACTTCAAACTTTTGGTGGTGGCTTTGTTTTAATTCACTCTTACTTCATAAGTCTAAAATATTTTATTGCTCTTCACTCATACTACACCTTACATGAAATGTTTCTTGTTCTTGTTTTTGCTCTACATGGAATGCATGGCCTTTAAAGACCATAATTTCTTTGGTAAGGTATAATTTGCTCTGGGGAGATCTGCAGGGCTTTTGCAATCTGAGCTTTATAATTCAGCATGTCTTGTGTCTATAATTGATATAACATGGTATAAATGACAATTGAGCATTTAAAACGTAACTTTTTGTGGACTAATACTTCCCCAGTGATGCCATGTTAGGTTTTTGACTTAGTAGTAATGTAACCTCTTCAAAATGTATAGATTAGGTGGTGGTAGCACTAACTAGAAGCCTGTAGTTAGCCAGGGTTGCCTTAAGGCTTTAACTGAAGGCGGATTGGGAAGAAGGTGGAGGGGAAAGCTAATTGTAGAAGGTAGGTCCTGATACTTCAGATAGCTCACAGTTTTCTGACAAATCTGTTATGTCTAACACCAGCTAAATTTTTACGTAATGGCAAAAGAGGTTTTGTGAAAACATCCATTTTATCTGCTGATTTCATGCATTTGTTTCCTTTGGAAAGGAATGGGTCGTGAGGTTGAAAACCTTATTTTGGAAAACACTCAGCTGTTGGAGACAAAGTAAGTGAGAATGTGTATGTAAAAAATCCCACCCTTCTCTGTTGTTTTGTTATATCATCAATATCTTCATACACAGAAAGTCGAAAAGTTCTACAAATGTGCTTTAAGTTCTAAGAGCAGTGGCGGTGTAAGTATTTTGAATATGTAGGTATATTTGGCTAAATATATAGGTTAGTTGGTATTCTAGACATTAAGGACCTCATAAGCAAAAGCTGCTTTTATCCTCGTAAGGCTACAAGAAATGCAGTGCTATATTCTAGTAAGATTAACTCCCTGCCTTTTCTGTTAGAAACACAGCTGTAACTGCAGAAGTTAATCCATTGGAGCACTGTTGAGGAATTCAACCTCTTAGCAAACTGTTCTGAGTTATGAGTACTTTTTTCTAATACAGAGGTGTGAAGGTATTTGAGATCTGGGGGAGAGAGGGTTTGACCTATTTTAGAAAGGTGTATCTTTAGAAAATTGTAGGTCTCAACATTCAAGAATAAAATCAGGTTGAAGCTAAACTACGAGACCATAGTCATCCTTGTAATGGTGTGTTTTAAATGTTTGTGTAGAAATGCACTGAATGTAGTGAAGAATGATCTGATAGCAAAGGTGGATGAATTAACCTGCGAGAAGGATGTACTGCAAGGTGAATTAGAAGCTGTAAAACAAGCAAAACAAAAGCTTGAAGAGAAGAATAAGGAACTGGAAGAAGAGCTGAGAAAGTAAGTTACATTCCATGGTTGTAAAAAAGAAAGAAAAAACCCCACTGTGGTATCTAATGAAGCTGTTTTTTATTTTGTATTTAGAGCTCGTGCAGAAGCAGAGGAAGCAAGGCAGAAAGCTAAAGAGGATGATGATGTAGGTGTATGTGTGTGTGTATTTTTGTATGTATAATTCATAGTGGGATATTTGAAGTTCATGTGTTTAGCAAGTGCTACTAAACTTTACTGCTTAAGTAGTGATAAACTTCCTCCATGTATAGAAAAGATAGAAGATCTAAAGAGCACAAGTAATCAAACTGACCATGTCTAGTTTTCTTTCTTTCCTCTCTGCCCATTATTGTGTGTCACATTCTTTTTGAAGAACTGGTTTTTATTCAGATTATACTACATAAAATGGACAGGAGGAGAGGAAGGAAAAATTGAGTTAGTTTTACAAAGCCCCAAATTATTTGGAATCTGGAATTGTGCCCTAAACTGACTTTTACCAGGAGGCGGAGGCTGACTCTGCAAGGGCCTACTGTGCTCCTTTGTCCTATGTTTGCTTTTTTTGTGTGTTCAGAGTGATGTCCCCACCGCTCAGCGGAAGCGTTTTACTCGTGTTGAAATGGCCCGTGTTCTGATGGAAAGAAATCAGTATAAAGAGAGGTTGATGGAGCTTCAGGAGGCTGTCCGATGGACTGAGATGATAAGGTAAAAGGCTCTTTTATAAATGATAGAGCTCCTTGGATTTTAGAGGCTTTTGATTTTTAACTGCAGAGTGATCTGTCAGTAGGTTAGGGTATGAGGCCTTAGTTGCCCTTCTTTTTATCTCTCTACATGCCCATGAGTAACCTTGTTTTTAAGTTACAGGCACGTAACTTGCCTTGTCAAAATGAGTTCTTGGTGAGACCTCAGTGAAGATGTGTTACTTCATATGGTGTGAAATAAGCTTCCCTTGAAAAAAGGGTGTATTTTGGAACAGTTACAAAACTTGGTAATCCTAAATGACATTAGTTTGGTGGACAGGAAAAATTACTGTGTGTATGTATGCATGTACCTTAAAGCAGTTGGCCCAGTCATCAGCTGAGATGTCAAAACAGGAATAACATACAGTCTTTAGAGTGTAATCCACGTGTAAAGAACTTGGGTTGTTCAAGAGAAAACAAACCTTGCAGAGTTTTAAAATTGTATTAAATATAAGCAATAAAGGTGGTCATCTGGTCTAATATGCATCCTGAATATTGAGTTGTCTGGAACGTATGATTTTAAAAACAAAAGTCTTCTGCTCCGACCTCAGCCCAGCTTGTTCTTGTGTCCCCCCCAGCAGTGCCTGTGTCCATGCCCAAAGGTAAGAGTGTCATTTGGTGCCGCCTGCCGGTCTGGTATAACAATGGCACCAGATTTTTTCTGTTGTCCTCAATACATGTGAGTCATTTGGGCTCTGAGTCTGAGAGGAAAAATACACATTCCCAAGCAGTCGTGGCTTGCTTTTCTATAGCTATTGTCTCCAGTAGAAATTCTCTCCTGTCTCTCTTATGCATCTATGGCTTCGGGAACAATCACTTTATCATTCATTTACTGATGTGTTGAAGAATAAGAGGGTTTAGAATAAAAGGCAATGGTTAAAATATTAAAAAACAGGAGGCAGAAGAATTTAAAATGGTTTGCTGCTTTCTTCTAGCTGTTTTCATTGCAAAGCCTTACACAGATTTGTCTCTTCTGTCTGAAAAGCACTCACCAATTGTGTCTGTGATGCAAACAAATGTGGATGATGTTTATTATGTAACTTCAGTTCATCTAGTGAGAATTTCAATATTGTGCTCTGATCGGAAAAGAAGTGGCAATGTGAAGAAACAGGTTTTGATACTTTTGATATGTTATCCTGTTTTTTAAAGTAAGAGTTACACAGTGTTCCATTCCTTTCCTTTTTTTAATTAATGCTTACTCAGTAAACTTGGAATTCATTTCTTGTAGAGCATCAAGAGAAAATCCAGCCATGCAAGAAAAGAAGAGATCAAGCATTTGGCAGTTGTAAGTATTGAAATACAACTCATTGGCAAAAATAAATAAAAGATCCTAACCAATTAGCTGGCACATTCTCATATGTTAGCTAATTATCTTTTGGCAGATGAAGATGTCTTAACTGTTCTCCTCTTGTTACCTAGCTTGCCAGCTCGGTAAGACTGTTCTTGAAGACAAAATGTATCGTAAGCTGCATCACGTAGTGAATGGCTGTGCACTTGGTGAAGTTAAATGCCAAAGTGCTGTAGTTTTTTTTTCTAGCTGAATATGCACCAGGACTCTCGTTCTGAACATTTTTCTGGATTCTTTTTTATATGGTGAAAAATAGAAACCTGAATAGCTCATGTGGATTGCATTTATTTCAGCTTCCTTTTCCTCTGTGAAGTACGGCTTACTGATTGTTAATTTTCCTTTCTAACTTAAAGCTCTTTAAATCTAAAATGGTGTTATTTACAACAAGATATTTGTCAAATAATCCTTTTAATGTTGTGGTTTGATGATAACTATTCTATCTTTTAGCCTAGAAAATAGTGGAGTTTTTCAAGTGCTCTGTGCATGAACTAATATGCTTTGTAAAACTTGTATTTCAGGTGTGATGTTCACATACTGATTTTGTTGGTTCCCTGTAGATGTTTATTCAAGAGGAAGATCCCGTTAAATTTGATAAACAAATGGGATAATTCTTTAAGAATTTTTCTTACTGACATGAGTTTTTGTGCTTTGAGAGTGTTGCTGGGTGTGTGGTGGCTGCTGCTATATTGGGCTCCAGTTCCTTAGTCTAACTGGCTTGAGCAGGCTAGCATATGCAGTGTTTTACCTGCATAGTCAAATTTGGCTGTATGTTACAAATCTTAACTCTCTTTTTTCCTTCTTCTAGTTTTAGCAGGCTCTTCAGTTCATCTAGCAATACAACTAAGAAACCAGAACCTCCTGTCAATGTTAAATATAATGCTCCAACCTCGCATATTACTCCGTCAGTCAAGAAAAGAAGCAGTACCTTATCTCAATTACCGAGTGACAAATCTAAAGCCTTTGAATTCCTCAGTGAAGAGTAAGAGATTTTGGTTTTATAATACTAGATGCGTTTTATCAAGTATTTACTCTTTTAATCCTCTGAGAAAAATAGCATGTTAAGTGAAATATAATGTTCTCCTGAAGTGAATGTTGATACATAAGAAGTCAACATAGTGCAGACTGAAATGCACAGCAGTGGATGAGTATTCTGGGTACCTGGCAGTAGTATCGTATCTGGTAAATATCACTGCCTTTCATAAAACTGCATTTAGGCACAAGAGGCAGCACTTGGTACACTTTTACATGCAAGTGTTGTATCTAAGCAATAACTGTACAGATTCTTTAAGTTCAATGGAAAAATAGAACAATGTGAAACAGGCTAACAAGTATCTGTAATATTTTTTTTTCCTGTTCTTTTTGGCAATACAACCTTTTTGTTTACAACTTGCAAAGCTTTCAGAAGAGGTAGTTCATTTTCTTTAAGGATACTGACCATAGACTTTCTGGTTTTGCCTGTCTTTCACAGATCCCTTAGAAATAGCCCACAGGAAACCTGCTGCTCTCTAGGTGTGTGGAAAACTAGTGATCTCTTTGGTAACCCAGTGCTTCTACAGAGATCTTGTATATTGAGTTTAATAGCAACTCCCATTACACAAAGAATTCTAAAGAGCATAAATAACAGGTTCTTTAATAATGATTCTTCCCTAGAACTGAAGCCAGTTTAGCCTCACGCAGAGAGCAGAAAAGAGAGCAGTATCGCCAAGTGAAAGCACATGTTCAGAAAGAGGATGGCAGAGTGCAAGCATTTGGCTGGAGTCTACCTCAGAAGTACAAACAGGTATTAAGCTTATGTTTTCAAATGTAGTAGTAGCAACTTCATGTTTTGTGAAATTTGAACAGAGTATAATTTCAGAGCTTGTGTTGGAGTGATTCCAGCATTTTTTTTTAACTTTTGCAGTTAAAAGAGTCTTTCTAAGGAAAACCACAGTGCAAAACTTTTAGTTGTATTTAATGAAGTCTGATTAACTGATTCCAGAGACTGTAAACCGTTTTTAGAGGGGAAGGCTTTTCTGTTGTGTTTGGTTTATGTTTATTTTTATTTTGCTTTGCCTAGGTGGCAAATGGTGGCCAGAGTGACAATAAGATGAAGAACTTGCCTGTACCTGTTTACCTGAGACCTTTAGATGAGAAGGATACCTCTATGAAGGTAGGATAGTTACAGTGATGATATAGAGACTTGGATAACCTGTAGCTTGAATGTTTTTATTTTAAATTCAGTTATTTTCTTTCTGAACTAAAGCTGTTTCTTTTTAAAGCACAAGTGAACCAGAATTTAAGTTTCAGTAGAAATGTACATAACTTTAATCTTAATGAATTCCTTAAAATGGACTGCAAATATATAATAATTTTGATATTACGTAGCATATTTAACAATGGGTGTGTCTTTTTAGTTTAATATTTAAGTGAAGTATTTATTTTTCTTTCAAGCTGTGGTGTGCTGTAGGGGTAAACCTATCAGGAGGGAAAACACGAGATGGTGGGTCTGTGGTTGGTGCTAGTGTTTTCTACAATGATGTGACTGGTATGGATGCAGATGGCAACAAGCAGCAAACAGGATCTCAAAGCAGCTTAGACAGACTAGACCAAGAGCTCAAGGTAAGGAGTGTTGAATAGTTTAAATAGTTAAACATCTTTACTGTATATCTGTAGATTAATAAAATCTTTTGTGATCAGGTTTATTAGTAATAAATAGATTTTTCTTGGGTAGTCATCAGCCCAAGGTATTTGGGTTACTGAATCCAGCTACAAAAATACTGTGATTCTTTCCTGTGTTCCAGCTTGTTGGCAAATCTCAGGAGCAAATCAGTTTTGCATCAAAATGATGCACTGCTTTAAAAAAACATTTGACAGAATTGTTCATGTTCTGACTGCCATTTAAAAAAAGGGGTTTTTTTACGTGTCTGTGCCACTGTTTAAACATGTGTTAGCCTTCATGTTTTCATGAAGAAGCAATGAGGGTATATTAAGGGCATCAAAACAAAGGCTTAAAATTAAGTGCTTTGGGACATCACGTTAATCTGCAGTGATACCGAGTGTGGTAGCTGGCACATAGTTTTCTCATGTAGCTTTATGCTTGTCTAACTATGTAATTGTGCAGTATAATTATTTTCTATAGTTTTCTACACGAATATGAAATATGAGGGGGTTTTATATTCCAAATGCATAGAGAACAAGTAACTACATGTAATTTTACAATGGCATTAAACATATTTAACTTATCACGTATTTATGTATATATCTGTAGTTCATAATGTAAGAACATACAAGATCAAAGGTTCTATTCTTGTCCCCTTTCCTGTTGTTGTTCACTTCTGTTCTGCCTTTATTCTCTTTCAGGACCAGCAGAAGGAACTGAAACATCAGGAAGAATTATCCAGTCTAGTTTGGATCTGTACTAGCACACACTCTGCTACAAAAGTTATCATTATTGATGCTAATCAACCAGGAAATATTCTGGACAGTTTCATTGTTTGCAATTCTCATGTGCTTTGTATTGCTAGTGTACCAGGTAAAGACTCACGATGTTTTAGCTCCTGCTTTTTAAATTTTATCTTATTCAGATTTTTGTATGCAATGAAAAAACAAAGATTTGTTAATTAGTGTGATAAAATGTTACTGTAGTACAGCAATAAAAAGTGTTTAGTTGTAGAGAAAACTACTGGATTTCTACTCTACTGTTCTACTCTTCGGTTGGCTCTTGACCTAAATTAACGCAAAGGTAGAGAAAGGTCAGCAACCAAGACTAAGTATTTTGTCTGCTGTGTTACAAATTTTGCAATAGTGCCAATGTTTTATGGAACTGTGAACATCACGAAAGAAAAATATGTTGGCTTTTTTGACCTCCTCAGCCTCTGGAAGATAAGTAGCAAGTCTTGGAGCTTCCTATAGAGGGAATCCTTGTTACACTGAGAGTGTATGTGGATCGTGTACTCAGGGAAGTTTAATAGGAGGATGTTATGATTTTGGAGAAGAACTAATTGTGCTTTTGGATTTCTTGTTTCTTGGCTTACGTTTATAGTCTGTAGCACTAGTTCCAGGGAAGTAATTTTGTTTAATAAGCTCAGGAAAAAAAATCTCTTTCCAGTGAAGTTTGACGTTTTGCTCCATAGAAACTATGTATAACCTGTAAAATCAAACCAGCATAAAATACAGTAAAATAAGATAAAAATTTCAAGAAACAAAGAACAACATTTCAAGTCTCAAAAGTGTTTGGAAGGATTGTATGAGAGGAAAAAAAAGCTTTTCTTTCTGGAACAAAAGATCTATTGCAGTTAAATTCTTCATAAAGATGTAGATAGGTATCCCTGCATATATGCACTGTTATAAATCTAATTTTAATGGAAAAAATAGAATTTTTTCAATATTATAATTTTTTCAAATTCTATTTGAAATAGAAATAAACTAGTTGGAGAACTCTGCAGGTTGAAATATGGTGTATGACACTTGAATGTGCAGCATGTGTAGATACTGCTTTTGCTTTTTGAGCTTTATGACAGCATTTTAATGTCTGCTGATGATGTTAAAAAAAGCTTGTAGATAGATATCTGCATGTTAAATCTTGGCTGTTGGAGAGTTTGTTATTTTCAAGCTTTGTTATTAGAAAAGTGATGTACCTTTAACACCACAAGAAACATGTGAGTTTAATCGGTTTCAGGGGCAAGAGAAACAGACTATCCTGCAGGAGAAGAAGGGTCTCAAGAAGCAGATCCCAGTCAAGTGGACAAGTCATCTCTGTGTGGAAGTATGACTAGCAACAGCTCTGCAGAAACCGATAGTTTGCTAGGAGGAATAACAGTGGTTGGCTGTACCGCAGAGGGTATCACAGGAGCACCTGTAACTCATGATGCAAATGGTGGCTCACCAATGACAGATAAACAGTCAGGTATGAAAATCTTAACAAGTATACTAGGGATGGCCAAACACCATTAGGTGTAACTAAAACAAATGCTGTAAGGATTTAATATAATAGCTTGTCTGTAAGAAGTCATAACATGAGTACTCTGTGGGAAATGGCCTATAAGCCTGACATACTTGCACTGTATAACTGTAGCTGAAAACTTTGTGGAGGTGATACTAAATGGGTATAGACAACTGATGCTTTCAAATACTTTTGAGATAACTCTATCTTGTGCATGGTCTAAAGAGAGCTTTTAAGTTATTCAGTATTTGAAATGCAGATCTTGCAAAAAAATTACTAGAGAGAACGTGGATATATGCCTTAAATCTTGTAAAGTGTTAATAGAGATTTAAGGGAAGCTGCTTACTTTATAGGCATTCTTAATATTTTCTGTCAATGCCCTTCAGAGCTCTATAGTAATATGATTGTTAATGGGTACGTGGCTGTTGGATTTGTTCATTGTTATTCTAGTTAATCACTTTAAAGGGCAATTTGTGCTATCAATCACTGGGTTGATACTTAAAGTGTATTTGACAATTGTTGATACAGTGCAAACCTACAAAAGTTTGGGTTTTTCTGATCTGATTTTTTTTTAGGATGAAACATTAAATCTGGATTGTGACTGGTTATTGCAGCTATTCACTTAAGTTTTAAGTATCAGGTTCTGGCTGTTTGAAATAATTGAGAATGCTTTTGCAGTTGTTAAAAGCTTTTCAAATTTTTTGTTCCATAGATACTGCAACTGAAAGTAATTCAGTAGATGAGAACATTCCAACAGCAGAGGAGGCAACAGAAGCAACGGAAGTAAATGCAGGGACAGGGGAAGACACAGCTGATATTGCACAAACTGGAGTCTACACAGAGCATGTGTTTACAGATCCTCTGGGAGTGCAGAATACAACAGAGGCTTCTCCAGTGTACCAGCCTAGGTACATAGTCTCAATCCTCATACCTCTTAATATGTATTTGAAAATAGAAATAGAATGTTTGTAGGAACACAACATGGGGACAAAACAACTGCTTTTTTTTCTCATTAAGTATGTTGAGCTTATATACATAGTCTTGGTACAGGACACTGTACACTTTGCTTGCATGAAAGAAAGGTTGCCTTTGTGAACTCATTCCTTGAGTACAGACACCTTCAGAATGAAGTATTGAGCATCTACCAGTGTGTCACTAAGATCTTTCACAGACTTAATGTGAATGGCAGGGATCTAGAGATGCCTGTTTAGATTCTCTGTTTTGAGGTCAAAATAAATAAGAATTACACTCCTTTCTTCCAGTCAACTGGCTGTTTAAACATAGGTTTCTTTTCTCAGAACAGTCAATCTGTGAGTAGTTACAGGAGTGGAGAAGAAGCTTGAAAGTAATCGGTATTTTGAATCTTTAGGAGTCTTCAGTCTCCACCTACAGGCTCAAAAGTGTCATACGGCATTTTAATAAGTGTTTCTCTTAACATGTGCCTCTGTTGCGACTTTCTTCTGCCATTCCCCAGGTATATCAGCAATACTGACAGGCTTGAATGGAACGTACATGTACTTGTACAGGGAAATTTAGATTTGAAGGAATTTATTGTTGTTGGGGATTTCATCTGTATCGTTATACTTTCATGCACAGTTACTGTTTTTTAAAATACCTTATGTACTTCAAAAGCCAGTGTAGAAACCAGCAGCAATGAAGTACATACCTAGGTTATAATCTGGGTGATCTGTGCACTTTATTCAATGTATTTTAACTGTTTGGTTTTTTTAGTACTGAGTCAGAGTTATATAAAGATGTTGCAGTTTTGCCAAATGAGCAAGATCTAGTGAGAGAAGAAGCACAGAAAATGAGTAGCCTTTTACCGACAATGTGGCTTGGCGCACAAAATGGATGGTAAGAAAATGCTAATCTTGTTAAATTTATTTGAAAAATTATTTTAAACTTGCCTCTTGTGCCTACAGGCCTGACAACTGTCTTAAGTCAAGATTAAGTGCAAGAAGACCTCCAGGGAGCTTAAACTTTGTATGCTTAGCTACATATAGGCATTATAGAATTCAAAGAAAGTATTGTAGGTGATTAGCAAGCTCTTTTTGGCAGATAACACTTTTATCTGCAGAAAAGTTGTGGGTGGTTTTTTTTTGTAGTCAAATTGTTATGGTCTGATAATTCCATAAATTTCAATATTTTACTATGCTAGAAAAATATATTGCCCTTTTCACTGCAGATGTACCTGCAAAGGACCTGGTAATGTTTTATGCCTCTGAAAAACCATTCTGCTGCTTATGTAGCTCTTTCTTTCAGTCTATATGTAGGTTTCAGTGGAAGATTAAAACTTATTTTCCCTTTGATTGTGGATTTCAATTACAGGGGTTTTGCTTGGGTTTTTTTTCCTGTCTGATAGACCTTTCCTAGTGCTTTTAATCCCTCCTGATTTGTCTTTGCAGCCTATATGTTCATTCGTCAGTGGCCCAGTGGAGGAAATGTGTTCATGCCATTAAACTTAAAGATTCTATTCTCAGTATTGTGTAAGTCCTGAAAGAATGTCATGTAAATCATAATGAACTTTTGTTAAAATAGCAAAGTAGTTTCATATTTCCTCCTCAGATATTGGGAAAGTCAGTTGTCATAAATGCATGCATATTCTTTGAGGGGCAGTGGAAAACTTTTGGGGAGTAAGGAAAATAAAAGGAATCTTGTGTCTGTTGGAAATACTGTAGCTCAGATAATGAGCTGTAGCTGTATACTCAAAACAGTTATGGGTTGTTATGCTTGATGTTTTCTTCAGCCATTGTAGCTAGATATATTTTAGGTTTTCTGAACTGGATTTTGACACCTTGTTACTGTCCCTTCTCTTGAGCTGTATTGTAGAAATCAAAACACTAGGGCCAACGTGAATATAGAAAGTATGCTGAAATATAAAATGTTTTTACCTCACTTTAAACTTGCAGTTTCAGAAATGCAGTCTAATGATGTGTATTCTTGTGTGTCTTTTTTTTCCCCAGACATGTAAAAGGTATAGTATTAGTTGCACTAGCTGATGGAACACTAGCAATATTTCATCGAGGAGTTGGTAAGCATTCTAACAGATCTTGAAATGAGTGAGGTTGTAACAGTACTTAGGGAAGAAATGTGCCATTTTTAAATAGTGTTTTGAAAAGGTATTCCCCAATGGCCTTTTTACATGTTGTCTTGAGAAATCTTTCTAGTATTTCACTTGCAGTTTCAAGTACCATTTTTGCACTGTCCTGGTGCGCTTAACAGCAAAAAGCCAGTTGATAAAGTCCGCTTCGATCATCATTTCTTTTGCTTTTTCACCATGCTCAGCAGTCATATTTTCTGTGTTGTTATTAGTGCTAATAATTGTCTGCAGCCATGTCTTTCAATGAGAATTTTGTAAGCATCCCTTCTGAATTTCTGCCTAAACCACTCCTGGACAAGTTCCATCCTTTCAGCCTCCAGAATAAGGACCTGGAGGGGAAGGTCTTACTATGAATAACTGGAACTTACCTGTTGGTTTGTTTCCACAGGCTCCCTATTCATTTGTTCTTTTACTTGTGGAGTTTAAATCCCTGTGCTCAGCATTTAGAAGAAATAAAGAGGTTGCACAATACTAATGCAAATATTGGGAAAGATGCATCTGGGATGAAGTTATGTTTTTAGTGTGGGGTTTTTTAAACTCAAACTCTAGTGGCTTACAATCCTTAAGGATCTTGAGTAAATGTCATTGATGATCTGTGGCTTAGCTCAGTCTGCAGAATAATTTTGCTTGGTGTTGAATGACCAAATTTAGTATGCTTTTAGTAGAATTCAAGTTCATTTCTTAAGATCTTGCAGCATATTAAAAGAATCTTGATGTACTGGCCAACATTTCCATGTTCAGTCAAGCAGCAAGTGCCTAGCGCTGTGTGGGTAGTTGCTTATTGTAATGTGTACTAATGCCTATCCAAGTAAAGCATTTAGCACCAGGTAACTTTGTTTTTAAAAATGTTTTGATATGTTTTAAACATGAGTCACTGTACAACCTTATTATATTAAAAACAAAATAGGGTTTGGGTTGGTGGTAGTTAGTATAACTAGTTGCTGGTTTGTTTTTTTAATGAGGAGCCTAGCCATAAATTTGTGTTGACTTATCCAGATTATTACAGTGCTATTAAAAAATTAGACTGTTAAGATATTTTCCTGTACTTTTCAATGATTTTGAAACTTATAGGAACCTATGTTTTGTTTTGTTTTTTATTTTCCTTCTGTTTTTAAAGATGGTCAGTGGGATTTGACGAACTATCACCTCTTAGATCTGGGCCGGCCACATCATTCAATAAGATGCATGACAGTCGTACATGACAAAGTGTGGTGTGGCTACAGGAACAAAATCTATGTTGTTCAACCAAAGGCCATGAAAATAGAGGCAAGTTGAAATTGTGCTTAAAATAATTCAATGTTATGTTTTAATGTCACCTTATGCTACAGCTCAAACTCCAGAGTACTCTAGAGAACAGTTATTTGTTCACCAGTACAAAAACAAGTAACCAAACAAATTTGTCTTGGGGAAATACTATTACATTTTCTTAAGATGTTTTAATTGTTTTGGAAGATTTAAGCCATGATGACAGTTCTCTTTTATTGAAACCAGTTGCGGGGGGTTAGTTCTCCACTTCTAGCTGGCCAGGAACTGGCAAATGTCCTTGTGCAGAGCTTGTAAGGCTAGCTTCTAGCTTATTCTCTGTGTGCATGCCTCATGTTCTCCACCCACCTGTAACCTTTTCTATAATCTGTCTTTGCATACTTTAGAGGTTTGTAAGTGTTAATCTTGAACATACTCTCCTTCCAGTTATAGAATAGTTTGTTTATATAAGGTGTGTAAGCCAGTGTTTCCACAGTGTTGTATGTGTACCTGACATCTCAAATAGAGAAAATGGCTAAGGTTTCTGAAAGCTATTAGCAGTATTAATACTTCAGCTTCTGCTAATTGGCCTGAGACATGGGGCAGACCTTTTGAGGGTGACTGCTTAGCTCTTCTGAAAATACCAGGCACCCAATTAATAATCTATTTTTGTGAAGAAGACTACATATATATATATGTGGGAAAACTGAAATGAAGGAATTCACACAGCAGTGAAATTAATTTTTTTGCTGGTGGATAGTGTGTATTTTGCACTGCATTTGTATGCAAGAGCAAGGCTTGACAGAACTAGGAAGAAAAAATACTTTTTGGGCATATGTGTCTTGTGCTGTGACAGGGGGACCTCATAACAAAAAAAGCTCCAGTCTAAATGGAGACAGAAGCCAGAGTAGGCTGGAGTATGATATGTAAATGAAGACATGGTAGGAAACTATGGCTCTGAGATCACACTGCAGGGAAGGGAATTAGCATTTTTACTATTACTTTACCAGCATCATATGGTAATTGTAACTAAACTAAATACTGTACCTGCAAGTGATCGTGCAAATCAGAGGGTCATAGATAACTTAAGAAAATTGCCAGTATTGGCAGTGTAAGAGTGAAAGAGAAGTCTTTCTTCCTCTTTCCTTTGTTTCATCTTCTAATTTAAAATCTTTCATAGAAGTCATTTGATGCACACCCAAGAAGAGAAAGCCAAGTGAGGCAGCTGGCATGGGTGGGTGATGGGGTGTGGGTGTCTATTCGTTTGGACTCCACACTGCGTCTCTATCATGCGCACACGTATCAGCATCTACAAGATGTGGACATTGAACCTTATGTAAGCAAAATGCTAGGTAAGTTGATGAGAAACTGTTGTATTCTTATACCTCTTACTGTCTGGAGCTTTCATTTCCTGTTATGGATCAGGCAGTTCTCACTGCAAACTAGGGGGAAGGGTGGGTGGAAGGCTAGTCAAATCTTGTTCGTGAAAACTTGAATCTGGAAGTAGAAGTCTAAGTCAGTCTATAAAGTATGACAAGGATGATAGGTCTTCTGATGCAGTTTGTTGGTCCTGCCTGATGTCTAAGGTGTCCCTAAAAACTCAGAATTAATGAGGGAAATGGTGGTTGGGTTAGGCAGACATCAATAGAGGCACTAAAATCTTTCTCTTTTTTTTACCGTACTGATGCCTTTTTCTAAATCTAAGAGTGGGAAGAATCCATTACTTGCCTGGAAAAATTGCCTCTTTTTCAAGAACACAGAAATGCAAAATAGCAAATTTTTATTGCTATTGAAGCTTATAAGCTTTTTGATGTTTTTCATTAATGTTTATGTTAGAGCAGTTTGACTATCTACATAACACAACACATACAGGTAATTGGTCCATGGGAAATCCTTCACAAGTATCTGCTGTGCTGTTGTGCTTAGCTGGTCTGCTGCATTCTGCTCTCCTCATAGGGCTAATGAACAAGAAATTAATTTTAATGGATGAGAAATCATTATCTTGCATCTGTAAACTCACCTTTTGTTTGTTTGAAAAGCTGCCCTGGTACTGTAAGCCCCAAAAGACTTTTTTGTGCAGCATTATGGAGCCCTTATACCTTTTGTGCTTTCTCACAGTTTATGTTAGTTTCTTTCTGTATGGGTTCACAACTTAATTAACAGAGTGGTGTTTAGCCTTTTAGGTTATCTTTAAAACTTAAATGTACTCCTCTACCTTGTTTTTGTTTGAAGTGGGAGGGAATTACTTGTCTGTGTGGTTTGGGAGTTGGAGTTAAGATTCTCTGTTATGGAACTAAAATTATTCTTGCTCATAATTTTTGATGAAAAGCATCTTTTGTTTTTAGGTACTGGTAAACTGGGATTCTCATTTGTGAGAATCACAGCTCTTATGGTGTCTTGTAATCGTTTATGGGTAGGAACAGGAAATGGTGTCATCATCTCCATTCCATTAACAGAAAGTAAGTAAAATATAAATGAATAGCACTGTGCAATATGCTGTAGACACAAAAAGAGAATATTAAACGCTATTCAGAGGCTTGCTAATGGGTAGAAAGCTTTACTGCAAGGTCTGAATCTTTCAGGTTTGTAACAGATTGGGCCTGTGTGATGTTCAGCACCTAATCTGTGTACATGATTATAATTACTCTGAGCAAAAAAGCATATCTCCAAAATCTCCTGTGCTTCAATTTGAGCAGAGTTGCTATGGCTCGAACGAGAGATGCTTTGAAGCCTTAGAGGTGTTACGAGTATTAGCAGCACTTATAGAAGTTTATTGCTTGGAAGAGATGACTTTAGTTTTCTAATTAATGTTATGTTTTGATTGCCATATGAATTTTGTTTGATTTGAGCAAGTTGGTATTGTTGCTAATGCAATTTGATTTGCTTTAGTTCTTGAGAATTCATCACAAAGCTGGTATAAAGGACTTGAACAGCAGTAGTACCAACTGCTTTAAAGGACATGTTCAAAGCTACAGGAGTTGTAAGCACATTCTACAAATAGGGCACTAACTTCTAGGTAAAATTCCAGTAATGCAAATCCAGGTATCTGCTTAGTAAGAACCCTCTGTCATAGGCTGAAACTCCTTGGGGGTGGGAGAGGAAGCATTCAGCTATGGGCAGTTGAACTTCTGGAGAAGGGAACAGTCCAGTTCAAAGGCAAAACAAATCTTAAGTAGGTAAAGCTTGGGAAGAATCAGTGCGCAAATTTATTGTGTTTAAAATAACAACAACAACAACAAACCCAAACAAAAAACCCAGCACTTGTGCCCGAGACTAATGTTAGAATGCATAGACAGAATTTTCAGAAAATAAAATACAGAACTTTGATAGTCCTAATTGTATGGTTGTTATCTAGGAAGTAGTACAGTCTGACAGGAGAAATTTTAGGGTAATTTAATAGTAAAAACTCTTTATGTTGTATCTGCTTTGTTGAATAGCACATATATGCATTTTCTCATACTGTTCCATTACATCATCCATCCATTCAGTAAATGTCTTTTTTTTGCATTGTGTGAATGTACTAAGGAAGGACACGCTTCCTGTCATGAATTTGAAATAGTTCATATCATGCTTTCAAAAATTATAGCGCTTAATTTGCATCAAGCTTAATGTTTCCAGAGGAATTTGTTTTGAAACAGTAGCGAACATGAAAAAATCCCTATTAAAGCTATTCAGTTCAATTTCAGTTTTGCTCGTTGTTCATGAATCAAAACAACTGTTTGTGGGTAGCCTGATGGTGGGTTTGAGAACCCTTGTTACAAATATTCATGGTTTTCAAAAACTGTTGCATCCTTGTATAAGCAATTGCATATCTGAATTCCCTGGGTCTCAATAGTAGGGCATCTTCCAGATCTGCAGATGATATTTCAAAAGGGAACTTGAAAACATGAGTTGTTCTATATCATTTTGGTAGCCTCCTGCCAAGGAAAGAGAGAAAGGGGAAACGCTGCTAATCAATAATAAACTTTATAGCAATACAGCACATGAAAGTGGTGGTGCTTTCATTGTCCGTTTTGTACTGAAACTTTTATAACAAGATGCTGTTCTTTGTGACTTTTTATTGAACCTTCTGTAATTAGATATTTACTGGGTTTAGGAGCTAAAATTTTAAGCTCTACCTTATCAAAAACCAAAATATAAGAGTGGTGAGTTCTCATTAATCCTTCTCCTCTACTGTCATACCTATCCATTTCCCCTTTCCTCCTTTCTCACTTTAGCTGTAATCCTCCACCAGGGACGTTTACTGGGGCTGAGGGGTAAGTGCAGATCCTGAACAAAAATCTATTTTCAGGCTTCTAATAGCCACTTGAGGCTGTTTCCCACTCCTTATAGATCTACCCTTTGTATGTTCCTAAATGTTTTTCCACTTGCAGTTACTGCATTGCAGCAGTTTTATGTTTGCTAAATGGCCACCAATCTGCTCAGCAGTTTAGTATATCATCCTGTGTTGCAGCTGAACTTTCATATGGACTTTGTTTTTCTTCCAGCCAATGTGATACCATATCTTATAACTTTGTCATTAATCCACATCATTTACTGTCTTGTTACAAATCACTGTTTCTTTCACTACTTTGATAGTCTTTGGAATGGAGATGGCTTGTATGTCTAGCATGAGTACTTCTCTGTCTTAATGGATTTTAAAACTTCAGTAAAAACTAGATATAGAATTATAATAGGGTAGCTCCTTCATGCCCACAGGTGGCTATATTTAGATAACTTTTGCTGGCAAGGGGATACCCTATGATTAGTTGGAATGAAACTGTCTTTAATTATATGTTTAAGTACATTGAATTTGCTCATACTGAAACACATTAGAGGTACTTATTTTCTATGAAAGACACAGTCCTTTCACAAATTATTTTTTTCCAAAAGTAGGATATTAAAATCTGGTGTTTATGCTAGACTAATAAGAATCCTGCTCCATTTTCTGATGTACTTAAAATAACGAAGCATGCAATCTTTTTTCTTTCCAGCTCTGTCTTGAATTGGCATTGCTGCCCTCCTGTTTCATTTTTATCTAAGTTGGCTTTAGCTTTTAGATGGTACCATAAGGTTTCTTAACAAATAACCATTTCTGTAACTTGTATTTTCAAGTAGAAAACGCTTCTCTTCTTTTACAGCTAATAAAGCCGCAGCAGGCTCCGGAAACCGTCCAGGGAGTGTAATACGTGTATATGGTGATGAAAACAGTGACAAAGTGACTCCGGGAACATTCATACCATATTGTTCAATGGCACACGCGCAGCTTTGCTTCCATGGGCACCGTGATGCTGTTAAATTCTTTGTTGCGGTACCTGGTGAGGTTTTATTACCATTCTTCAAATGAACTTTCTTTTTTGCCTTCATTTGCTTAGTTAAACATAGTGTTTAGGCAAAGATAGCAAGTGTATGAAATAGTGCATTCAGAAAAGTTTTATTATATTTTATTACCAACACTTGTCTGATTCCCAAGTGCAGTGTTTTATGGGAGGAAAAGGGTTTGGTCACAAACAAGTGCTTTGCTTCTATCCGGGAAAAAGGTACTGTGGTGAGTGAATACTTGCCTATTAAGAAGGCAGTCAACTGCTAACTGATGCAAGGTTCAATTTAAGAGTTGGACATCCTGCACGAAGGATGAGCTACTAAGGGAAAAGCCCACAAAGGAAAGACTCAGTTGAAAAAGCTGAGAGTTTCCTAGAAGCTGCAGTACTCGCTGAATACTCTCTAAGTGCTTCTGTGCACCTTGTGTGCTGGAAGTAAATGACAGAAGTTTGTTTAATGGGCTGACATGCGCTGAATCATTTCACTTGTGTGTCTGAAAGTCTTTAAGTCTTGTTTCAGTGTCATTCTCTAGATCTGCATACCTGTGCTGTGAAATCTATCAAGAGGCATTTAATTTTCTGATTTCCATTGAACTGACCTGAACAGATTCTTCATTTCTAGAGAGATGAAATCAGAGCAAAGCTAGCTTTCTGTCCCTTGCTGAAGATGTACTAGAATCCAAAGTTAAGTGTATCATTAGGCATTAAGTATATCATCCAGTGACCAAATACAGCTGGTATTATTCTGTGAGATGTGGCATAAAAATGTTTTGTTTTTAATCCAGGTCAGGTTGTTTGCCCACAGAGTAGTGGTGCAACAGAGCTAACAGCTGATAAACCAGCCCAAGAGTCCTTCAACCAGAGTCCCTTAAAATCGATGTTGGTGATAAGTGGTGGAGAAGGATATATAGACTTCAGAATGGGTAAGAAATACTGAGCTGAAAATCAGTTGTAACCTCTTCATACTGAAGGGTCATTAATCATATAATAACTTCTGTTGTGATTGCAGAGTGCATTTGTGTGGCCAGTCAGTGTATAGTCTTTATTAAGCAGTGTGAGGGTAGAAGTATCTCTATTCTCCCCAACATACGCCCTCAGCGTACTCTTGTCCCCTCAATAAACCATAACCTCTGAGCTGCCTGTGTAAAAAGGCTTATTTGAAACTCTGCTTTAGAGATATGTACCACCTTACCATTTATGCTTTCAGTCTTACTTTGACAGATTAGTCTTCTGTCTCAAACTGCTGGAAAATATGTCTGTAGTTACTTAAATATGCAGACTGACTACAAAAAAGTAATGTATTAAGTGAAGAATGCTCAATCTAAAATTTACTCATTTTTGTGTGAAAAGGGAGAAAGTAGCTCACTGTTATCTTTGCATGCCCTTCTTATTTTGATCACTGCTTTTTTCAGGTAGTGCTTTTGCATGATCCTACCCCATAAAAGATTTCTTGTGTAAACAGTTTTTATTTTTTTATAATCGAAGGTGTTGGGGAAATATAACAAAATGCGAGTGGTTGTGGTTCTATGCTTAGAATATGTAGCTAGACAACTTGACAAAAAGTGCCTAAAAAGTCATAAACCCTAGACCTGGTTTTGACCTTTTGCCTAACAACCAACCAAAAAACCCCCACAAAGAACAGTACCAAGAAAGCCCATGCAGGGTAGCCCAAATTCTGTCATCCCACTAATAAATGAAAAACAAATGCCTGCTGGTAACCCCAGTGGAGTTATGGGGGAGGCAGGACTTGAGGCAATTCTGTGCCATGCTGTAATGAGTAGTAAAAACTCTGCACTTTTTCTGAGCTGGTATAACCACATACCAAATGTGCTTTTTGCTGTCCTTGTGGCATGATGCAAAGCCATGAAGTTCAGCGTCAGTACTATAGCTGCATTAGCTCAGCCATTACCACATTAGTGCAGCAAAGTGGCCCAGGCTATTCTGTTTAGATTCCTCACACCTCCAAAGTAGTCTAACCAGAAAACCAGCCAAACTGTGACTTGAAACCTTCCTGAAGTTGTAGGTCAGTTCTCATTTCATCTGATTAAACTGACGTTCTTCTGTAACACAAGACTGCCTCTGTATTGAGATTTATTACTGTCTACGTGCAGTTTTGCTTAGTGGTTAATCTGTCACCTCTGATCCAAGTCAGCTCATGTCACCAAGAGCCCAGATGCAGTTACAAAACTGCTCTTCTCTTCTGAAGAGCAATAATGGAGAATATGCTTAAGGCTGTCTTGTGCCAGCATGTGCAGCATTGTGACAAGCTAGGATAACTAGAAGAAGAGGAAAGAAGGGGAAAGGTTCATCATGGATGTGAATGTGGCACTGTCTCCCTTGTGCTCAATTACTGCTCTTATTTCCAGAGGACTTTATATGGTTTATGTGTTTATGCTAGCACACTTTCTTGTCATATAACCATCTCCATTTCTACCTGGGAGGTACTGCAAGTTTGTAAGTTAGTTTGTTGTTTTTCTGCCTTAAAGAGTTATAAGTAATGAAATGTGTAGAACATGGATACTTACAAAATCACATTTAATTTTGGCAGGTAGAACTGAAGAATATGACCATCAGAATACTAGGCTCTGAAATAATTATGCAACAGACTTTCAGTTTGTAAAGTATATATTCACAATCTTGAATATGCTTTTACATGAGCATATGGCAACTACTGTCTTTTATAGTGTTTTGCTTGTAAACCTGGATGTCGCTTGGCTCGCTCCATTTGGTGTTAATACTGTTTTTTATTGTGCCCCTGAATCAAAGCTGCTGTTTTTCAGGTGATGAAGGTGGAGAATCTGAACTCCTTGGAGAAGCTCTACAACTTGAACCTTCTGTAGCCAAAGCTGAGAGGAGTCACTTGATAGTGTGGCAAGTGATGTGTGGCAGTGAGTGAGCTTGTAGGATGCAGCTGGAGACCTTAAAGAAAAAGAAAAAATTAAAAAAAAGCTTCTGCATGTTTTTTTTTATTTTGTGAAACCTGTTTCACCACATGAAGTTGAAGCATTTCTTTGCTGTTTAACTTTATCTTGCAAATCTGTCATACCTTTAACTATACAGGAATTAGCTTGTGCTGGTTTACTGCACCTGTGTTACATGGAACAGTATAATGAAATCAGATCTTTCTCAAAACTGGTGTGCACACCATAGTAAGCAACCGAGACATTAGTTTTACTGTACGACAGCAATCTAATGTAGTTCACTTCTTTGGTAGTCTCACTTGAGTTCAGCTTTATTACAACTGAGTTTCATTTCACTGTATAATGCATTGAGTAAAACAGCAAAGTTATTCCCAGAGTATTAAAAAATTGACAAATAATAAGATGGATTGATTATTAAGACTCATCCAAATATTCAGTGAGGGCTAAAGCAAACTGTAAATTTCAGCTTCTGTTTTCAAACCTGGAAAGTCTTGCTTAATAGTGTATATGGTTTAATTTGTTATATTCATCAGAATATCTGGGGGGAAGAGGGGATTGTATAGGAATTAAGGTGACAATATTTAAATAAAATCACATTTGTCACTATTGAACCTTAAAGTTTGAGAACTGCTGCCCTCCAATAATGAGCAATTTTGAGCATAGTGGTTTTTTCCATTTCCCTGATACGGAATGACTCTGTTTCCAAAGGGTATTCTTAGGATGATTTAAATTTGAGAATAACTGTAAAATTCTTGAACAGGGGATATGTTTTTGTTCTTTTCTTGTCTTAACTCCTTATGTCCTAAGCACTAGAATGATCTTCTCTGCCTAGCTGGTCAAACTCATGAGGCACTACATGTGTGAAGGTTAGAGACCTTGATTAGAGCACGAGAAAAGACTGAGAGTGTACAGGAAAAATGCATTCTGCCCAAGTGAGATTGTAAGGGAAATTTAGTGCCAGATTATTAGGTACAAAATGTATTTTTTTGTAGTTGCGTACCCCAATTTAGTAAAAAAAAAAAAAAAAGAAAAGTTAGCAACAATGTTAGCAGGTAACACTATGGTTAAGTGAATTGCTGAAAGTCAGAAGACTCTAATATTAGGCTGACATTGTCTACTCACCATCTATTTTTTTAACCATAAGTGTGAGTTAAGACTGTCTTCCTTTTAGCTTGAATTTCCTACATTAGTATCAGACCCAAGTTAAATACTTCATTTCTGTACTTCAGAATACTTTAAAACCCAGATTTGCTTTTTCATTTAGTCTCTGGAAAGTAAAAGTTTTGAGGGGTTTTAGTAAACATCCAGCATTTACCCCTAAAAGGCTGGGACTGTTCTGTTCAGATTAGCGGAGAAATTTAGTAACTTGATTATGTGAGAGAACTGAACAGTTTCAGAGGACTAAATATAGAAACACTTTTTTAAAACTGCCTAAACATTTTTATGCAATAGGAGCAGTTCTGGTCTATCAGGCAAACATGTGTTTATATATTTTTCTTAATTTTTTAAATGAACACATTTAGCTGAGGTCTATTGTGTAAATATATATTTAGGCAGCTTTTTCAAATGCATATCATAGCTGATAAACCAGAAGAACTCCATTCAGGTCTATTGGTTAGATTTATATGTATAAATACTTTTTAAGCGACATATTTTGTACACAGCTGTTCCTCTCGTAAATATGTATCTAGGACATGAACTATGTAGTAAAAATCGTTATTAAAGATGTCTAATATCTTGGTAGTATTTTTCTCTTCAGAATGCCAAAAGTGATGAGAGCATGTTGTTCATAATTTGCTTTCCAAATTCATCTTTAATGTCACTCCTAAAGTACTTTGGCTTAAATATAAAGTCTGGGAGCTTTTTAAAAATTATACAAATACAGAAAGTAAACTGAGTAAACACTCTTAGAAGGACCTATTTAAAACATACATAGACATGTGGGCTGAACCTGAAGCACATCTGAATTAACTTACAAAATCGGATGTCTAAGAAAAATGCTGTCTAAACTTTTACTGTTGTGCAGAATCTTCACTGAGTGGTGCAGTTCCATGGTTTCTCCTGCCATTTTCTTAATTTCCACCCCCC
>JANZLQ010000002.1:31874421-31884934 GCA_026212715.1 Elanus axillaris | reverse complement strand
CCCCCATTTGGAAAACACAGTCTCCAAAGCTTTTACTCGCTGGTTGATTGTCACATTCTCATGTTCTCAGAAAAAAAGCGCACAATTCTGTTCCTTGGTTCTTCTGTAGCATTTTTTTGTAATTAGTGATGAGCTGTTTTCTCTGAACGGCTTTACTGCTATCAACTAGAGCAGTTCAATCTGGCAAGTGTGTACCTGGTCTTTTGCCAAATGTATCTGGTCCACCGTGCCATTTTAGTCACCTCAGTGGGCCAACTCTTGCAAATTTTTCAGAGAATGATTGTTTCTGTCCAAAAGCAGAAGGGTTTTAAAGAAAACAGTAGATTAACTATGTACCACTGTGGGTGTAGATAAAAGGCATGTGCACTTCTCTGTATTTCTCATTTAAAAACTTTATCCCCTGTCCTAAGGTACAGTAGATTAGATGGGTCCCTGTTGTCATCACAGTGCCCTGGGATTTCTAAACTCTACTTAAGGTCACTTTGAATGGTGAATAACGCATGTAAAAACTCAGGCACTGAGATGACAATACACTCCTACAAATCTGTCTCAAGAATGTGTTTATGCATACACTCATGTGATTAAAGCATCATATAAATAGGAGCTAATCTCTTGATAGCTACAGCTTGTTAATAGTTTGGAAACATTTCGAGCACAAAATATGCAGCACATTACTTGCCTAGGTAAGGGTGTTTGCATGGTAAAGGTGAAATGCATTGTATAAGCTGCTGCATTGTCCATTTCTTGTAAAGGTCTTCCTGCGTTGGATCAGATAGAGCTGGCAGAGCGTAGACACTTTATCATAGGCTGCCTTAGTAACAAACAAATATTAAATCTGTTTTATTATACTAACTGTTCTAAAGAACGTGTGTCTTTTAAAATGCTGTGTAACTGAATATTTATTTCCATGTGAGTATTATAAAAGTTACCAAAGGATTAAACCTGACTTAGCACTCTTGTAAGCGGCCCTGTTGAGACAGAGTCTTGTGAAGGCCCTGCTCTGTAAAAGAGACACGGTAAACTCAAATACAGTTCTTTAGGGAAATTAAATGTTTTTTCTAACAGGGTTATGCCATATTGTAAAAACCTATGTTGCACCTCGGAGCATTTTTCTATACACTAAATGTTTCTCCCGCCCTCTAACAAGGTTAAGTTTCCTTTATTAATTTTGTTGATGCACATTTCTCAATCTTTTAAGCATATATTTTAAACATTTTATGGTCTGTAATTTTTGGAAGTTTTGTCTGTTGGACACTTTACGCTGAATTTTACTTGCCTCTGTAATCCAAGATGGATACTACAGCATTAAACTTGCTGTCTGTTAAAACTTGAGGCTTCTTTTCTGTGAGCAGAAAAGCTCATACAGCAGTGTAGTTATTTCAGTATTTATTTCTATTATTGAATCCATGGGGTTCAGAATGTAACTTTGTACATGAAATATATATAAATATGTATATGAAACATGCATTGGATTGGTGTGTTCTTTGTAGTCTCATGTTAAGTTCAAAGGTTTTTGATACTACCAGAAGGCATAATAATTGGGTACTTTACACTAACAGCCAAATATTGCCATCAGAAATACAGGTAGTAATATATTTGAGTCAGCCCACGGAGAGCAGTGTAATCCTGCTCTAGTACTGGGTCCAAGCAAAAACTCTGAAGAAAAACTTTGTTCGCTGACTGGCTCCCATATGCCATCTTTGCCTCTTACATGGCCCACAAACCCACTGATTCATAGATTAAGAATCTAGAGGAGATCTACTTAACTGCAGCTCAGATGAAATAGGCACTGGCACTGGAATTTATTTTTCAAGTTTTCTTAGATGAATCTTTGGTAAGGTTCTAAGCTTAAATGCATGTTTGTTACTTACTGCACAGGAAAGGAAATAGCATATTTATAAGGCAGAAGAATGAGGACTTGGTAACAAGAGATTGATTTCTACTGCAGAAACAGAACACTTGGCCAGAGCCAGGTTTTAATTTTTTCCTGGCTCATCTACCACTTTCTAACCACATTTGTCCCAGCAATTTATCTTGATTAGTATGTAACAAGTGGCTGTGCCACTGAAAATACTTGCTTAACCTTTGTTGTAATGGATTGGGGTGGCCCCCTCCTTGTGCAACGACAACATTGTGTCCCGTGCGGTGCCAGGGGCAGGATGCCGGCCTGTCCCTTACCTTGCCTGTGGTAACATGCAAGTATATGTTACTCTTGCTTCTCTCTGGCTATAGTGACAGGCCCATGTAAAGTTGTTGCTTTTGACCGAATACACTCTAAGCTGCAAATACTTCATACTTGCACGTGCAAACATAGGAGTTGTCCATGGTTCGGAAAATGTAAAGTGTCCTGTTACCAGTGTTGTAGCAACTTGAAATTTATCATCTTGGTTCTTAAAAAAACCAAACCATCTTTTAGCTCATTTACTGGAGTTTTCTTGCAAGATTTTTGCCTCTCCAGAGCTGATGTATTGACAAGTTTCCCTCTCCTCACAGTGTTTGTGGGATGTGTCCATTCACATGCATGTCACATCGCTGCACTGTGCTTAAGACAGTGTGTGTATGTATTAAACGGGAAGAACCATCATAAATCTGGAAACGTTTAAGGTCTTCTGACAGCCCCTCAGGTCTGTGGGTAAGTAATTTAATTTTTCAGATCCTGTGTTGAGAAAAGTGCTAATAGAATTGTGAGCTAGGTTTAAGGTGTTACAAATTATATTTGGAGACTGAAGTTTTAAGCCATTATCGATACCCAAGACCTTCTGCAATGAACATGGTGATAGTAGGAAAAGCACAATTTCTGTAGCAGACTTTAAAAAAGTTTTCTCAGTTGTATCAGTCTCCTATAAAAAGAGGTATTCAAGTCAGAATATGTAAAACGTTAATAATCGTACAGGAAGTAAAAATGTTTCTGTGTGAATGCGCTTTATTGGAAAATACTTTTTTGCTGGAAATTAAAACCCCAAACTTACTGAGAGAGATTGACATAATTTCCCCTTTTTCTACAATACAATAGCAAACCAAAATGAGGTATTTTTTGCCATCACCCCCTTTTTTCAGCATCCTGCAATCTACTTGAAAGCTGTTTGAGCAATATAGTCTGTAAATCTTATCGAACATTATGATGATCTTTGGTGCACGAATGCCCCTTAATTCTACTGTAAAACAAGCTTTGTGGGGGCCTTTTGGCCTTGGACCGTACTCCACAGCATGGACTTTAGAACTTGTTGCCATTTTGCATGGTTTTAGTTAATTTCTTAAACTGTTTTGAGATAACAAACATGAGTATGTGAATTGTTTTCCTGCTTGTCAAAACGTTCTGTAAGGTGATGGTGGGCAGGGAGGTGATGAGAATTGACAGGGATTGCTGCTTGCTTGCTATTATATTATCTCCTTGTGCTTCCAGAAAGGACAGAAACCCGTAGCACTGGGCACAGTCTGTGTTGGGTTTAAACACAAGATGGTGCTCTTGCAATTCAAAGACAACATGGAGACCTAGAGAGAAGACTCATTCTGCTGGAGGATTCTCTTCTCCCTGCCTTTCTCTCAGCATCCAAGTTTCAGGTTTCCTCTAACAGCTCTTGAAGGTGAAGCTGTTGTGTCAGGGGTCGAAGAAAGGAGAATCGGAGCGTTTGATCATCAAAGGGCTCAGAAGCCGGCTCTCCCTTGCCTTCCCCTCTCTGGGGAGTTAGGTCAGGTTGGGGGGGGTTGTCTGCCTCTGGTACAGCCCCAGCCAAAAGGCTGGGCTGGAGGTGGCTGCTCTTGGAGCTGGGACCTCTTCAGCCTGTTGCACCTAAAGCTTAGGAAAAAAGAAAGGAAAAATGTTTCCTTCTCTAAAAAAGGTGATGCTGAGCAGCCTCTGTGCCCCAGCCAGCAAGGAAGGAGCTTTGCAGCATCCCTGTGCCTGCCACTTCTCCAGCTTCAGGAAAGTCCTGCTCCAGTTTGTAGGTCCAACATTAACGACTCCCTTAATTCATGCCCTGCCTGCAGAACAGCCCTTTAAAAGCTGCGCACAACCAGCAGCTCTGGCTCCAATGGTGAGGGGGGCTGGTGCTCCTCATCTGGCCATGGACCTCCCCCTTCCACCCCTGAGACCAAGGGCTTTGGGCCATGCAGGTGGTATTGGCGGTGAAAGCAAGGGTTGCTGCCATCACCTGCTGCTGCTGCTACCTCTGCTCAAAATGTCACTGCGCCCAGGTGTTCCTGCTTTGTAGGCTGTCTAAGGGCCTGGAGCTTAAATGAGGAAGAAAAGGAGAAAAAAAACCCAACAAACAACCTGTGTTGGAAACCTTCCCAGACCTCATATCTGCTTTTCACTTCCACCTTTCGGTGTGCAGGGCTGAGGTGGGGAGCACTGAGTGGACCAGGATGGTGGTGGTGGCAGCGCTTCGTTACGGTGTCATCCTTATGCTCTCTCATAGCCTGGTTTTACAGACACAGTTCTCAGGGTCTCCCTTTAAAATAAAATTAGGGTGCTGCTTGCTTTGAGTTTAAGGAAGAGAACCCAAAACTGATAGGTGCCGCACTGGGTCAGACCACAGGGCCTGGTGTCCTGTCTGACGGTGGCTGAAAGCAAATGCCTGGAGGAGAAAGCAAGAAGGAGGCAGCTGTGTAGGTCACCTTGCACCCTACTATGCCTTTTAGGCTTAAAGGCTCAGCTTCTCCCTTGTGGAAGTAACTGGATTGATGGAAAATGGTGCAGCTCTCTGCATCCCAGCAGGAATAAAAAGCAGGAAAACACAGAGCCCTCTGTTATTGGTTTGCAAAGGTGGCTGGAATACCTCTAGATACTTCACTAATTCTGGTAAATAGTGAGAATGAGATAAAGTTTTACATTTCTTCACCACTTGCGTTTCTTGTGCAACTGCACAGGTGCTCGCAGCAGGTGCTGTCGCAGGGATGCGGGTGCCATGCATGGCTTTGTTCCTGCTTGCTTGGGGCAGTGGTTTCTATTCTCCAGGGTGGCAGAGACATGTCTGCAGGGATGAGCGGCATGTAGATCAGGTGTGAAGAGCTTCAGTCTTTCATGCCAGACCTGGCAGCATTTTGGGGTGGGTAACTGCACTGGGAAATGGTGTTAAAGGCTGGTGGAGGAGGCTGAATCCAGGAAAGAAAAGATGCTGAGGACTTTTTTGGCTGCTAATTGATGTGTTCAATGAGAGAACAGCAGGTTGCATGCATGGGCAGTGAAAATTGAATTTTTGTCAGAATTGCCCAACAGGTAATGAAAATCCCTGAGATGAGAGATGATTTGTAGGGCATCTACAAAAGCATTAGAGTCCTGTTGACTCACTTGCAAATAAACACTGTGGGTGCTCACTAGCAAAAAGTGCTCCTCTGCCCTTTGCAGATGTCCTTTTATCTCATTCCTCCTGGGAAGGAAAGATGCTGCAGCTGGGGGTCCCTGTGTCCCACCAGACCTCGGAGGTGCGGGGGCAGCAGGATCAGCTGCCCACAGTGGTGTTGCAAACTCAGAACACCAGACACGAGGCCAGCAGCAGCATTTTGGGCTGACAGCAGCCCTTGGGTGTGGAAAGTGTTCCTGTTTTGTGAGCTGGGTTTTGCAAGCACCTTAAGGTGTGATCTTAAATGAGACAAAGGAGAAGTAAATCCAAGGAGGTCCTAAGGAGCGTTTCCAGCTTGTGAAGGAAGGCAGGCCAGCAGCACTGGCTGGGCTCACCTTGCCAGTGAAGTGGTAATATAAAGCAGACTTTGCTGGGCTCCTTGCACCCTTGAGCAACTGGGTTGTATGATCTGAAGCTAGACCATGCTTCTTACCGCTTGCTTAGTCAGTGTTGCTTTAGGCTGGTGTCTACACACTATAAATTATAGGTCTGTTCTAAGGCTGATGCCCAAAAGAGAAAATCGGAGCTAAAGAGCTAGTTGAAATGGCCATGGTTGGCAAGAACTCTGTATCAGACAGGCACAGTTTGGAGTTTTTTCAGTGCTGATGATCTTCTGGTCCTCCAGCTGCTCTATACCCAAGTATTGGCCTTAGGGCACAGTGCACAGCACATCTTCCTCCAGGGAAGCTTTGGTGCCTGGGCAAGAGACATGGGAGTTTTTGCTAATCTCTGCAGCTGCTGCAGTTTCCTCTTTTGTTTGTACAAATTCCATTTTTTTAAGTACATCTCACACCCTCTGTGTGCTGAACTTGGGCAGCTCTCGTCACTTCTCATCAAAAACTAAATAAATCACTGATGCTGCAAGTCCTGCCTTCCCTTCCAGCTATTAATCACCCTGCACAGTGGCATCAACATTCTCAAGGGTACTGAAGTTACACACCAAGCAACTGGAATGAAGACATCCTGGCTTGCAGTTGGTTCAGATGGAGTTTGGGATTATTCAGACTTGGGCTGCTCTGGCCCGGAGGTGGGAGCTGCTGCATGGAGGCAGCCGGGTCCTGGTGTGGGTGCTGATGTTTGCCTGCACATGTGCTGCCTGCAGTTTCAGCAGTTGGAGCCAAACGAGCCTGGAGGGTGAATAAGCCTTGGGACTTGCAGATTTGGGGCTTAGTGATGTAGTCCTGGGAGGAAGACCCTGCTTTGTATCATGGGTACAGTCCACCTGTTGCAGTCCCCGGTGCCGTGGTACTGCTCAGAGCTTCTGGAAGGGGCTGAGAAGGGCTGGTGGCAAATCTGGGTGCATTCCTGGCAGGTGGAGCAACACCCTGTGGGTTGAAGCTGCCAGCGCTGGCTGTAATTGGGGGACATTGCTCCTTAATGGAAGAATGCTTCGGTGCTGGACAAGGAGTGAATCTGCAGGGAAGCCTCCAAGGTGATGTTGGCATCACAGCAGCTTGTGATGGAGAGATGCTCTGGGGTCATCCCTGCACCTCTGCAATGGCAGCAGGAACACTGCAAAGCCCTGGGTCATCTCCTCTCTGCGACCAGGTCCTTCTGCAAGCAAGGAGAGGGATGCAACCCCCCTGTTCAATTTACCTCTTCAAAGATTTTGACTTGCCGTCACCTAAAAGGATGGGTGAGAGCTAAGAAAGGAATAGTCTCACCATCCCTCCTGGCAAACACCTTGTGTCCAGGGCAAATACCAAGGGCTGAGACTGGCGTGGGTTTGCTCCACTCGGTCCTTGTGAGAAGCTGAACGTCGGCACTGCCCAGCTCTCCTGCGCCTTGGAGCAGACACCTTCCCGCCCTCCAAGCCCCCATCTCTGAGCCCTCCTACAGCCCAATATCGCTGTGTCTTTCACAGGGCCTAAATAAAGAAACGCTACAAACCGAGCTTAGCAGGGTGCTAGAATAGGAGCCCCATCCCAGGCCAGCAGTAAATAAAGTTACATAAGTCAGTAGGTCATAGCTCTAACTAAGCCTTTTATAGGCCATAAATCCAAGTTTCCTGGATCTTATAGCTTCTGGTTAAAAATATAAAAGAAATACTATGTGATTGGAATAAGCCAGTTCATCTCTTAACACAAATACTGTGCTGGGAAAAGCTCCTTGTCCTGCAAGGAGGGGGGTGCACTCTGCCAGAAGCCTGGGGATGCTCCCAGAGGAAAGCTGGATGTAAGCAAAAAACGAGGCACTGCCATGTATATATATGCTCTAATTCAGGGACTTGGCCAGCGCCACCTCACCATATGGTGACACAATGTTGTGCCCTCCCTTTAAATAGCATCAGCATCCGGCATCTTTATTTCTGCAGGTTTTATGGCTGTGGAGGGTGCAAGAACTTATTGGCTTTTAATAGCTTGGAGTTGTTTAGTGCGTTTATTGCCTGACAGCACTGTGCCTTCTGAGATGCTCTACGAAGTGTAGTAATTAAATGTTTTTATCAAATGTACCCACCTGGGAATGTTAAACATTTTCTATTGGTAACTGCAATTTAGGGATTGTCCTGGTCCATTCGGGGCTGTGACTAGCATTGCAGCTGAGTAAAATGCCAAGAGCTGAGCTGCTAGCCCAAGGATGGACACCCAGACGGTGCTGCGCATTGAGCCTCCTGGAGCAGGCTTCAAGTTCAGTATAGCTGCTAGGTGAGTGGCTTTGAAACCATGGTCTGCGTACATTTGGTCTCTGTAGGGTGCTTGGGGTGTCAGAGACCCTCCTCCCAAAAATGACTCCTGGGTTCAAGTGCCTCAACCCTGCAAACTTATAAGCACTCATGTAAAGTCGCAGCACATGACTTAAATGAGGCTATTCATGTCACCACGGGAAGCACCTGCTTCACTTCTTGTGGGATTAAGAATGCTGCAAGCCTTAAATCAAAGGCATGAGAAGGGAGAAAAGAAGTAAGATTTGCCCCCAAAATACCATGAGTTGCTTTATTACCACAGAGGAAGGACCAGGGTGGCAATGATGGCTTTAGACTTCAGGAACTTTGGCAAATGGGGGAAATACCTTGCTTCTTTCTTCCTCCTTAATGAAATGCCTTACTTGCAAGCCAGTGCTTTCTCATTTCCCAGAAGATGAACATTCGATTTGCTCTTTCTTGCTGAGAATGAGCGTGCTAGGCTGGGTTACTGCCCTGTGCAGGAGTGAGGGGTCATTACTTGGCACCATACACCTCTTGGCAAAGGCCAGCGTGGTCCATGACATTCCTAAGCCATTTTTCTCCCATTGCCGCTGCTGCTTCGTTATAGTCTTGGTTTGCCATCGCCTCCACTCCACTGGCATCTGCACAACCCATGAGGCATCTGTTGCTTCATTTTAGCCTGTTCCATGGTCTGATCAATCCTTCTAGGATTTGGCTCTTTTTCATTTCCCACCTTGCCTACTTTGTTCATGAAGTTTTTGTACTTCCCCAGGCCAGTGCTGTGTTCTGGACTGCCCTGTAGCTCCTGCAGTTAAAGCCCATTACAGCACTTCATGGTCAAACATCTGGCTCAAGAACAAGCCTTTAAAGAGATCACTCAGAATAAATTTATCTTTTCTATATCTAACGTTCTTGGGTTCTTCCCCAAAGAAGTCAATGAATAACTGTAACTGTTAACACGGAATTCCTTAATTTGGAACCTGCAAATGGTTCACCTCCTCCCCAAACCCATTCCTGCTGAGGGATCAGCATGAAGCAAATGAGCATTTCTCAGCTTATTGGTTCTTTCCTTGCTTTGATGGCTCTCCCCAGAAATCAGGTCCTGGCTTTCCTTGCCTGGTACCATAGCTGGGCTTGGCTTGGGTCAGTTCACCATAGTATCAGAAGATACGTTAAAAGGAGCAGTAGCTGGCTGAAAGGCCTCCATGTCTTTGCTGGAGAAGAATTAAACTGAAAGAGGGACCTATGGAGGCTCCAGAGGGATCCGTGTTATGCCTGAGGCAGGTCAGCTTTTTTCACTGTTAACTTGGGAGTAGATTCAAATGTCACATCCCTTCATCTGGGGCTTTTCAAGAGGTCATGCAAAGCAAGTCAGGACAGTCTTACCCTTTTCACAGTCAATGTATGTAGAAACCAATTTTATTCCCTTATTTGCAGTAACTTCAAGAGACTGTTACTATATCTCCCTTGGTCTTCCATTGACTACAAACCCTGGTTATCTCACTCACTCTCCTCATAGCCCATATCTTCTGATCATTTCCATCCATCTCTGGACTTTGCCTCCTCAGTTGTTCAGCCTGAGCAGAGCACATCTAACATGTGACAGTCCCCATGAGGTTTCCTAAACCATTTAGCATAAGGGACCATGCGGAGCCTGTGATCTTCCCTTGCTCCCTTGTCTGTTCCTCGGGATGTCCTGCCTACCTGAGTGCTCCTTGGCTGTTGTTTTTGCTGAGAGGTTTTATTCTGTATTTGTTCTTACTTTCAGCTCATGCTGCACTTTGACTCATTTTAATATTCTTACTATATCAAACCTACTCCTTGTCACATATTTGGGGAGTAGGCAGGAGACATCCAAGAATCTGAAGCCAAAAATAGGGAGAATGAGAGAAAATAAAATTATGACTTTCAAGCTCTTCTGACTCAAACCTAGTCTAGCTCTGCAGCTGCAGCAGGGCTCCAGGGCACCCAGCGGGATGCACCTTTGGGGGATGCACCCTTAGCCATGGCCATGCAGCCGACATCAGTCTCCCAGTCCCAGTGCTGTGCTCATGCTGGTCAGGGCTGCAGTGGCCATGCCATGAAATCCAAAATTCTCCTAAACTTCAGCCCCAGATGGCTGCAGTGCCTTTCAGTCTGCTTATATACCCTGTACACACTGTGTAGAAGCAGCACTGGGACCTGGGGGCAGGGAGAAGGAGTCATGAGAGCAAGATGCGTACTTACTAATCAGAAAGTGTTGGGTTGTTCACACCCAGGATAAATCTGTTGCGTATCCATCCCAGCACCCTGCGTAGCTACAGCTGCTCGAGCCCAGCTGTCCGCCCTCTTCCCTTTGGGTGCATGACTCGCCCCTGCAGCCAGCCCTTCTCGCAAAGCATCGGGCTACGTCTGGTCTCTGCCATGTAATGTTACCCCAAGGAACATATGGGATACGTGCATCTGCTGGGCCAGGCACGAACACCCCGGGGCCAGCCACGCGAGAGGTAAGAGAGGCTCTGCGCAGGATTTCAAGGCGGTGTGTCGG
>JANZLQ010000002.1:31821117-31874321 GCA_026212715.1 Elanus axillaris | reverse complement strand
GGGGTGGTTGGGGGATATGAGCTGGGGAACTGACATCTGACAAGGTACCCAAAAGAGCTGAAATGTGCTTTTTTTAAAGATGTCAGTGCTCGCCTTTCCTGCTGACCTCTACAGTCACGGGCAGTTTTGGTACAGCTGGATCTCAGGCTGTTTCCATACAGCTCAGCTTCAGCCGTGCCATGCAGGGGCTGTTCCCAGCACATGACTTACATCAGATTTCTTCACAGATAATAGGGAACACCAAACCCCACCCCATTCTTTATGGTTTGTAGCTGCTTTAACTTCACTTAGGATCATGATTGATTAAGTCATGTATTTGTTTTTAAAATGCTTACCTATTTCATTCTGGTTTTAACTACCACTTATTCTTAGAGCTGAACTGGTTTTAAATATCCTTCTCCCAGTCTGAGCTTTCCTGGTCCCAGAAAAGAAAAAGGATTAGCTGAGGGCTGTTGTTATGGTGTTGAATTTCTCCTCTATTGCAATGCTGTAATGTTCAAGTCAAATATTTCCAGGGAATAGCAACTCAGCTAAATAATTCTGTTTCTGGAGGAATTAAAAGAAGGAACTTTCCACTTGCTCTCGTGCGCAATATCCTATATTTACAGAAACTAAATATCAGGCATAAATTGACTCGAGAGGTGCCTTTTAACTGACTGTGATATTTTGATCTGCCAGATCCCCCCCTGTGACTATCACAACATGTCAGCAGGTGCAGACAGTCAGATGAACCCTGGCCCCATGGGGCTTTGGGGTGAGCCCAGCAGCAGATCTGAGAGCTGGACCCTCCCTCTGCAGCAACATCACCCCATTCACTCCTCACAAGCTCCTCCCGCGCATCCCTTGGTGAAGCTCATTGGTATAAAAAACCTTCTCTGGTGAAATGGAGCACCCCGAGGAACCAGCGGTCCCTCCTGGCCGGGGGGACGTGTCTGTGCTCTCCACACTGTGGGCACCTTGAGAAGGCTGGAGCTGGAGAGCGGCATGGCCCAAGGGGCTTCACTGAGGGGGGGATAGGACACATCCCGGCCTCTCGCCTTGATCATTTCAATCACATGAGCTCCAAGAAGGGTTTAGACAAAAGCTTGGATTGCAACCAGGCCAACCACCCAGTGTTGGTCCCAGTGAGGGGCAGATGGCTCTGTGGGACTGCTGGGAAGCCTCCGTGGAAGCTGCTGCTGCCTGGCGTGGGGCAGTCGAGAAAGCACTGATCATGTTGTCTCCAGACTCAAAGATGACCCAAAGCCATGCCTTCTCCTTTGCAAACCATGACGAGGGAAATGCTGGTGCACCAGAGGCTTACACATGTTCCCTGCAAGCAGCTCCTGCAGCTTGTCCGTGCATCCATCTCCCAGCAGCTCCTGAGAGCTACCAGGAATATGGCAGCAGGCTTCTGCCCAAGGGTTGTCTGTGCCCCCCTGCAAGAAGGGGAAGGTCATCCCCTGGAAAACCCCTCCTCTCCATGGCAGGGGTTGAAAGGAGCATGGTGATCCCCAAGGTGGGGTGGAGGGGGGTAACACCCCGCCAGTGCCTGGCATCAGCTGGCCAGGGGACTGTCCACACATCTATTTTCGGCAGTGGCACGCTGGGAGCCGAGAACATGCTGTCTCGGCTGTTAAACCCATGTGAGTTTCCTATTGCTGGAGACACTTGCTTGATGCCCAAAGACACTTGAGCGGTTAATTATGACCTATAGCTCTGACGGATCATATCACTGCTATTTTTAGCTCTCCCACTTCTAGTGCGAGCCCTGTATCTATCTCTTTTCAGCCTTTTATTTTCAGTTTCTTATTGCCATTTCCTAAACTTGTCTCAGGCACCAGGTGAGCAGCAGCTGGGGAAGTATTTTTGTCTCTGTGTGGCACAACAAGACAGCTCCGAGGGCTCGGGGGGATGGGTACTGCTCCCCTTGGCCAGCAGCTGAAACCCAGCCAGGGATGCAGACGGTGTGCGGCAGCTGACCCCAAAATCAGAGCCCCATCCCGGGGCAGCGCCTGTGCCCCATCATGGCTTTGCCGCAGCCACTGCAGGGACAGGCACGGCTGCTCCTGCTGGCAGCAGAGACGCTGGTGGGTCCATCTTGGTTGTTTCCAAACATGGCTGAGGATACAGAAATGGGGTGTTGCATTGTTTTGGAGGGTTTTCACATACGAGGTGTGAGCTTGGTGAATGCCAGGGTGCTCGCAGCAGTGGAAGGCACATCCTTGCTGCGAACGCAACACCAGCGTGGTCCTCCTGGAACGAACACAGCAGGATCGTGCAGAGACGAGGGAGCAGGGTAGGTGACAAGGGCACAAGTCAGAGAAGAGCTCCGAGTCCCTCCCGTGCCTCTCCCTGCTCTGGCCTGGGGAGACGGGTGCTGCATCACCCCTCCCTTGGCACCGGGGCCTCTGGCAGGGACCCAGTTAGCTGGACAGGAAGGGACGGCAGGAGGAAACCTGGCCCTGGGGCTGAGAGCGGGGCTGGGAAAGGAATACCCCATCGCTCCTGGCTGCTGATGGGGGTACGGAAATAGCCAGTGCCTGGTTCCCTAGAGAGCAGGCCCACGGCATGGACACAGATTGGAAAACCCTGCCCTGAAGTGAGTGACCTGGGCAGCATCCGGCTTCATCCCGGCCATGCCACTTCTCCCAGCTGCTCCCTGCCGTCTCTGGGCTTCCTGGCATCGCTTCATCCTCTCCACATAATCCTGTCCCTCTCCGCAGGCCAGGAGTTCGTCTGAAGGCCATCAGAGGGGTTTAAGGTTTTGGCAGAGGAATGTCAGGGTTTTGAAGAGAGTTAAACCAGCCCTGCTGCTCCGTGCAAACAGCTGGTCTGTAAATACACGGCCCTGACTGGCAGGCTGGAGTCGTGCAACATTTTACAGAATACCAAGGCACTTCTACAACAGCAATCTGGAAATACCATTTTCACAGGTTATTGGTGGATGTCTGTGTTGTAGGCACACAGCCAATCCTGATTTAGTGCGTGCAGCTCCTGTGACTGCATTGCCTGGGTACAGTTGTATTACTGCCCATCCACCACCAAGTTACCCAGCAAGCATCCAGAAGTAACTACACAAATTAACAATGCGAATCTGGTGTAGGAACATGTAACCACACTCTGACCGTAATAAATCAAGCACGCAGCCCTGAAGAAAAACGAAGGGCAGTCACAGCTTAAGCATGTACATAGGCAATCAGGCTGTGTCCAGGTGATGAGCACCAGAAATTGAACCCTCTCCAAATCCACAGCAGCACTCCAAAAGCCTTTGCAGGATGTGCTGCCAGAGAGGATGCTCCACACATCATGGAGTAAAGCACGGCTGCTCTGCAGCAAGGCAGGGGCTGCCCACGGCCCCTGCTGCCATCAGTCCCCCTCAGCACCAGCAGTGACTTTCCCTCTGCTAATTAGGGTGTGGGAAATACTTTCAAGGTGGTGCAAGACATCTGGTTACCTTGAAATGAATTTTCCAAACTTAATTATATTTCTCCTCCTGCAACATATGCTCGGGCGAAGATGAGGATGGGACCAATGACAGATGAAACAAGCAGATGCAACAACAACAGGGGTGGGTTGGGGCAGGAGGAAAGCAGAATCTCAAATCTTGCTGGTATTTGTGGAGTGTATAACTGACAGGAACATTTTTGGGCTATGAATACAAGCTGACGTATGCACGTATGTGCAAGCAGTAATCCTGCTAGGCAGGACACGCTGATCACCTTCAGGAGAGGGAATTTTAGGCAGTCTTTTCCAACTGAAATCCCTTCATGTCAGTGTCTAGGATTTGTTGTTGCCATGCATTTTTCTTTTTTATTGTCTATGCTTTTTATGGCTTTTTCTATCAACCTTGGTGCTAATATTGGGTTTATTTAATGTGCTTTTTATGAACTAGCTCCCCTGCTGCTAGCTGCTGTCGCAGCCACCCCAGGCAGGGGGGGACCAAGCCCCTGGTTTCTCTGCGAGATGTCACCAGCGAGATGCTTCCATCAGTCCTCATGGACAGAGACTCAAGTCTTAGTAGCAAATAGCGAATGGCTGCAATCCGGGGCTGAGTATCAGAAAGGACCATGGGAACCTCCTTGATTGAGAGGCGGATCACAGCAAAAGTAATACCATGGTATTCCTGCTAATTTGTTGGGAAGTGCAGGCTGGTGATGTATAGCACTTACACACACACACTGCAGATAGTGGGTGGAAGTGGAGGGCTCTGAGCACACAGAGTCCCTGTGTGAGAGACTTACATCAAACCAGACAGTGTGTGAGGGCCAGGTGCACAGTAAAGTGGTGGGACCAAAACTTAAGCCCTTTGAAAGCTCCTTTTTCTGCACTAGCCCTTATGTGAACGGGGTGATTAATCCTTTGGACTGCTAAGTGTAATTTAATGCATGCACGTATCTTCCCACCCATTAATTTGGGTGGCAGTGGCAAAGTCTTTCTGTGTGTATACCAGGCGCCCTGGGCAAGGCACTCTATGAGGATTACCAGTTAGAATGTCCCTGTATCTCTGAATATACAAACTGGGTAAGAAAACCAGGTTCAAAGAGGTGGGTGGGACAACTTGGAGCTGTGCTGCAGAAAGCACTGACTTGACGTTGCTCTTCTAGGTTGGAAACACAACTTCAACTTCTGCTCCTGGGCTGGGAAAAAAAAGGGGGGGACGGAGATGGACAATGACAACACATGAAAAGCATTTTGTAAGAGTTATGTTCGTGGTGGACCTTGCCTGAGCTCCGGCTGGAAGCAGCAGTGGGTTTCTCCTGTCTTGGTCCCCCCTCCCCTCACCCCACAGACTTTTTCCATTGCACAGAACATTCATAACACCTTCCAGACTCAGGCTGGTCTCCAACGCTTTGAGATGGACACAAAGCACACCCGACCACCCCCCCGGCTACTGAAGCAGATGTGAAAATGAAGTTGGCTATTTTTGATCAATGAGTAAGATCAAAACATACATGTTCTGAAAGAAAGCAGGTACTGCTGCATGAGCCTGACACCCAGGATGGTGAGGGTGACCAAGGGGACCTGTTGTAGCACCCATCACTGGAGAAACAGCAACCAAACACCCCAATAGCTGGCACAGTGGTGCGTACACGGTGGCCCTCATACTTCGCTAGGCACAGGGCATTTGGATAAGGATATTGCTTTTATCGCCTTTTTCATGTGTTACTCTTTTACTTTAGGGTATGGCTAAAACAGACCACAGAGTAAGATTCCCAGGTACTGAGGAAGACGGATGAGAGCCTGGACTCACTGATTCTGCAGCCTAATAAGCTTAATTATCACCCTGGTCCTGAGAAAGACAGCAGCAAATTTGGAAACTGAAGATGATGTTTTGGCAAGGGCAGGTAAAACCAATACCAGCAGGAACTGGCTTGCTTATATTTTGATTTTTAAGTGGGTTATGAAGGATCCCTCCCATAAAGATCCTCAATGCTATAAACTCCAGCAGCTACCAGGTATGTAGCTGAGAGTTACTTTGGGAGACAGTGGGTCAGCAGAGCATTCAGGCATGTGCCCATTGGAATGGCATCCAAAAACATGGCTCAGAAACTTGCTTTCATTTGGGAAACACCCCAGCTCAGTAGGCACGTTTTACTGGAAAAGAAAACTTAAGTGCTGAAGAGTAGGATGGAGTTTTCTGCAATGTAATTTTATCTCTGTGAAGGCTTACAGTCATTTTTTTTCTAAATCTGCCTCCTGCCCTTGTGTGACTAAAAGAAAATCTGGGGTTTGGGTTTTTTTCTTTTATAGTTTCTTACCATTACTGTAATGAGAACAGTCCTCAAACATTAACATTAAAAGGTCAATGGCAGGGAACAGGTTGCACTTCGGTAGCCTTCAGGCTTAAAAAATACTGGGAATTTCTAACTCACAACATCTGAACGGTCAGGACAGGGTTGACAGAGAAAAGAAACCCAGTTGCCCTTTTCCTTCAGCCACAAAGGCCAGTTCGTATTTGTATCTGTCCAGTGAAATGAGGGATCAGGGAGAGAATTTGGTTTGCGATGGAGGTTGGCTGCTATGTCACTGGAGTAGCATCCAGCCGATGCACTGGGTAATCTTCTCCCCTGCAGAACGCCTTTCCCTGCCCTTTTACAGACAGCAGCAGTGATGCCTGTTGGGGCTTGCAGTGGGTCAGCTGTGATTCCTTGGATCAAATAGCACTATACGCGCCATCCGCGTTTCTCTTGCCTCCCTCCAGCACCCTGAGCACCTGTGCTGTATGTCACCTAAACCAGTGACCAAAGCCCTTTGGGCTGGATTACAGCCCAGGAAACACTTGCAGCTTTCAGAAAAGCCTGGGATGGGCGCTAGCTGCCTCTGCGGGATGGCAGCTACCCGGCAAACCCAGGGTGCACATCCTGGGGGTACAGCTCAGTGCTCGAAATATCACTGCTCAGGTGCACTTTTCTTTACCACAGCAGGTCTTCATGCACGTATCTACTGTTACTAAGCAATGCTTTTTTATCCAAATGCTTCTGTTCTGCTGCTTCAGAACTGATTTTTCAGCTCAGACCATTAGCTTTTGTGAAGATAAGCTGGAAGCAGACTAGTGCCTGGCCACCGACACCGGGACGAGTTCAGCTCTGGGTTTACTCGGCTTTGCTCGCCTCTCTATTATCATCAGCCAAACCAAAATCTTGGATCCAGCTCCCCATGAATGGTGGTAAACTTTGGATCTGAGCTCCTATAATAAGCAGTTGTTTGCCCTGGCTGGTGGCTTAAGACTCTGTAGAAAAAGATATTTCCAGGTATTATTTCTAAAAGGAGAATGACAGCTGAAAGAAGAACCTTGTCCAGCCAACTCATGTGTCCAACTCTTTGGCTTTCCAGGGCAAATGAGTAACTACAATGAGACAGTGAATGAGATAAATAACATCTAACTGGGATTGTAATGAACCTCGAGCAGTCTGCCTCTGTGGATAACCTGCAAATTATCTCCATTGCCGTTCTGTGAGTTTTTAAAAGCAGCTGTGAGTTATTCGCCAAATCCCATGAAACACAATTGGAAATGAGCAACAAATTCCCAGTGGTCTCATTTAAAAAATCCCTGCCCTATCCCTATAGGGAGGTAGAGCTCCAGGTTAAATAAACCATAAAATGCTTGGATTTCTTTGTGTGGGATGGCAACGTAGAGAGGGAGGATGATTATGTTGTGTGTCATTAACAGACCATTGAGCCCATGAAGCCATGAGGTTTTGTTACTGGTTCCTGGATAGCTGAGAGGTTAATTTAGCCATGAAAGCAGAGGTGGATTTTGAAATGAGCTCTGTACTGCCTGACCGCTGCTACGAGTACTGTCAGCAGCAGGCTGAGATGGGTGGAAAAAAGAAGGTAACCTAAGACCTAGCAAAGGATCCATGTGGTCTTTGGGAGGCAAACTGGGGACGTGCACACTGCAGGGACCCCACTGTGTGCCCCAAACTCCAAACTAGCTTCGAACCCGCCCCTTCAGCCAGCAGCCACGGTGCGCTGGGTGGGTTAGCCACCCCCCAGCACTTGGGCAGGTTTTGCAGCCTGAGCTGAGCTCTGCCTTGCTGTGACCTGCCGGCAGCACCGGCCTCGCCGTCGGTCACTGGGCAATGGGGTGCTGCCTGCGGTGCAAAGGCTCAGCCTTGTTCCTGGGATTGAACCAGAAGAACTAACAGCTCTTCCAAAACTACTTTTGAGTTAACTGGTGGGAGATTTGGCTTAGGTACAGCTTCCGAAGAAATTCTCTGCATCTTGGTCTCTGTGCAACCTTCTAGCTACTTGAAATTTTAGGAGAGGAAAGGAGGGAGAGATCTGGAGCCAGCCGCCCTGCTTAATTTGTATATAAAATAACAGGGAAGTCAGTCTTCTGGCTGTACAGATTCTCAAAGTGCAGCCAATCCTGTAGTGAAGGAGTAAAACAAGAATCGCTCTTCTCTGGGCTGCAAATATCTCTGCACCCTCACTTTTATGTCTGTCCAGCCTCCAGGAAGCAAAAAGCAGAAGATGTTCAATCCCTTCCCCTCCAGCTGGTGTGTGTGCGCCCAGATGTGCACATGCAACCAGAACAGAAACTGGGCTATGGCAAAGGATATTCAGAAGACACATGACACTGCATATGTTTGTTTTTAAGATCATCTCTTTATCCTTTCTTCATTAAAAGGCAAACGGCATTTTACATCTCATAAGCTCTCACTTTGCAGTTTTTTAGCAAGAGTGTTAATTAGATTAATTCACAATTTCTTTATGAAGCAGGTAAGCTACACAATCCTCATTTTTTAGGCAGATGAACTCTATCAAAGCAAAACACTGCTCACTCGCACACACGTCCCCCTCGCCCAGAGCACATGAGGTTGAGCATGGCCATCCAACCAGCCACCGGACAGCACAGTGGCTATCCGACCAGCCACGGAGCCGGCGTGGTGGCTCATCTGAAAAAGCAGCCTAACTCACACATCTGCCCCTTTAATTTACAGCTCAGTAGATGAAGCCGGGGGCAGTGGGGGGAATAAGTGGAGATGCATTTTAATAATTTCCTTACAGGCATTTTCAGAGGAATGCTGGAAGGGAGGGGCTGATTGATGGCTTCCTTCTAATTGACATCCCGACCCTGCCCCAGCCCCGATGCCCTCAGCGGGTGCGATGCTGAGAAGGACCAGCTGCCAAGGAGAGCCGCCACTGGCACCTTTGGCTGACCTAAGATGGGCTGGAAGGAAGAGAGATGAGAGAGTGAAGTTATCACCAATGAGTCAAGGGGACACTTCCACGATTTGTAAATGTACCTGCAAGCTTGTAAAGAATTGACTGAAACATGTTTGCAAATATTTGGTATTTGTCAGCAAACTGAGATTTCTTACCCATTCAGAAGGGAAAAAAAGAGGCACAAAAATAATAAAAGACATAGCCAAACCCACAGGTCTACAAACAGGATTTCCTAGATTTAAGCTCTGTCAGTGGGGTCACTTTCCTTCTATGAGGAATAACACAATTTCCACCTGCTACATCAGGTTCAGATATTGTGTGTCTAGGGTTTTGTGAAGATTAATTATGTTTTTGCCATACAGTTTTACCAGGTAGCTGTGGATTTGCAGGAAGAGGGGTATTTCCTAAGGCACTGTGTAGGGCTCAGTACAGTCCAGTAAATAAGCTGATGACTCTCTTGGCTCTGCTCCTTGGGGCACTTCTTAAAGTGCAGTCTTGGAGCATGCTGTTCTTAAATCAAAGCATAAAAATAACCAAAACAGTATCAAGTGAATTGTAGGAGCTGGCAGATGGAGGTAATAAACAAAGTTAAAACAGCCTGATAACAATGTCCTGTTACTGGAGAAGAATAAGCAATACTCCGTGATGGTGAAATATAAAAACTTCCTTGTGACAAGGTATTGATTATCCCAAAAAGGAAAGGGAGAACAAACTGCAGCCATAATACAGCATGTGTGAGCACTGAGAGGGTATAACGATGACAGCATTGAATAAGTATCTCATCTCCAAAAGCTTCGGCTGCATGACCTTTAGGAGCGTTCAGGATTGCGTGTCTGTTTGGGATGTCATTAAACAAGACGGGCTTCCTCCAACTAAACAGTGCATAGTAGTAATTGAAGTGGTTTTGAAGAGCGAGATTCCAGACTAGCTAGTTAGCGAACTTGGAAAAGCTACATGCCAGTAATAAACCCAACACAAAAGATTAGTTTTGGATAATAGCTCTTTACTCCGTGTTCAAGTTAGTAACCTGGTTTCTATGACATGCTTAATATGGGTCCCAGTGCTTGGTGTGCTACAGACCAAGGGCAGGATATGGATGTCTTTAAGGCAAAATTAGATCAACTGGAATAGTCCTTAGGATCTTGGTAGCTGAGCTCATGGTGAGTGGATGGCTACGTGATTGCTAACAGCTTTGCAGATCTGGGAGGGATTGCAGGGAACTGGTGGTGCTCAGCCCAAGGTTTAGTACTCTAAAGCTAAGGGTGGTGCTATGAGTGTGTCTCTCATGGCCGGGGAAGTTATGGGTGGCATTTGAAAGCCACTCTATAGAGTAGAACAATGAGAGGGAAGAATTGTAAGGTAGCTTGAAGACTGACATTAATTAGTCAGTAATTTTCTAGCTGTGATCCATGAAATACTTGTTGCTGATCCCCAGACAGATGGCTAGTCACATAGGATGGGCTTCTCCTCTTTATTTCCATCTGCTATATTTCATTAAGACAGCTAAAAATAAAAATATCCCTAATGTTATTTTTTCCATGTAAGTTACTGCTGCAGTGATTTGATGCAACTGTGAATAGAAGAGTTTCTAAGCGACAAGATTTTCTTAATTAATTTGTGATCCTTGGCATGAAAAGTGACTGCAAACCCCTACACTAGACTCATCATGAGCGCTACACTTACTTCTAAGTGCTATTTATCTAGAAGAGTCAGTTCAAAACATTTTTTTTCTGGTATAAGAGGAGAAAAGAGGCTTCTGTCTCTTCTGAGCAGAAGTAGTTACCATTTTTAGGTCCTAACCAATTGTAGATGGTGCCTACGAAATGGAGATATAATCACAGAGATCCTTCAGGCATGAAGTCTTCTTTCCCTCTGTGTAGTAGGAATATCTCCAGAAACACCGTTTCTGCACAGCTCCAAACCTCTTTTCAGCCAGTACAGGGCCCAAAACCCCCTTGTGGGGAGCAGGCCATTTTGGGGAGGCCAGTCTTTCATAGATTTTTTGGCTCTATCTAATGTGTCTTTGTGTGCAGTGAAGCTGGGTTCTTGCCCACACAGCTCTACCAATTTCAGCGTTTAGTTCCTGATGTATTAAAATGTTCTCCAGGGAAGCTAAGCCCTCTATCCAGATTGCAATTTACTTCTTTTTACCAAAAGGGACAAAAGCCTGAAACATGTAAGTGTTGATCATCTTTTCTAGTCCTTCCACACCTTTCCTACAAATTCTTTCAGAGGGGCAGAAACTCTCCCTTATTTCACAATGAAAAAGTTTTAGCGTGTTTTAGAAAAGGAACTGAGAGGTGCTCAAACGCCCCAAAGTGCGTGCAGAAACAGGGAGCAGGGAGCCCAGCAGAAGCAGCTTGGTGTGATGAGAAGCTCCAGGGACTTAGCTAACACTTGGTCTCCAGAACTTAAGATGAAAGCTGGGACTGATATCTTAGATCTGGGCTATTTTTATTCTCGACTACACAAGCTATTGCCATAGACCTCCTGAATGGCCATTGCAGACACTTACAAGAGATGAACTCTATTACTTTACCCTAATTTCTAAAGTCTGAAGGAAGCATTTTATTTTAGACAACACAAAAACTCAAAGCACCACTAGTACTATGTCTTAGTGACTCTGCCTACAACACAGGCGAGAACCTTTGTTCTCAGCCCTCCTTTTTAGTTGCTTCTGCTTAGAAAAGCAAGCACTTTCCTCACCCTCCTGGCAACTTTCCCATGAGGAAATTCCTTCTCCCAAGCCACAGCCACAGAGCCAGTCATACAATCCTTCCTTCTCTCCGACCACACTGTTCTCCCATTCGCTTGGACTTTTGCTGCTCACCCCAGCCCGTTAGCCCAGGAGAACCTTTGGCTCCATTCTTGTGCCCGTTCTTCCTCCTCCAAGAGTAGTTACTTGAGTTGCACCCTAAGATCATACTGACTTAGGCCCCAGTTTAGCAAAGAATTTTATCACATGCTTAAGTGTAATTGACTTAGACCTTCAATCTGGTTTTAGCTTATCAGAAGCATGGGTGGGTAAAGCTGTAGCTCTCTTACGCACTCTTGGCTCCCATGGAGGTCGGCCGCTGATGAGCAAAGACTGGATGTGCATAAAATTGAGCAGAAGCTCAGATAAGGAGGACTGCTGCACTGGACTCCATCCAGCATCGTGGCATGTCTTTTAAGACCCAGTTATCTTCACACAACACTGCAGAGGTGTCAGCTCCATGGCTGTGACACGCTGCAGGTTATTGGGCACTTCTACCCCAACTCACCACCGCTGCATAGTAATTACACTTTGGGTAGTCTGTGCTTTGCTCAAACTTTGCCTTGGATATTAGGAATCCTGAATAAGGACTTCAGGATTAATTCTTAAACTTGGGAACAGAGAATGTGGCTAAGGTTGGCAAAAAGCAATGATTGCCTCCAGTCGAGAAGAAAAAAAAATCCAGTAATACTAGAATCAGTATTTTATTCTGCTTAAACCACAGTGAAGTTGGATACAGTAGCACCTCATTTTCCTGTAGGGCCTCATCAGATCAGTACAAGGCTTAATGACAATAGCTAAAGAAACAGAAAGACACCACGGATTTCGCTTAGCCACTTAACAACCTTTACCTTCAAAGTCCGGCATATTTAATTCAGATCATATAAAAATTCCAGTGGTGAAGGGTGGAGAAAATTGAATGCTGAATGAAGACTTCTTGTTTTCCTGAACTGAGCTGAAATGAAGAAGAAGCTGGGTAGTGATGATCAGATTTCTCCTATAGGTCAGAAGTTCAATGTATCATCAGATTTCATGTCATGGGGCCGTTCTGTTCCTAATTGCAACCAGCCAGGACTCTGCACATCAGTGAGCTTTTACTCTGGGCTCCTTCCATAACATGCATATTGTAGTCAAAGCAGTAACTAAATAATTTTAAATGTATTCTTTAAGAGTGAATCATTACCTTTCAATTCTACAACACAGCAGAAAATGAAATTAGATGCTGGCTTACATTCATATAAAATATAAAACCAGATACTTAACTGGATCATCATTACAGCAATGTCTTTTTGCACACATTTAGTACAAGCATTGCGCTATGAACCTCTGGTAGTTCAGGTTCAAAGGTATCTGGAACCCCACAGGGATAGAGGAACCAAAACCCTGAGAAATGTGGTCCAAGGGCCGAGGCACTGACACCAAACGTCAGCTGTGGAAGATGGATGAAATGTGGTTTTGCTGAGCTGAGTTTGTGCAGTATGTGAGATGGGGATCTGTGCAAGCACCACTCTGCCGCGCAGGTCCGGAATAATCCCACTACATAACTAAATGAATTATTTATACATCACAGGGAGAAAAGCTATAGGCATATCTCAAGCTGAAATAAAAAAAAAAAAAACAGCTTAGCACTTAGCTGATGACTGACTTTTTGAATAATTTAAAGTCGTCAGAGACATCCATGGTGGACTAGTGTGACCTCCTATGGACATCCGTTCATCTGCAGAATTAAATGAGACAGAGCGAGCTTGTGAGCTGTTTGGCCAGCCAAATCAAAATATTAAATTATGACAGAGGAACACAAGCTGTTACACAAGGATGATGTGGGGCTGTGACTGAGAATCAAGCTGGGGTATCATCTCACGTTAATCCAATAGCTAGTGAAGGTGTAAGCTACCAATCCTAAAACAACTTTACATTGTATATGTCTTCTGCAGAGTGCCTTTCAGCACACCTCTGCTTTAAGAAACCTCTGTCTGATGTCGTGATTTACTCTTGGAGAGGTTTTATCCTTCCTACACCCAGAACAGACCCTCTTGTGACCTGCAACATGTTCTCTCCTTAATAAATCATCTTCTACCAGGGCTTTCACAGGTTTCAGCATACTCTGTTTTCCCATGTTGGGAAGAATGAGGCTTTTGCTGGTGCCATAGGACAGCTTTGAGATGTAGGCATTGCCTCGGGTTCGAGAATAGTGCCAGCCAAGAGGAGCAGGACTGCACAGAAGACAAGTCTGTCTTCCTCGGATGCTATGAATTTCTCTTGAAGCCAAGAAACCTGAAACTGCAGCGGCAAGTCAGACTTCCTCTCGAGATGGAGTCGAGGCAGGCTAATTTTAGTCACCATGCACTATGCAAATCATCATTCTGTAGCTGAGTTTATTTTTTAAAGTGCTGACTGCCAAACTTGCTGCAGGGCATAGACTTCTTCATGGGTCTTAAAGAGGTTTGAAACTAGCTCTTTGGTTAGCGGCACTACATTCCAGATGAAGGGAGGGGCTGCTTAAAGGGTCCTGCTAGAAAGTACACTTTCGATAGAAAACGTCTAGATGTCTGGTTTAGATCATATGTTGACTTGCTAGCTGGCCAGGATTAGCCATTAGTGTTTTTTTTTTAATATGTTTTTGGTTCTACATGTAATCTTTCTTTTTTCTTAAAAACTCCCTTGATAAGCTGCACATCATGGGCCCACAGGAGATGATGGGAGTGCTGGTATCTGGATCATGCCCAACATCTGTAGCTAAAGGAAGCAGATCACTATTGGGTTTTAGATTTATTCTCTAAATATTTGGCACATTTGTGGAGCTCACTTTTAACTGGGATTGATCTGACTTCTGAGGAAAGAAGTAATTCTTTAAAAAATTATTATTGGACTGTGATTCATGGCACTCATTTAAAAGACAGAGGCAGATATGGGGAACGCGGAGCAGCAGAAGCAAGGCAGGGTACGCTTCCAGGAAGCCCAGGCTTTAGCACGGACAGTAAATTGTTACATTTCTCTTCAATATTAAAAAGAAAAGCATGCAGACTTTCATCTGATAACCTTCATAATTTCTCTATCATGAGTCATACTATCACTGAATTGTTCTTTGTGTTTAAAAGAGACAATTCTCCATTATTTCTTATCAACCTATCATAGAGAGCTTCAGAAACTTTCCTGTCTTAACTTTAGGAATAACTGCTTCCAAGTTTGATGTCTTACCTGTAACCTTCAAGGCATCCATCCAAGCAGGTCTACCTGGAGCTGAGTTTGGAAAGGCACTTTGAATCCTGAACTCAAAAATGAGGCAGGAGATTAAAAGCAGGTGCTAGTTTTCAACTGTGAAATTATTTTAAAAGGTGCTTCTATTTTCTGTGGCTGATCCTGAGTCTTTAACAGAAGTGCTTTGGATCTGGGGCTTGAGCCCTAGTGAGCAGTCAGAATCTGTCCTTGAAATCTGCTGCAGGCTTTAGGGGGGACTTGGAGAAAAAATGTGCATAGCAGAATCTACATTAAATACAGAAGCTGTGAAATAGCCCATTGCATTTAGGGCATGGAAAGGGACTGCCACTGTGTTCCTCCAAATGCAGGGAGCTGCTGCATTGTGTATTTATTTATTTCTGTTTATGTGAACGAACTGCCTATTTTGTAAGAAGCCAGCAATACTCAGACGAAGACACTACCACGATTAAAGTAAGTAACTGTAGGGCTGCATATACAATGTGTGGCAGCTCCCCAGCCGTTGGAAGGGTGGGACAGAGGAAAAACAGCTTTTCCCTTGGAAAAACCTGGGAGAACGCAAGCGGACCCCAGCTCCCCTCCTTTGGGGGAAAGGCGAGGCAGCCGGGCGGCCGCTGGATGTCAGTGGTTCTGCGCAGAGCCCGGCGCAGTGGGGATGCTGGCAGGAGGGGGCTGGGGGAGCCTGAAGGCCACACAGATGAAAATGATTCACCTGCTTAATTCACAGGATCTTCTTCCAAACCTGTCTTCTGTGGAAGCGGAGCCGTGTCCCAAATCTAAGACCAGGGAGCGATAAGGAGCCTCTGTGGAGGGGAATGGTGCGTTCATGCTGCTGGGTGTCCCACCCGGACGAGCAGACACGCTTGCCTTTCAGCATGGCTACGCTCGAGTTTTGTACATTTTCTGTGTCATTTCATCACCCCTCAGCTTCATATTAAATCTGACCTTTCTGCTGCACTTGACTGGGGAAAGGTAATCGCCTACTTTGCTTTCTTCAGGGTTATACATCATTGCATATGGCAGGTAGATAAGTGTATCTGGAAAATACAGTTGCATGTGAGACTAGGCAGGGAAAAATATCTGCGACTAGGTCAGGATCCACTTGAAGACCTGCCAGACCTGCCTGAGCACAAATGTATTTTTCAAGCTAGGTATTTAACTCCCTCTGGCTCCCATGAGCACTCAATGATTGCAGGAAATCTTCCTTTGCTTTGAACAGCGGAGAGAGACTTCAGTTCCCCCTCACACACTGCTGCAGCGAGGCCCTGCACGAGCATGGTGAGGCTTCTGTGGTTCATGATGTTACAAAGTGTTGGGAAGTTAGGAAGGAAGAAAAGGAATATGTCAGGTTTCATACGGTGGCTAGAGATTAATCTAAATAAGCCGTTGTGCAGTCCTCGGACTGGAAATTAGACTGTGTATTGCACAAAATAAACATCACTCAAAAGGAGTTTAATACCTAAGCACAGCCGTAAGCATCAGGGCTTCCCAGGGGATAACAATAACCTCACACAAGCAGCTCTGTTAGAGCACCCTTAAAGAAACTTCAGGGACCTCTTCTAATAAATGCAACTATAAAATATATGCATCTAGAGTGGATTTGCTCTGTTGGCTACTGACAATATTAATTGCTGTAACATGGTGACAATTCTGAAATGATGGCAAAGCTAATACAGCAGGAAAGGTGTGGGAACACAGCGTGGCTGCTGTTTGGGTCAAGCAATAAATAGCTTTCTTACAGCCGCGTCTATTTTATATGTCCAGGACAAACTACAAGCACCTGCACTGTGCTCAGTGTTGCTGCAACTGCGTATTCTTATTGGCCCTTACAGTATCTTGGTATGATACCTGGATAGTCAGGATATAACCTCTAACGACTGACAGAGGGGGCGAGTGTCAGCTGCAGCACATGCAAGGGCAGGGCTCCCACTGCTTTGGGTTCGAAACCCCTTAATTAAGGTGAAGAAAACACCTTGGTGTTACAGCTTATTCTACTCATTTTACTTGCATAGAAGCTCCACTTAATGTTGAAGTGATTAAAGAATAAGCTAACTTGATACAGAAGCATTGTCCAATAAAAACAAAGGCAGTTTAGTTAAAATTGGTTTGAAAATGCTCATTAATTAAGCTAACATAAATTTGCATAGATGTGGACTTGCTAACACTCTTTTCCCCCTCTTCTTACCTAAATGGGACTAATTATTTCTCTAATTATGATATAACTGTGTGGCCTTGGGATCATTAATTACAGATGCACTTCTTCATCTCACTGTTTTGTCCAAATCCTGGCAGAAGAGAGGAATGCTCTTCTGGGATGTGCTGCTACTCCTTTTGGCTGCAGTCTTGACCTTAAAAAAGAGGAAAAGAAAAAAGTGAGTAAGCCGAGCTATTTATAGTTGAGCTAATTATTTTGATGTGATATGACAGCAGCGGAGTCTGTTTTCCCTTCACTCAATTAATGGCAATGGAAAAAGCATTCAATATCCTTTTAACAGTATTCATTGGCTACAATACAAGCCTTTGCTTAATATTTTAAGACTTAGGATTTTGCAATACAGCAATGGGGGAGCACAACGCAGTGTTGTGCTTCTGGTGGATGACAGAGAAACTGTGATGTGAGTAGCAGTGAGGAGCTGAAAAGGGGTTCCTGTTATAAAAGAGAAAAATCCACTATTTGGTGGGAAGGTAGCACGCAGCAAGTCTGTACAAACCACCATGTGAAATTGTACAGATCAAAGCTCGGGTGTCTTCTAGGACGCTCGGTGGACACCAAGGAGATTGAAGTAGCTGAAACTTTACTATTCACAAATGGGGAAACCGAGGCAGAAGCAAACTACCCTGGCAAAGGTTGCAAAGCAAGTAAATGGCCAGAGAGTGACAACTTTTGTCTGTGGTCTCTGATCCGTCCAGAGAAGATGGATTTATGCTGTGCTTTTCACTGTTTTCACCTGCCTTTGTGCTGCTCCCATGCACAGGCTCTGGGAATGAGACCTGCTGGGCAGCAAACAAAACAGGGAAGGTGGATGGGACAGAGAGGGATGTCTTGGCTGATTTTTTTTGTCACCCTTTACTGAAGATGCTGCAACAAAATCGACGCCCTGTGCACCATGACGTGTTTTCTAGGTCTCTGGGGAAGTTGCTAATAGCAGCTATCCCTGGTCTCTGTTTTGGAGCTAGACAAGAAGCTAGACTGCTAATCTTTAAAATTTGGGGATTATAAAAAAAAAAACGGAGCAGATGCTTTTTTTTTTAACCAGACAAAATTTGAAATTCTAAACTTCTGTGAGTTATTTCTGGTGGAAAAGCACTTTACTGCTGAAGCTTGGGTCTTGTTCCCCATCCCAGGCTTATAAAATAGCTTTTCTTCCTTGCTCCTCGGGGTGTTCTGCAGTTTGTCCCTCTCCGTGACCACAAAACTCTGGCCAGAGGATTGCCATGTATTACAGGGCCTTCTTCACTGTTGCAAGAGAGGAAGGAAAAAAAATAAGCTTCCTCCTCCTTTTAAGGCTTTGATCAGGTCCCTGAAGTCTGTGTACTTCTCAGGTTGCTTTTGGTGACCTTTCAGGCTTTCAGAAAGCAGGTGCTCTTTGTGAAGGCTTTACATGACTGTCACTTTGTTTTCCTTTTATTTATCTTTTTTAAATATGTGGGTTGGGCAGCTTCAGGTACAATGCAATATTCATGAGAGGCTCTGATATGCAGGCACAAGGCTGTGCATGGGATTACAGGGTACTGAATGTTATATGCAGTTTTAATTTCTTTTTATGACCAAAGGATACAGCCAGAGTTTCTCAAATATGGAATTTATGAGAGCCTCATTCATGCAAGTTTTAAAGGGCTCCTGTATCTCTGCCTTGCAAAGCTGCTGTGCTGAGCGATGGGGTGAGCAGCCTGCTCAGCCTTGGCCAGTTAACAAAAGTGTATATGTAAAAACATGGCTAGGGCAATTAGTTTGACACCCAAACAGCCTCTGCATGTAGAGTCAAGGCACTCCCCAGCCCTTCTCTGAGTTACAGAGGCACAGAGAAACAAACTCCCTCAAATATTTGGAGTCAAAAGTCTTCTGAGCAGGGATTTTCTGTGCAGTGCGGTGCTGAGGGTTAACTTCAGGGCTTCTAAAAGCTACTACAGTGCAAACTAAGTAACAGAGTGTATCTGTGGCAAGTCGGGGTGTTGCTTGGCCCTCCTAACTTCCAGTCCTGTGCTCCGCACCGACACAGCTCACTCCCATTGTGACTTAATTTTGCACTTTGTATCTGACCTGCGAATCCTTTCGCTGGAGAAGGAGCCTCTTTGCTTGCAGAAGTGGGGTTTGTGGGCCTGGTGGCTCACCGGGCACTGCTGTCCTCCTGGAATTTGCATTGTAGATCATGAAAACAACCTGGCATAAAATTCAAGGTATTAAATGCAATAAATGGCCCTGCAACATAGTGTGCCTGTCTGATGCGGTGAATTACCCAGCCCTCTCCTGCTTTGAGCGTTACATGTCGAATGACTTGTTTGCATCCCGCGTGGCTATCCTGGGGAGAGAGATGATTCTTTGGAAAGTCACCAAAGTTTTTGAAGTGGAACTGGGATCATGGGTATATTCAGAAACATGGTAATGGGCTCCTGATGGGAGATGCCCCGTAAACATTGGTTTACAACACAGAGTCAGGCAGTCTGTGACTGTCTCCAACTCTGGTGTCCCAAAGGGAGGGTGAAGGCGACCTGCTCCAGTCTCCATAAGCACAGCGAGAAGTCATTTCCAAGCCTGACATCTCAGAAGAAGGCTCGTGCTGTGCTTGGTGCTCCAGGGTGGTCGATGCATGGTCCTGCCAGTGAACCCCAAGTCCTCATCTCATGGCTGCTGCTGTTGCAAATGCCTCCAAGTCCAACCTGGCCAAGTGGAAGAAGCCTTACCCATCTCCTGCAGCTAGCATCTTCAGCTTCTATTTTTGCAGAAGGGGAGCTTTCCTTTCCATCTTCCCTCCCTGCCATGCCATCCAGGAAAACAAAAAGGCACTGCTAACATCTGCTCCTTTCTCCTCCTACATGCAGGCTCTTTCTCGGCTCTCTATTAAACCCCTTCCCACACAGAGGCGTAGGCAGGCTTATGCACATACATCTCGGTGCACAATTTTTCCCCATCCCTTGAGAGCAATATTTGCAACAGTAACTGGTGAGGGTTTATTTTTGTTCTTCACTAAGACTTTGGTTAACAGGCTTTTCAGCCTCTAACTGCACTTACTCCTCTAGCGATCAGTCCATACACTGGGTAATGGCAGGGCTGACATGGAAGTTCATGGAGACAGTACGAGTGGGTGGAAATGAATGCAGAAATATGTAGAAATTTCCCATTGCTAAGCTACGCTCAGGTGCATTTACTTCTACCAAGAGGGGTTACTAAGGAAACAAGGAGCCAATTTCTGAGGAAAAAAAAGCAGACGTTTCTAATGAGCAACAAAAGTCCTTCGACTTGGATGTGACGAGGTCTGTTCTTTGGTCTCCCATAACTGGAAAGTGTCTGACTTCGAATGCTGCCATCACTCGCTTGTCCTGGTCCTGTCCCTGGGGCCTGTGGCTGTGGCAGGGTGCCGAGCTTTCACCATAAAACGCACAAGCTCTGAGTCACTCCTCCTTCTGGCAAAGGAAACAGGAGAATCCATCTGGGCTCATTCCATCCCAAAAAACTTGCCGTGTTTTGCAATTTGCACATTTTTCTCCTCAGATTGGAACGGGTTGGCTTTTCCTGAAGCTGGCATGGCTTTTTGTTGCAACAAGAAAAAATCTCTATCAAAATAAATTTTGCAGAAAAGTTTAATCCAAGAGGTTCAAAGCTAAACAATGCCGGCTGCTGCGTGGAAAGCTCTGCAGAAAGATGCTCAGTTTTTTCCCACAGCCCTAATCAAGCCCGGTTGCCAACTCTCAGTTTGTGTGTATGTTGCATCCTAGCTGAGGCTCTTATGGGGAAAAAGTTATGTTGTCAACATGGCAAGAGAAGAGCAGGGGATTGCCTGAAGGGTACAAAATAAAGGCAGAGGTTTGAAAGCACTGGAAGAGGTTGGACTCGCTGTTCTGGTCTCTGGTTTTGCAGTGCTGGGGCTCAGGTTGTGCAGACAGGAGTGGAGAGCAGCTGGCCTCCAGCCCACCCGAGACCTGCCGATCAATGGAAATGAGCAATTTACTATATCAGAAACAGCAATTATCCTTGGAAATGCAGCAAGGTGATTAATTGTACCACAAGGCATTAATAGTTATGTCAAGAGTACCTACTTCATGACATCAAACCAGAAAGGGTTTTAAGATATAGCATTACTCTATGAGGGGAAAAAATACATTTTCCAAGTTAAGAAATCAGATCCAAATACCTAAAACAATTCAGAAAATGCTATAGAAGAAACATGAATAGGAGCAACATCCTTAAGGAGGAATATTTCAAAAGGAATTATGATCCTCAACTGAAGTTCTCCAGTATAGAAACAAAGAAAAGGAATTTTTTTAAAAAAAATTTTATTTCCTGAATAGTGTGTTTAGTCTGGGGGGATGTGACATAACTGTGTGTTTTTCCCACCATTCAGAAAGTATAATTCCCCAAGTTATCACAATGAACACTTGCTCATTAAAAAAAATAAATCTAAGCTTGCAAACCTGATGCCTTTTGCAGTACGATTAACTTGCTGGCTTCCAGAGTATTTAATTCAAACAAAGAAAAAAGTTCAAAGAGAACAGTTCAGTTTATCTTGGTATATAATTTTTTTCCTCATGAACACAGAAAAATGCAAATAACAGTTTATGTTGGTTTTGATAGATTTAAAATACTCTTAGATTGCACCCAGACCATCCTGAAGACATGCTTTTAGACTTTGCTATCAAGCAATTTAAAACCTCAATGCTCTGGAAATTAATTCCAGAAGAAAGGAAAGGAAAAGATTGTTGTTCTTCCACTTTAGCTATTCTTGCTAACATTTGTGTGCAAATGGTAGTGGGGATATGAGAAAAAAACAGAGACACTTGCAGCAACATATTTATTTTGCAGCAGGAAAGGGCTGCATGGATTTTCTTTTTTTTACCTGCCTCTACACGAGAGAGTCTATATTATAACTGGCAATGACAAATATTCCATGTCCAGCTGCAATGGTTTGTACTGATATAAAAGGTGTGTATGAAGCAGATCATGGCCTTCTGGAGGGATCGGTGCTTTTCCTACAGGAAATAACAGATTCCACCTGAGCATTGAAATGCTGCTCCCATCAGACGTGGGTATGAAGGACTGATCCAGAGCTGAAGTCTGTGCAAAGTCCCCAGGGCAGCTGCAATGTTGCTTGCTCTTGCAGGGGAATAAATTGTCTTTATACAACTATATTTATCCAAGGGGTTGCACTACTTTAGGGCTCTGTTTCAAATATAGCATTTCCAAGGCAGGTCCCTGGGGGGTGCGATGGGGTTACCCCTCCCAGGAAATGCAGAGCTGCCCATGCCGCATCAGTTGCTGGGTTTCTCCTCACTGCTGGTTTAGGACAGTTTAAAAGTGGTGGTACTGAGGACAAAAGGAAAAATAATGGAAATTTTCTGATAGGAAGTGTCATAGCTTGCTTCAGTATCCTATATATTGCTTTTGGGAAGCATTTTTAAATTACCTGAAATACAGTTGCGCAGTATTTCCAGCAGTCACAGTCTGACCTGGGATATCGTTATTTTGCAGTTTTTAATGAGAATAAAAAAAAAACTGAAGTGAGGGTTACACTGAATAGTAGTTTGGTTTTGGTTTTTGGTTTGTTGTTTTGTGGGTTTTTTTAATTTTATGGTGCTGTTTTAAAAATGTCACAGTTGAGCAAATGAGCTTGGTCACAGCTTCCAGTTTAGTAGATCCTTCATTATTTATCTGGGGGGAAAAACAGTGAAAATATTTTCCTAAATAACCCTGTGTGATACCCGATCTCTGGGCAGGTATCACTATGCTGACCTCCACTTTGGCACTAGCACAAAAACCCCGCTGGACCTGCCAGACCTCTTGGGTTCACAGGGTGGTCAGGACGAGCAAGCGATGGAAGTATTTTTGGGATGAGCTGGGATTCCCTCTGAGATCCCAAATAGCACAAGCAGTCTCGCTATTTAAAATGACTTTGAAGTTACAGAGCACAACACTGGCCCATTCAGACCCTGGTGGCTGTTCGTTATCCAGCAGCACCTCAGTGTTACTGAGATTGAAGGTTGCCAGTTACAGAGTAATTAAGAGCCCCCGTGAAGAAGAGTTTGTGCTTAAAATGCAACTGGAGTTTGCTCCGATCCAGCTGATGTTTCTTGCCAGAAGCAGGCACGGCTGAAACACAGCACAGCTTCAGTCTCAAACTGATGGTGACTCAGAGTTGCAAAATACCCGTTTATGAAACCTATTTGACCACATAAATAGTGAGTAACCCAGGCTTCACCTGAATGCTCTGGTTTCTTAAATAGCACAGCCCTAAAGTCCTGGCTGTGAACAAACATCGTCTGAAAAGTATGGTGTGCTTAAAGCATTCAATTAAAAATAAAAAAAATGTGTATATTATTCCTCCAGTGAGGAATTATTGCTTGAATGAGGAATTCAAATGAGGGAAGAGAATTGCTGTCCTTTTCCTTTCAACTTTTAAAAGATTGTTTTTTAATATTTTATTTTTTTTAAAATTTAAAAACATTCCTGGGCACTGACAATGCTGAAAGAAGCATTTTAAAACCAAAGCAAAGCTTTTAAGCCTTCAAGAACTGCTGGCAGGGAGAAAACACTGCTATCCTCTCTTACTCCTGTCTTCAGGGTGAGGGTTTTAACTTCAGCCCTGCCAAGTGGCACGTGCGTACCCCCCTGCCCTGCCGTAGCCGTTCCCTGCTCTTGGACTAGCACCATGTAACACGCGTTACCCCCATGTGTGCCTTAGCCTGGGTCTGAAGGCACAAACCCAGAAGTCCATGAAATTTTCAAGGTTGGTTTTTGGCTATTTGACTTTTCCCATGTACTCTAAAGTTTGTTACCTAGCACTTTTTATTGGGTTTAGATGCTGAAGGGATGATGGCTGGTGGGTTTACCAGAAACCTGATGTTTAAGCCCATGTCCTGTACGGAAAGGGTCACCGAGGATGGGTCCTGTATCCTAAAATAAGCAGGGCTGTCTTCAGCCAGCTCATTCCTCAAAAGCTTTTCCATGAGACACCCATGAGGCTTCAAAACAGGATTTTCCTGCAGTGGCAAACATGAAAATGTACTCGAGCATTCTGCTCCGCTACTTGTAGAGCTGACCAGTACTGCTAGTAAGTACTAACTATGGATCCTGGGAGTATTTAATTGGCAGCACAGGACTCCTTTTCACTTGCCTTCTGGAAAAGCTTGTGCTGCCAGCAATTTTAAAGCCAGTGCTGGGAAATGCTGGCATCAAGATCTTAAAATTTGCATTTCCCCAAGCATCTGTGGGGAAAAAAAAAGAAAAAGAAAGATTGTGGATTTATGCCACTCCAGCAATGGGCCAGCAGTGCACCATGAGGTTCAGCAATACCCATAGTAACTCAGATATTTTTTTTAATTTTTTTTTAAAAGCCTTTAAATATTTACAACAAATTGCTCAGGAAGGAATTATATGTAATTCATTTTCATTGTTGTTCTGGTAAAATTTCAAAATCAAATTTTGAGGAAAATGCCTGGTGGTAGACACTTTATGACAAGCAAAAAAACACAGATCAGCTGTGCTAGCACTTGAGATTTATTTGGGCAATTACAGTTAATAGGAAATGCAAGTCTCCTAAAGAAATAACATTTTCTTCTTGAGCTGTTAAGCAACGCTGCACGGACCATAAATGATAATAAGGCAATGTGCGTGCTCAGGCAGATATTTGGCCTGGGGTTTGTTTTTCGGGGTCCCCTTTTCGCTTGGGTGCATGCAGCCCGCGTGCTGGGTGAGCTCACTCCAAAGCTGGGTGGCTGGGTCAGCAGCGTGGTTTAGGTTCAGACCAGCGCGGGAACAGCCACACTTCCTTCTGGTTTGGGTAACTGAGTTTTGACATCCAAGCTCCAGATCAGCCCAAGCTGACTTGAAACACTGCCAGCCTGGCCTAAGATTTGAAAATCTGAGTCTAACCAGGAAATCTCCTCTTGATGAAAGTCTGGGAAGGGGGAGAGAGGGCATGATCTGTGTGTTATGTGCATGTCAATAATTTTATCTGCAGTAAGTTTAGCCTTCAAAAGACCGATTTAAAAAGAAAGGAAAAAAAAAGTGAAGATTTGCAAAGCACAGCTCCATTTCATGTAAACTCTATCTAAACTTTACTATTTTGTATTAAGACCTCTGAGAGCATGTTAACCCCGTTTACCAAACCTTTTCCACGCTGGGTACAACCCTCCTGTACACCCCATCTCCCAGCAAACCGCCTCAACGGCACCAAAGCTGAATCTGATTGAGCCGTGCTCATCTTTGGGGTGGGGGGAACTGGTTCCCTATGGGGGGGCATCACCATCCCCCCGTGTTGGGACGGGAGACCAAGCCCCATGGGGATGCTTGTCTGGAACGGAGGTGTGAATACGGTAAGTTTGGATTTGCACAGAGCTGCTTTGGCAGGGCTGAGAAATGAAGGTTGCGAAGTAAGTAAGGGGACCTGGGGTTATTTATATGTGGGGTGCTCACCGCTGAGAGCAGCAACATTTGATCAGGGACCTTTCCCAGCCGGAACCCCACACGCACCCAGAAGTGCACAGGCAGCCTGCCCCAGGGTGCATCCATCACTGACACATCCATTCCTCCTGCCCTGGTTTGCAAAATAACCTGCTTTTGGGCCGGACTGAAGGGCAAATGTGTGAGGCTGAACCTGCCTGACCTGGTGGCAGAACGTGTGGCATGAGTTGGGGTGGTGAGGAAATCCGTTGCAAATCAGGTCCCTGGAGCTGAAGCATCTTTCATCTATGTGCAAATGCTGAACTAGCACAGGTCAAAGTTTCTTTTTTGAAAGCCCACTGCTGGTTTGTGCAGTTTAATGATTTCCTCAGATATTTTTTCAGTTATTTATTTCCATCTCTAAAGGCTCCTGGCTCTTTAACTTGTTTTTTTAATGGTATTTTCTGAGCATGTTTTCAAATTGAATGTTGATGAAAGATGACTTGCTTAAGAGGATGGGGGTTTGAGAAGCACTCGGGCCTGATTCAGCAAAAGCACTTGACTATCTTCAGTTTAATTATACCAAGTAGTTAAGCACATGCCCAAAGTTAGGTATGTCCTTAAGTCCACCTCTGCTCAGCAAAGCATTTAAACACATGCTTTGCTTTAACCAGAGACAAGGGATTTTTAGCATATGCTTAAATACTCCCCAAACCTGGAACCTGAGCAGCTCTGGCAGATGATTAACCTCCTGCCTCTCTAGAACTGGTGGATCTGTCACGCTGCTAAAAACATTTTAAAAAAAATTTAAATGTCCTATTTCTGGTAAAAGCAAGAGCAGCTCCTCCCTGGTGGCACAGGCTGTCCTACACCATCCTCCCCAGTTTGGGGCTGGAGGGACTATTGCCAGGCCAGGGAAGGGAGGGGTGCTTTTCGAGTGAGTGAAGCTTTGTGGTTGCACTCACTGTCGTCTTGCTCTATATTTGGATGTTGTTGTACATGCAGAGTGCAGGTCCCTGCCTGAAGCCTGTGGGTGTTGCTGAAATACAGATAATAAATGGCTCGTGTGATATGTCTGAGCCTTATTCCCTTTGCTGGATGTGTCTGTTGCAGTGGTAAATTCTACAACCCTCTTTCTGTTTTAAGGCTTCAAACATGTTGGTCTGTTTAAGACTAGACCTCACTGGAGGGAAAGCTCAGACTGGGTATGTTCTGGGTAGAGTTCGGCGGCTTGTCAAAACAGTCAGCAGAGATGGTCTGAAGCTGAGACCAGCAAAACCAGGCAGGTAGGGATCAACAGGGCTTCCCCTGAGATCACCCATTCAGTTCCTGGGCATTTCCTGGGCTGAGTTTCTCTAAAACCTGTGAGATTGGCAGCACTTGGACTCTCAAATCAAATTATCCTGGAAAGCAGAAAGGCTCAAAGCCCTGGCTGAGCCAGAAACCGGTATCTACTGGGATTCAGCAACAGCCTTAAATCACAGCTTCTGTAATCCGAATTTGGAAAAAGTGTGATTCCAATTTTTGATCTAGAGTTGTGCCATGATGCAGTCATTTAATAGCTGCCACAAACAGAGGACCAGTGGCTCGTGCTTTGTTATCTGGTGCATCAGGCATTGTCACCCATGCGAGCAGGCACTCATCAGCTGTGGGTAAAGACTTTCCTTCTGCACCCAACACAAATGGCACCAAGCATCCTCCCTGCCATCTGCTCCCATGCCGCAGTGCCGTCGCACACCGTATGGATGAGCACCATGGGCGCCGGCTCCCACCTGGCACTTGGAACTGAAGGGATGATGAAACACAACTGTTGCAGTGGTGCTTTGTGTTTATTCATTGGCACTTTGGGTAAAAAGGTGTATTTTCCAGCATAAGGAGCCTCCTCATTCCCTGAAAGAAAAGTGGCTGCTGATCACATCGTTCTAGCGCCAGGTGAAGGGCTGGGGACTGGGAAAGAAGAGTAAATGGATAAAAAGATCAGTGCCAATTTTCAGATGGGGGTGATCCAAGTACCACAAGAAAGATCAGATCTATTCCCAGCTGTCCAGGCGAAGCTCATCCTTAGGAGTGGACAAAGCAAAAGTCTAGATCCAAAGAGCTCTCAGGTTGTTTGCATTCAGGAATCTGTCCTGGCTGTTGATGTAGCTCCCTCCTTGCCTGTTCAGTCCCCCGTTATTTGCCTTGGCTGTGCAGCTCTTGCAGTATAGCCTCCCTGCTTTTTTTTTTTTTTTTTCTGCCAAGGCATGGGGGACATTTAACAAATCACATTTTTTTCAGAATATATTCCTTCTCTGCAAAGCTCTTGGTTATTCCTATCTTTTTAAAAAGTCTTAAAAAAAAATTAAAAATGTTGTTTGTGGTGCTAACGGTATGGAACGAGCTAAAGCTTTATGCCATTTTTAGCACTCTTGGAACAGAGAGAATTGGAGGAACTGAAAATATATGCTTAATCGCCCCCAGGAAAGACTGCCATAATATTTTGGGTTGCATAAGCAAACTAAATTGGAAATCTGGAATCTATTCAAGACCTTTTGATCAGGGAGCTTTGCAAGTGCAGAAAAGTAAAAACACAGACAGATGGGGATTAGAGTTGAGCATCAGGAGAATAATTTCCTCTTTTAATTTCAGTTCCGCCAACATATAAAAAGCATTAACAATCCAGTTACGTAACGTGCGTCAGAGCCCAGCTATACGGAGCAGTAATGCTCGGTGTAATTAAGCCATTACACAGCCTATGTTTGCTGCACAGAGGTAGGAGTTGCTTTGCACAAGCAAATGAACCCCCGCTCCCCCTTCAAAAATCTGGGCAAATGTCCTGGCCAAAATTAGAACCAGTTATCGAGGCTAATAGGAGCTGCAGGGGGTTCAGGGAAAATTGAAGCCTGCTCTGAGATACTGCTGGGTTTACAAAATCCAATTGACAATCACTTGCAAACCCCAATCCACCCTGTTTTCTCTATCTTTGTTACTGAAACAGCTTCAGTGGGAGAAGGAAGATTAGGCTGAGGAGCGAGCAGAGATGTTTTTGCTGATTGACATTGGGAACAATAGTCCATAATATACTTTGTGTTATTCTAATAGTAGGATCTTTGAGAGAACGCACTGCAACATTTAGAGCCTGGCAGGAGCCCCACAAATCTGAGGCTGCAAAGGCTGGCAGAACGGATTAGATTTCTCTTCTTGCCTGTTTTCCTCTTCTCAGGGGATATTTTTGCATACAGTGGCTGATGCAGAGTGATGCAAAATAAACCACTAAGAGGATGGTCTAAATAGGACCACTTACATTTCAGGATCAACTAACAGGACACGGCTGCTGAACAGGTTTTGAAGAGTCTCTGATACCCTAGAATATCCATTTTAAGAACTATTTGTCCACTGGGATCAACTCCCTAGACTGCTGATGTCTGCAGCCTTTAGATAAAAGCCATTTCTTCCAGGTAGCTGCTTTTTATTTTTATTTTCAAATGGTTTGTTGGTTTTTTTGGTTTTTCTTGTTTTGTTTTTTTTTCAAGCTGGTTTGACTGTAGTTACTTTTGCTTGCATTTCACTCTTATTACATGAACATAGGTGGGAGTAGGACTGAGATATCACAGACTGGTTCTGCTTTTCTTCATTTCAATTAATATTGCATACAGGAAGACATCTGTATTTTTTGCATTGTTTTATGATACTCTGCATAGGCACAAGCTCAGAGGAGCCTTGAGGAAGTCTCTGCAGTGGGAGCAGAGCTGTCCTGGGCATTTTTCCTCCCGCCCAGAGAAATCCCAAACTGGCCAAGACAAACCCTGGGAGCTGTCCCACCACAGCCCTCGCTCCAGTCCCTCGCGTGAGGCATATGGTGAGGAGATCCCCACCTCCTGGCAAACCTGGAACAGTGCCTGAGGGCAACTGGTAACCTTTGCAGATTAGAGTTGCTTGAAGGCTGCTGTTTCATGCACTGCACTGGGCTCAGGATTTGGGAATATGCAGTTGCTTTTCATACTGAATCGTTGAGCAAGTGTGGAGCCTGGCCGTTCATCGGACCTGGGGACTGTGGTTATTTTGGGACCAAAAGAAGACCACAATAAGAAGAGTTAGTCATGTGTGAGCGGTACTCTCCAGGCCGATTTGCCACAATAAATAAATAAAAACAAGACAGAAGCATTAAAAATTTAGTTTTACACATGACTGGCACGTCATTTCCATTCAAATGGGTTATACCGTAGGTGCACATGAGATCATAGGCTGCTATTTAAGGAGGAAACCTCTACTTACATAAATGTCTGATTATGCAACTGTCATGGAAACCAGAGATGACAAAGATGTATTAGATTAGCTTGTCCATTCCCTCAGAGTGCAGGATTGTTCCTTGTGGTTTATTTTTTGCTCAAGATTTTAAGAAATGCTCAGTGGCTGCTGGATGCCTAGCTTGAGAAAAAATGATTTATAGTACTAGCTGAGCTGTCACTTTTCTAAAGGTGATTTGCTTTGGAAACTCAAGAATAGAAGTGCTTAAAGTCACTGGTCGCATCCACCGATCCTCGCACCAGCGTTTAGTTCAGCCCTGTGCTAATATTTTTAGAGTACCATTGCTTTCATTACTTAAAATGCATGCTAGAGTCTTAAAGGACATTTTTCTAGTGTCCTGCCTGATCTTTATTTAATTTTCATCCCCTAACTCTGTTGTCTTTCCAAATAATACTCCGTTTTCTCTGGTTTTGCACCCTGCCAGCGTGTCCCTCGTTTGCTGTTGTTGCTTAGCCAAGCTATACAAATTTAGCTGCTGTTAATCTTTTCTCATAGGTCAGTCTTTCTAGCCACACTCATTTTTGCTGCTACGCAGGGAAATCAGGGGAGATTAGTATTTTAATCTTCTTTCCCTGTTTAAAGAAACCCCAGGAACTGTACCCAGTGAATGGTTTTCCTATGACTTTTAATTAAATGTTTTAAAATTAATGTATTTATATATATATTTTTCTCAACTTTCATCTCTAGTTCCTCTCTGTCATTGATTTATCTGCTCTTCTGCCTTATTAGAAAATAACTTTTTTTTTTTTTTTTAAGAACAGATTAAACTTTGGTTTGGTTTCTTAGCATGAACAGGGTATAATTGTTACATCATGAGGTATACGGTTTAGTCTCACGCATGTTAATTCTGCAGAATTAACCTGAACTTGTTTTAAACCAAACCCTCTGGGTTTCCAGTCCCACCAGACTCGGGATTTGGGATGATATGTATCAGTACGAAGACTAAAAGACTAACGCTGCCAGTAGTATTTACCCTTATTTATGTCAACTGGTTCCTCTTTTGTATTTCTGCTGGCTCACAATGTATTTGGTTGCTGTTATTTTCCCTGAAGTTGGTCTCCTTGCTCGCTCTCAATCCCAATGATTGCCGAACTCTTTTGCTCCTTCCATGTCCAATCCAGATGCTGATGTATGATTGCAATATACACCTTTGGTTCTTAAGACCTATTTAGGGCCAAGTTTAAAGAGTTTTAAAGAGTAAATGCTTTTTTAGCTGTAGCTGGGCTTTACCCAGGGTCATAGGGCAAATGAAATTTAGGGTTCATCAGGTCCCAGCAAGGAAACAGACTGCAGAGTTGGGGCTTCTGCTGTAACAGGAGGTCCCAGACCCGACCTGTACCCGTTCATTAACCATCAGTGCCACCAGGAAAGCCGCTACTGCTGCTGCAGAATATGGGAGAAGCCGATACCTGATGAGTGGGAACTCAAAATACAAAAGCGCTTCGCACTGGATCGTTGCATCAGGCTTACGAGCTAATTCTGGTCTCGATTAAGTCATTTGAAAAACTTTTTAGTGTGGGCATGGCTCCCACTGACAGTCCTGCCAAGCACCTCGGTGGTAACCTACAACACCTCTCCTATCTCCCCGTGCAGCTCCGGGGCTATTTTAGCCGAGGCTGTCAGTTGAGCTGAATTGTTCCATTATGTGGTGGCTTTGCAATGTGGAAAAGTGTTCAGGAGGGACTACTCCCTAAATGAGAGGAGAGTTATTGAGCCTTCAGAGCCAATGCAGTCATTGATTTTTTTTTTTTTTAATTTTTTTTTTCTGAGGCAGTTGATACAAGGAGCAATTACAGTGGTGATTCTTCTGTGATATGGATCTCAATTGACCATGCAGTGGAGGGACATGTGCTTATTTCACATAAAACCCCACTACAGGGCAATGCTTTCCAGCCACCACTGACCTGAGACAGATTTGACCCTAGAGATGAAAATTCAGATTGTAATATCTTGCCCTGTATATCCTTCCATCAGCGAGAAGACAATGAAACGTAGTGCTTATGGGATGATTTATAAGACCAAAGCACTCTAACTACTCATCTTAAATCACAGCAATTGGACGCTGTATAGGCAAGCAGATATTTTTTTTTTTTTTTGGAGCAGGCCAGATGAGTTCCAACCTCCTCTTCAAGTATTTAAGAGAAGTCCTTAAAAGCAAGAACCTGCTTCGTTGCACTTCTTAAAAGAACAAGCTACCCCGGGGAGAACTCGCCCGGTCCCCTCCCCATTCCTCCACAGCAGATGCCCACGTTGCTGCTGTCCCCTCTTCCATGAATAGACACATTTCTGCAGGAATGATCCCTGAATTTCACTGTAAGAGCCTTTGAGAGTCTTCTAAATTATTTCAGCATGAGCTATTGTTAGGAAGTTAAAATCAAAAGCACGAGGAGCAGCATATTTAATAAGATGGAAAAGGTTTTCAGCAAAATGAGAACCGCATTGAAGGATTTGGGAGTTTCTCCCTGTACAGATTGTGAAAGGGGTCACGGGTTCACAGTGCACTGGCAAGCACAGAGATGCTGTGTATTCAGCATAAGCAGTAATTACATCTCCTCTTTCTAAATTATGTTATCAGGAAACATCCATATTGTTTGCATGGGTCTAGATTACACTCCGAGAATAGAATGTTCTCTGCATAAAGAGCACGGCTGGAGTAAATCAATGAAGATGCACTCAGAAACATCAATTAAAGGTAATACAAGTCTTTAGCACAGTATCCAGGAGCTAACAGAGTTTGAAATTCCTATTTTCCCAACCCTGCCTTCCTACCCAGGAAAGTGACAAAGCAGAACTACTCAGAAATTCATAAGGTTTAAAAATAAAATACTTGTCTCCTCTCATCCTCGTCCTCTCATCCTCGTCTTTACTCAGGTTTTTACACAATGTCATTTCCCAGCGTAGTAGCTGAATGTAATGTTTTTCTTCAAGAGATCTCAAACTTCTGCTGGGTTAAGGGGTTGCCCTTCTGCAAGTGTCACTAGTTGAGTACCTTGGTTTTGAGGTATCTGCTTTGGGACACCTGCAATCTGAATTCCTGAGATGCCGAGAGCCCAGTGCTGCTTCCAGCGGGAGTTAAGGTTTCTCAGCCCTGCTGAAATCCAGGTGCCAGGCTCCTTCACACCAGCACCTAGAAATTTCAGAATTTCAAAGTTAACAGTTACTTCTGAATATAAAACAACAGCAAATCTATGACAGAAGTGGGAACAAAATCCAGACCTTTTGCCTTCCTAGTATGTAATACCTGGTGCTCGTTTGCAGAAGGGTTAGTGATCCAGCCACCTTTGGACATAATTAGTAAGGGATGTGTACGTAAACACCATCAACACGTTCTCTGCCGGTCCCAGTAATTTCCTGTTATTGAGGAAAATGGGAAATTAATGCGAATCTTTCTTCGGCCTATTAATTCTGCGTCCCCTTCACAGACGTTAATTCAAATGCGATATCTGAGCCTGGGTTTGAGCCTCCCCTGTGCTCAAAGCAGTTCAGGCACAGGGTTCCTGTTCAGGCCCATTTGTTACCTATGTGACACTCATCCATCATCATGATCGTAATGGTGAGAGGTGGAAAATTTTCCCCTAGCTACTTGGAAGAAAAAGGATCTTACGTAGAATTTATAAGCTTCTTCAGCGGCGCTAATTATTCAGGAAAGGGTATTTTTCATTGCAAGCAGCACAGGCAAGCAGATTCCATTCATAACTCAAATACCAAACAGCTTTAGCACCTTTGGTTTTAGTGGCTTATTTTATTAATATTAAGGTGGGGGGGGTTAGATGTTTTTTGGGGGTTGGTTTGGTTGGGTTTTTTGGGTTTTTTTTTTAATGCTTTTTCCCTTCGGGCCGAATGCTGCCCCCTTTTCGTCACAGCCTCGATAATGAATTGCAGCGTACAAAGCCGGTCATACAATACGCAGCAGCGGCAGCGCGGAGCGAGAATCTTTGGGAAGAGTTTCCATAGAAACATTGACGTCCTCCTGGCGAACAGGACACCGAGTTCCTTCAATGGGAGGTATGGGGTTTTAAAGGAGCAGTGAGGTGGCGGGAGGCCAATCCAGGCATCTCCCAGCAGAACAGGGGGTTTGAGGTGGTGGGGGAAAAAAAAATAACCCAATTACCTTTACATTATCAAAACGTTGGATTTGATGGTTGCTGCTTGAACGGTGCTGTATATAGCCTGGTAAATAATTCAACTGCTGACCACAGAGTGCGCGAGAGCCAGCAGCCAAAAATCATAAATACTCAAGGCTGTGAACTAGCAGCTTCTAAAGAATCTTGTCAGATTTTGTCACAGACTCCATCCCCAGAAGCCTTAAATTCAGCACAAATCGGCATGACGCAGACATAAACCTCCTGGGGACAAGCAAGGTTGCACCCCAGCGATGCGCACCCTCCCCTTCCCTGCTTGTCTCAGAATGAGACAAGTGTTTTTGCTAATGTTCCAGCTCTGTGTTTTAAATAGCCTCGTGTCTACCCAGCTAAATAGTGGCAGAGCAGCCCTGTCTGGAAGAGGCTTTTTCTAGAAGGAAAACAGTCAGAGGAAATGTTTTTGCCAGAAATGTTGGAAATCATACAAAACAAAAAGGGAGCGTGCAAAAGAATTTGCCGCTTGAGCGTTCCCTGGGTTTTTGTTCAGGCTCACAAAACGCTTTGTTTCGGAGCAATCCCCAGATAAGATTAATGAAGGTGACAGACGTCCCTTCTCAGAAAGCGTGTGACCCGCTCTGAGGCCCCATCCGACGCCTGAGGACGCCGGCTGGAGCCTTTCCACCGGCCGGGGGGGCTTTGGCTCCGGACCCGGGAGCTAACGTGCTGAGGCTGGAAAAGCCAGCAGCCATCTGACCCAACCCGGTTGCTCTCAGCCTTCAGGGCTTCCTCCAGCCCTTTGACTCTGAGCTGGATATCTCTGTCACAGTTCAGCCAACTCTCTGGTACAGTCTAATACATCTCAGCAAGGGTCTCAGGTGTGTCACCCTCCCAAATACCCGAGCATCTTCCCATGGCGAGTTACACAAGATGAGGAGCGCTTATTACAGCTCTTCCTCTCTTTCTCTCCAGCACTGATATTGCAGGGGTGACTCGTTGTTTACCCAGCAAATCCCTGTGGTATGTGGTTTGCTTTGGGAAGGCGAGCTGGTGGAAGGGTGTGCTCCTCTGGGACAGTGTGGATGGAGCTCAGAGGGAGCTTTGCTACCTGCAGGAGCGGGTGCGTGGTCTTGAACCAGCCTTATCCTCTCTGCAAGCGAGCTTCTCTTATTCCAAAGTATCTTGGAGTATGCACAGCTTAAAATCTCTCCAGAGCAATTGCCAGAAAATGCAAAGCATCCACAACTCCATCACAGTTTAACGGGAGCCTCAGGTACTCTGCACCTTTCGTAGTCTGCTCCAGGTAGCCTTCAGTTAGGCACCAAAGGCAAACTACTTGTGTGTGGATGCTGGCCTTAAACACTTGTCCTTTGCAACACTCAGAAAATGTGGCTATTTATACTGCTGTTATTACAATACTGAAAACTCTATGCTGAAAGTTAAATTATTTCAGATCTATATGGCTATGATGCTACATGTAGTTCTGGTTTATAATTTTATAGCAAAGACATCCATTTATTCAGTGGGCTCCAGGTAGGACGTTTGATATGGAATTGATTTGTTTGCAGAGTGTTTGCATGGAGATTTATTTTGGTTAAACCCGTTCAGCGAGATTTGCTGTAGACACAGAAAGACAGAAAAGTCAGCAAGTCAGAGGATCTCGAAGAAGTGTCTTGAGTTTTAGGGACTTACTCACATTCTTTCAAAGGATGGCAGGAATTACTTTCAAGGGAATAGGAAGAGAGTGTAAAAAAGATAAAAAGATCGCCATCTTCCTGAACAGTACCTAGCTCTTTTCATCCATTAGTCTCAAAGTGTTTTGCTACAGAATAAAAACCACTTTATCCCATTTTGTAGATGCAGAAGCCTTAGAAATAAGGACCAGTTTAGAATGAGAGCCATTTTACTTGAGCACTTTGTCCTTACTTACAACTTCAGTGAATATGAAGGCTCATTATTCCTTTTTAATTAATGTCACCTTATAAGGTATTCAGCTAGCATGGCAATGAACTTGATTTCAATGCCCAGGTAGGCTGGATTTGCACACACCAGGAAGGGCAGACGACAAACCTGACCCCCACACCCACCACAATAAGGCAGCTGGGTCAGAGGTGGAGCTGAGGACAATGCCTGGTGCTGCTATCCCAAAAAGCAGGGACACCGGTGTACCCAGTGTCTGGCTCACTCACCCACAGTGCACAAGGCCCTCATTCTGGCATGGACCTATTTATACACACACAGAAAGAACATGCTTAATTATACTGAATTAGGAAGAAATACAGTTAAAGCAGGGGGCCACGCTGGTTGGACAGCAGTTGTACCCTCCGAGCACTTTGATGTGGCATTTCTGCAAGAGCGAGCAATAAGTGAAATTATCTACTTGACTGATATTAAACCAGCGCACTACAGCAGTCCTGAATTTCTTCTAAACCAAATCTTATTACAGCACCTCCTATGCCAGAGGTCCTTTCTCTTCCAGATTATCTGCAGAACTGCAGTGCTGGGTGTGCATTCTTTATTGGTGCGGTGCTTTTAACCAAGGCAAAGGCACTGCTCGATTCAAGCTGCTTACAAGGCCCTGGCTGAGCAAACCCTCTTCACAGGCACGTAATTGAGAAGTTGCACTTAAGTCTTGCGAAACCTGACGGATCCTGATCACCCCCGTTGGTGCAGTCCTGAACTGGGAGGCCAACTCCTCATCGAATAACACCTAATTCCCATTAAGGGCAGATTTATCTGCAAGCTGAAGGGGGCAGGGGCTGCAAAGCTGGTAGCAGAACCACACTTCATGCTGAGAGGATTTGGCAATGCCTCAGTGAATCCACACAGGCTCATGCTTAGTGGAGAGCTGCTATGAATGTTTCTGCATACTGCTTAAAACTTGTGTTTGACTTAAAAAGTGAGAAGACAGCCAGTTCCCTTTCCATGTATCTTGTAGTCAAGAGCTGTCAAACACATTATAGATGTTTATATTCAGGCGGCTCTGTTTAGATGAAGCATTACTATCCCGCTCGCTAGCTGAATCGGAAAAGTCTTTCTCTGCACCTGAGCCTATGTGGTCGTTCCCTTTAGGTGGATTTTCTAGAAAACTGCAGCCACGGGGAACTGCAGCCAGCAAACGCTGTGCAAATCCACTACGCAGACCCACTCCTCCTGGAGTAGGGCCTATGCAAACAGCAGGGAAATTGTATTCTCTGTGATAAATTGTTTGAGCTTTCCTTCCAGCAGATCCTGCTTCTTTTTCACATCAGCTCCTCTACCAAATCTAGGACGCAGGAGATGCTCAATCCTGCCTTCTGGGCTCTCGTCCATCAGATTTGCAAGATTTTTGTGATACAACAGTAATCACAAGCTGCTTGCATTAAATGGCATGCTATCGGAAGAGCCTTTCCAAAGGGCTCTTAGTCTTTGATCACTACTTGTATGAACAGAAAACAAAGTATTTCTTTCAATAATGAAAAATGAAGTCCCACTTTATCCTTCAAAATGGTGGTGGGTTTCTGTGCCTCAGACATGATACAAACCCATTGCAGTAGCCATTTTAAACACCTAAATTTTCTGTAAGCAGCTGAAATTTGCAAAGCAAGAAGCCCATCGCTTCAAACACCACACTGGAGATTGAGAGCATATACTATGGAATAACAAAAAGGAAGACTAGACTTTGTTAATGGTGGGAATTTGATACCAAAAACTAAGCATGGCCGTAACAATTACAGCCATCTAGTGGGGAAAAGTTTTGTAAAAAAATAAATATAGTATAGTATTGATATTTAATTTCAACAGTAAAATACTTGTAAATGAAAGAGGTCTAGGAAATAACCAAGGGGGCGGAGCTTGCACTGCTTTTTTTACTATTCTTCAGGAATACATAAAATCTTAAATATTTTCCTTCTTGCATTGTAGCCTGCAAATATTAGGAAAATTAGATCTCATCTGTTTTAATGAGGGACTTACTGAGAATATCCGATGAAGTGTGTTATTGCTCACACTTTAGCTGAAGGAACAGGACTGATTTTTTTTAACAGAGATTTCCTTTCTCCAAATGGTTCATTAAAATGTAAAGTTAGATATATGACAACACAAGCTTTAAGTTAAGTAGATGGCAACAAATCAACAGGCTCCACAGAGTGATTAAGGATCTCTTTCTTCAAATGCTTTGTACATATTCTTTTGGCTCTTGATGTCATCCATCACTTCAGGAGCTCCTCAGGCTTCACAGGGTATTTCACGTTCGATAGGATCTCTAGTGAATTTCTACTGAAAAGCAAATTGGAAAGTAAGTATTTAATCTAAATCTTTGCATACCAAAAGGAAGAAAAAGTACATCTCTTTCTTTATCTTACTTTTATATGGAGCATATGGGCTGAAACGATGAACTTCAGATCTGAATTCCAAAAACTCCAAAGCATTTTGATTTAGCCCATAATAAAATCTGCACTGGGATTTCATAACAATGCTTTTTAATCCACCTTGGAGGAGGGAAAAGATTCTCTGTGAGAGGGTTTGCTCTGTTAGAAGTTTTGGGGTTGTTGGTTTGTTGTTTCTTTTTTTTTTAAAACTTAGTCATCTGTATTCAAGATTTTAAAAACATATTTACAGAACAAACAAACCTTCCCAGGATAATCTCTGCAAGCTTTTGATTGCATGCCTTGGAGTGGAAGAACAGGCTATAGGATTTTTTAACCCTATGACAAGAAAGAACTGGCTGTGAATTTTGGAAATCCTCTTTGGCATGTGTTCAAGCTGGCATTAATGCAAACCGCCCCATGCCAATCTCCTGACTCATCCCAAATGGCAGCTTCTGATACTCATCCCATCCATCACCAGCCTTCCCTAGGAAGAAAAAAAAGCAGCTCCTCCCTTCCTTCCTGAAAGCTCACGTGCTCAATGTGCTGCTGAGCAGGCACATCTTCTGTATTTCTAAGTATTTAATTTGGGGTCTGATCTTGTGCCTGCAAATCTTGAAGAGGGGTTTGTCACTGTATAATTTGTCTTGAGTCCTGAGTCCCAGGGCCCAGAGCATCTCACGGTGCATCCTTCTGCCAGCCCTGGTTTCACGTCCAGGGCATGAGAAACTCTGCAGCAAGTACGTAAAATTCTCTTTGCACCCCTGGTGCAAACCTATTTTTAGACAGTTATATGTCAAAAATAGCACTATGTTGCTTCTAAATCCTATATATTTTTATAGGATTCAATGATCCTTATGGGTCCCTTCCAACTCGAGATATTCTATGATAGATGAAATTTATATATTATTTATGTAGTATATAAATATCCAAGTAACCATTATCCAGAGGCAGACAATGGAAAATGCTTTTTAAATACCACAGTCCTGCAGAATCTCCTGTGTTGGATTAAATCTCAGTCCACACTCGTTCATGCCAACTGCAGGAGGGCTTTTTCCTTGTCCTACGAGCGAGAGGCGGCGAGTGAAGGGCAGAAGCTCAGCTGCTCTAACTGTGAATTTCTTGACCTCAGACAGTTTGGGTTTTTTTTAATCAGAGCCTTTTCTAAGCATAGGCTATGCAGTATAACATGCCATATAAAATCTGATAGATACAGAGCTAGATTTGTGATGCAGTTACTGGTATTTCATTAACCTTTATCTTGACAAGTGGAAATAACATGCTGTGATTCAGGGTAAATTTTTCACTTGCAGAGAAAAATGGTGCCAAAAGAAAGCAAATGGTCTAGAAATTAATAAATACAAATCTCAATAGCAAAAATCAATTTCCAGCTGGACTTGGCCCCTTGTGCATTTTTCAGACATGTTATGATGATGCTCTGCAGGACACGACAGAGCTGCTGCTTGCACATCGCTCAGGAGCCCATGGGTGACCACAGCCAGTGTTGGGGATGGGTAGCCCCCATCCAGGCTCCATCCCCTGCTTTTTTCCACCCAGATGAAGACACGGGCCTCAAGGATTGTCCACCCTGCCTCGGGCTGTGGCCCCCTCCCTGCCGCATCGGGTCTACGGCCCCGTGGTCCCACTGGGCTCAGCTGCAAAATGCTTCTTGCTCTGCAAAAAAGCTGCTTGCACTCATGGTCCCGATGATGTGGGTATGCAACCGCTGACCTCCTGAAACCCCAGGGAAAACCATTTCTAGGAGGGCCTGAGCTAAATACAGACTCTCGTAGACTGCAGACTTGCTGGTGGCTGGCAGAGTCCCCCAGAGGAGACGACAGAGCTGGTGAGTAATAAGGATAACTGATGTTTTTCCAAGTTGAAACCAGCCTGACTCACCACTATTTTGTTTCTTTTATTGTTATTTGTATTGCTCTGATGCCAGACAGCAGATCTCAGTTATTGAGCCCAGCGTTTTATCACCATATAACAGGAAAAAGTGCCCTCTGAAATGCTTCCAGACTAAATCAGTAGGAGGGGAAAAAGAAAAAGCAAAGCCACTTGCTTACTGCTGCCCTGTAATTCGGGGCTGAAAACCTCCAATGCTCTGCTCCTAACTAAAGCACCTTCACTCACCCACAGTGGCATATTTTCCAGCTGGTCTTGCCTTGCTCTAAGGTTGGGTTTATAAATAGTCAGTACCATCTAGTTTTCCAAATAAGAGATCTGCTTAGAGCATGTGTTCCCGGACCCCTCATGCTCTGGGGAGTGCTTGCTGCCGGCAGGGGCTGCTCATATCCACAGCTTTCGGTTGAGATACTGATCTGAGGCTGCAGGAGAGTACAACATGCCATCAGAAAATGATCAGGAGAAGGCAGATACACAGCAGATATTGGAGAGGCCACCCCTGCCCCATTCGCTCAGGCCATGCTCTCCTCCAGCGAGTGGCACAACCCTGTACAACCAGCTCCTGCTCTTCTCTTAGGTGAAGTCAGGATCTATTCCTGGGCAGAGCTGCCATGGAAAATGTCTCTCTAGAGCTGCTATCTGCCAGGGGTAATATCTCTCTCAAGCCAGTATCTAGCACAGGATAAGATTCCTGCTGTTTGTGATGATACACATCAGCCTCCTGAGGCTTTCGCGACACCCTGGCTCTTGCTGGTGCAGGGAGCAGTCCTACCCACCATCGCATCTGCAAAGCAGAAGATACACACCTATCCCTTGAAAGCCATCATCCCTACCCCAAGGACTTTAATGAAATATCAGGGTCTGGATCTGGTAACATCAATAGAAGCAGCATTATTCCCAGATCCAGAGAGAAAAGTACAAACAAAGAGAACCTAGATGTCAAAGAGACAAAAGCTAGCTGGGAGATCAATGCAGAAAAGCTCTGCAAAAGGTCTGGGGTTTAATGAGAGATGAGTAGGATGGGACTTGGCATAGATAAAAGCTATTAGGAACAGCAGAGAAGAACATGAGATGCAGATAGTGAGAGGAGACAGAGAACAGCTGGAAGAGGAGGCTGGGAGGAAAACAGGTAGAGGTGGGTAAATTTTGGCTTATGTGCACCAGTGAAACAGCTACAGCCACTGCAAAGCCTGGCTAAGCACTGGGAAAAGCCTGATGGTTACGGAGGAGCCATGCAGAAAGCAAAGCTGCTCAGCTGTTGTAGGAGGACAGAAGTGGTGGTGACCCTTGAGGACGGGCATTGCTGCTGCTCCCAGGCTTATGCTGGCCCAAGTGTTGGAGGCAGCTTCTCTGGTTTTGGGGGTTTTGTTTACTTTTTTTAAAGCAGAGCCCAGAGAGGTTCAGCAGCAGCAGCTCTGATTTCTGATTTCTCCCCAGGGCTTCCAAGCACCCCAGCATCCACTGAGAATGACCCTAAAACTGAACTAAGCATGTGCCGAGTGCCACCTCTGTGACAGCAGGTCGGACTCGCCATGGCAGAGGTGTCGGTGAAGCTCTGCTGATCCAGGTCCATCAGGGACGGGGTCTCCCAGGCTGGCACTGCACCACCCCCCAGACCAGTCGCGATGCCTTTGCCAGTGAACAGCAACACAGCAGGCGGGCAGAGGGGCGAGGGTTTGTTCAAACCAAACTTGGCTTGCATCTTGGCTTAGGAAGACATGCCTGGCATTTTTGTCAGCAGTGTCTCTTGAAATAAATCATCAGCCGTTCAGGAGAACCGTGCCTGCATATTAGCACAATTATTGCTTTCTTCCAGCCTCGGCTGTGTAAAAATGTATTGCTTCTCTTTATGAGAAATTCTCATCTCCTTCTGTCAGTCATCTTGTCTCAGCAGGGAAAAAAATCCCCAAGCCCTGTCATATCAGAAAATGAGAAAATTATCAATATCTAAAGTGTATGTGAAAAATACAAGCTCTTTCTCCATTTGGGAGAATGGATCTCAGTTGTAAAGTCTTACAAACGTTAGCAGCTTCTCAGACATTCAAAAATGTTAATGATCATAAGGTACTAAAATAGCTTGCCATAGAATTTTCCATATTATAAATACTGTCTTGCCCTCTGCAGCCATCTAGAAGACTCTATCACTGATGAATTGTCCTATACATCACTTTGTGTATTCAGAAAGCAGAGTCAGGATTAGTATATTCATGCAGACACAACAGGCTCTGATGATTGCCTGTGTATCTGGAGTTAGGATCGAGCTTTAGTGCCTGAGATCAGCTTAATAAATACTATCAGCTTCCTCCCACTGAGTGTAGGAATAGAAAAAAAAATCTGTCAATAGCTGTAGCTTTGAATAGGAATCCTTGAGTAAAGTAAATCTCTCTACTTCAGATTTCCGCTGGCCTCCTTATGCTGCCTTGGGGAGAGAGGAGGGACTCAGGAGGTGACAGTCCCAACCGCCGCGGCTGAGCCAGCTGGCATGCGGAGGGGGGTCCCTACCAGCCCCAGGAATGACCCCCCTCTCACAGGGGTGTCTGAGCCAGTCCCAGGGTCCTCTTTCCCCTGAAGAGCAGCAGCTGACTTTATCTGCTGCCCTTCCAGGGGGAAGGTGGGGACTTGGGTAAGCGGGCCTAGCTTCCTGTCCTCCTCTCCTACAGCCACGTGCAGATCCCTGTGCTGTCCGGGGACTTGTGCTATTGTTGCCTTCAAAATGGAGATTCTGGAGTCAGGTCCCCATGGGAAACCTGGGAGCAGCTCCTTCCCTCCCTCGGGCTGTCTGCAGACTCCAGCAGACCTCACCTCCTTTGGCTGCACACAGCTCCTGTCCCAGTGCTTTGGGCTGGGTCCCACGAATGTGCACCTCCAGATGCTTCAGCACAGCCTGAAGTAGCCAAAGCTGCTGCACGCCACAAGACCAGAGGTCTGAATCACGCCCCCAGGCATGCAGGAGAGTGGTTTAATTCAGATCTAAACCTTATTAATGCTACCTGGAATCACAGGTTTGAGTTTTGGCACCTGTGAAGCTGGCTGGCTTGGGGCATGAGTGGAAGAACACGGAGGAACTCACTGCTTCTACAGCACTCCTGTGGTAGGACTCACAATTAGATTTGAATCTGTTCTGCTTTAATCCTTTTCAAATATCTGTCCCTTTTGCTTTTATGAGCCATCAATTGTTTTATTTCCCCATCAGATTAGTTTGTTCCTCTCACTGTAGCTTTGGGCTGTTGCAGCTGAATGGGACCCAGGAGACCTAAGCATCAGGACTGAAGACACAGTACAACACAAAAAGGGCAGCTGGTGCTCAGCAGACACCACAAACCACTTAAAATGTCTTTTGTTTATTAACTATTGTTCAGTTAAATATAGTACCTGCAGCTTGAACAATGGGCAGTGGCAGAGTACGTGCTTTGTGCGCTTATGGGCTATTACCGAGCACCGAGTTGAGGATTTAACACATGAGGCCAGAGGCAGAGTACAGCAAATTTGCCTAGAAAGCCCTTGTAATGCCATTATAACTGGCCCATTAACAGAGCTACCAAGGAGGCTACATAAATGATATTTATTGCATTTCTGTGAGCTCACAGCAGGGAAGTTTATTTAAACAATTTCATGCAGGGAAAGGTGGATGTCAGCAGGGCTTTTGGCTCTGGAGCTGTGAGAGCGCTGCTCCAGCGGAGAGGTCCAGGACACCCCGGGTGGGCCACCCAGGCTGGGCTCCTCGTCCTCCCACACCAAGGTGCCCTGAGCCCAGAGGAGAGGATCCCTAACCTTAGAGTTAGGTAGGTTATTTCTGGGATGCTCGAGCTGGAAGTAGGGGTCCTGCTGCCCTGCTCGCTGATCAGTCATCCCGTTCCCCCCCGCCCCGACCGGTTGGGACCCCAGTCCTGTCCCAGCTGGGTGTTGCATTGTGCCTGCTCTGCTCTTCAGCTGCCTACAGACAAGAAACGGGGCATTTTCAGACACTTTAGCAAGTGCTGACTCAAAACTTGTGCTGGGACTTCAAGGGGAGCTACTGTTTGCATGAATCGGTCCAGAGCTTTTTGGATGCACCAAAGTGAACAAGATGTGAATTATTATTTTTTTCACTAATTTCCTCAGTTCTGAAGCTGAACTGAGTTTTCTGATCTAATTAGCCCTCCTTTCCCAAACAAATACAATGGTTTTGGAAAATTACCTATATTTTTACACACCTGACATCTGGATTTAGTAAAAATTTGGAAACTTTTTAAATGCCACTTGTGGTCTGGAGGAAGGGAAGGTGATATTTAGTAGATGATCTTTGCCCTCATTTTTAAGAAAAAACCCGAACCATCAATTCTGCTTCTGGCAATTGAAAAAGCAGTTAGGCTGAACTTGCTTTTAAGTGAACAAACACTTATGGATCTATTTATACCTGCCCTGAAGCAGATTACCGTAGGTGGAAAAGCTGTAATTATTTCCTTTCCCTGCTTTCCACTGTCCTGTAAAGATCTCCTGGAGTAGCTTGTTAACAAGTTACTGCTGTACATGGTGAAATGAAAATCAAGCCCATATTAACAACCAAACCGATTTGACTAAGAATGACTAAACCGAACTGTAACAAAGGTGAGACAAGCTTGAAGGCTGCAAAGAGACAGCTTTTGTTGCTTAGCCCCATCTATCTAAGAAGGCTGAGAATTACAAATGATGAACATGGCTGGCAGTTGAGGGGGGACAAAGAACCTGATCAGTAGTGATGGGGAGATGCAACAGCATATTTTTTCCTGTGTTCCTTTTTCTGTCAGTGCATATTTTCAATTTAATTTCCCTCCCTAAAGAGTCCCTCTCCTTTGTTATCTTCCTACTTTTCTCCCTCCCCTTCTCCTTGGTTTACTTCTCAGAGCAGATGATGTCCTCCACTCACCACCCAGCTTAACTCTAGTTTCAGTATCAAAGATCATTTAAGCTGAAAATAGCTTTCACTGAGTCCACGTTACAACCCAGGAGTATCTGGTCACCAGATAGGATCTCCAGCTGCCTCTCAGATGGCGTGTCGGAGGGTTATCTGCGTTCTGGTACTCTCAGTACTATGGCCACAAGCCATTATGCTTCATAGCAATTCAGGAGGGTCGTGGACTCGATTACAGCTGATGATGGACCAGGTGGGGAGAGCTGATGAAACAGGGGAAAAAAATTAATTAACATTCAGCAGGGCAGCCGGTTCTGTAAAGAGATTTTTAATTTTCATAGAATGGAAAGGGATTATTTTTTTTTAAGTGATCATAATTTTTTATCGCTCTATGTTGCTACAGGTTATTAGGAAATGGCTAGTGGTAATACTTACTATTGCTTTCTGGGGTACAGAGTCCAAATTACTCAGTTATGAAAAAAAGCCCTATACTCTTTAGAAGTATGAAATGTCGGCCTTCAGTTCCAAGTATGAAGTAATGATGCTTCTGGAGCAAGAGGATGGATGTGCTGTAAATCCCGCTGCTGTGAACTTCTGCCTCCCTTGCAGTGCAAGGGAACAGGACCTGTGAGCTCTGAACAGATGGTGCGTCTGCAGCTGCCTGAACAGAGTTAGATGTGCTCAGTATTTTAGTGACCCCCTAAGTGTATAAGAGTATCTTTACTTTGGGAAGATTATGCATATATGGCAGACAGGTGGAGGGAAGGAACAATGAATTGGCTATGGGGAGGGCTCTAATGAGTCCCTAAGGAGAAAGTCCTACTAGAGATTTCAAAATCCTCACTAAGCTTAAAAAGTAAATAGACTGTCTTGATAGAAGGAGATGCAAAAAAGGTAGCAATTCAGTGAAGTTTTACTGCAATGTATTTTGGAAGATTTGCCAGATGGCTGGCAGCAAGACTTTTAAACTCTGACTTATTTTTTGGAGCCAGACATATTATCATCCATCAGACAGTCACTTTGGAGTGACATTGCAGAGTGTGGCTGTCTCCTTTACGTTTGCCTTGCTCCTGTTTATTTCTAGCTGATTTATTTATATCTGGAACTGATACAAGTGGCACGATTTCTTTGTTTCATTAAAAGATTCCTTGATCTAAACTTTAAAAGATTTGTCTTCAGAGAGATCAAAGTCAACCAAATGTATGTCTGGCATCCCTGAGTTTTTTCTGATACCCCAGTCTTCAGGTAAATCTGCAAAAGACATTTTGTTGCACAGTAGTAAATTGTGGTGACTAGGTTAGAGCAGGCCATTGAATTCTTGGGTACTAATACATACCTGTCCTCCAGGCTTCTTAATTACTAATTTCTAAGAGGTGAAACAATGTTGACAGAGCTTGCACTGTCAAATGCAAGGCAAGGTAAAACTGGGCACCAACTGCAAGCATGGAAAATTACATCCCACTGCCCAGCAACTCACAGTCAAGCAAGTAAAATACGATTTGCACAGCTGAGCGGAGGCATTGTCAGGGTGCTGACCTAGGAGCCAAGCACTCCTAAACCCCATCTGTCACAACCTGTTGCTTACTCCTGGGAAAACTGCGTACAGCCAGTTCTCTAAAAGAGGCTATTAATTCTGGGTACCTTATTTATTAATTTCGGGGTGTGAACCTGGTTTTTAGACCAACAGTGGCATGTTGTGACCAGGACAGAGCTGTCTCATTCCTTCCTATTGCTGGAGGGACAGTGGAAGCCATTTCTTCCCAGCGTAGCTCAATTACTCCAAGAATTAGCAGGTCTTGAGCGCACATTTCAAGCCCCGCTGCCTGTTACCTGCCAGCACCATTGAAAGAACAGGATGTTTGCGGACACTTTGAAGACGTAAAGCTGTATAGAATTGCTGAGTGTTATTGTGGATGGTTGGAGTATGTCCTGGATATGAATCATCTTGCTCTTTCTGACCTACTGTCCTAATTGAGAGTCATTTATTCTTTAGATGCTCGTCACTGTCTGGGCCATACCTTTTCGCAATGAAGCAGCAGCCTGGGGCTGCAGGTGTTTACCCCGCTCACTCATTACATGACAAATTAGAGGAGATTTAATAAAGTGACATGCTGAATCATGGATCCTCCCCAAACGTGACCCCAAACCCCTGCCCCTTTGTTTTGCTGTTTTCTGTGGCAGGGTCAGGCCAGGACATGGCTTTCCCGTTGGCTATGTGAATTTTACTGCTGTGCTTGTTCCAGTAAAATCAAAGGCCTTAGAAAAGGGATTCTGTGGAACCTTTTTTTTTTTTGTCAGTGCCTTTACACTCATTAGTTATAGTTTAGAGCACAAGCCTTGGGGGCAGGACCAGCACAATTGCTCCTGTTTGATTACGCGGGCACTACTGCATCTTCAAAAACCTCTGTCACCTTGCAGATCTGTAACGAGATGTTTCAGCCTTGTTTCCCTGGCACATTTAAGACTTATATTCTTCCCTGACCATCTTGAATCTTCTTCTGTTTATTAAAGAGGGGACTGATTGCCTGCTTCGAGACCCCTGTGGTCACAGTCTGCCTAGTCACATCCCTTTGAAGAATTTCTATCTGAGGGCTTATCTTCACTGCAGAAGTAGCTCAGGCTTTCAGCCGAGGGTCCCCTGCCTCCCTGCTCTGCCCACGCTCCTCCCAGCAGCCTAACAGTAAATTGCAGCTGAGCAACCCACCAGTTGCTGTAGATGAAAAGTTTAAATGCTGGAGTCACTAGCATGACTGCTGCGACACAGACATTGCCATACCTCGCTCCATGCTGCAAATCCCCTGGTGCTTCCCTAGAATCTTCCTAGTGATGTTCTTCCTTGTCATCTAGGCGCTTCCCTGATTCAGCTGAACTGGGGACATCAATACTTCCACTGTCCCCATTTGGATGTCACTTGAACAGGCTGGTGTCAAACACTTAGCAAGAGCAATCTGGATAGGAATATTGAGCTTGAACATCTGTTTTTTCCCCCTTTGAAAACACGCTTCTTCTAATATAAGTGAGAGAGATCTGTCAAATGTAGCCTGGATTGGGAGTTACAACCAACGCGAAGCCCTCTGGGGAAGCCATGGATATTTTTATGTATTTCACTGTTACCTTTGAAGGGTTCAGACAGTCTTTTTTTCTCTCAGAATGCGTTGCTTTTTTCACCATTGGAGATTCCTTTTCCTTTTTTTTTTTTTTTCATTATGTCTTTTAAATGTGTCTATGTTTTGCAAAGCTTCAGTGTCTGTACTGATCAACCAGAAGAGATCAGTTCCATAATTCTGGCCAGATTCTGACCCAACTCTAGATCAGCTCTATATTTCACATTCACTCCTCCATGTCATGTTTATAGTGGGTTTTTTACAATAAATTTTATTCTTTTATTTTGGGGTTCACTTGTCTCTGCAAACACATTCCAACTGAGTCTCACTTTACTCTGCCAAAGGAAGTCCTTGGAGAAAAGTTGATCCAACTTGGAAGAGAACTTCTAGGTAACAGGCACCTAGTCTCATGGTGTGAAACAACAATTGCATTATTATCTCTCTGTAGTTGGAGATGAGATTTATCCTCTTTGGAGCAGAGCAGGTATGATTTATTACCAAACAATAAAAGTTAAAATTCCTGGTAAGGAACAAGGTTGGGCTGTGTAGCAACAAGTGCTTCTGGAGAACCTAAGCCTGAAGTCCGTGCCAAAGTTACTCTTCATTTCTGAGTTATTGCCTGATATGAAACCAGTCCTACGTATAAAGGAAACAAATTTCAGCCTCTTCTCTTCCTGATTTTCAACAGCTACTAATGTAATACTTCAGTGAGCAAGAAAGGAGATGTTCATGGCTAGCTGGAAACTAAACCAAGTCCTGCCACTTCCATGACTGGTTTTACTCCCAGATCCTCTAGCTCAGGGCTGGTGTCTTCTGCAAATCCTTGTGGGTGGGATTGCAGGTTAATAATTGCTGTTCTCCCAATTATTTAGGTTATGGCCCTTCCTCAGCTCCTTCTTTTCACTACCTGAGTGACAGAGTCGGAACAGAGATTATCCAAAGGCACAAGTGCTGGTTTGTCTTATTGTCGCAGTCAGCTAAATTTGAGCTCTCTGCCCAGTATCCATAGCTCAGTTCACCTCACGTCCCTGACATTGCTTCTTAAAATTGCCCTTCTTCCACTTACATTTCAAAACCTGAAAATTGTTCTGTTTTTAAGGGTAGTCACACAGTTACACCTCCAAAAGGAGTTTTGTGACATGAGGCCATTTTCAAGAAAAAAAAGATTTCCATTTAAAATATTTGGGGCTGTGTTTTCTTGCTCATGTTTGCAGGTGTTTTTATTAAAAGAGCCTGCTATGAGTAGTGTCATGTATGTACGCAGCCTCAGATTTGACTGAAATGAAATTGTGAGAATTTATGGAAAAGTGTTTGGTGAGAAAACATTTGCAGCTATGTAGCCTTAGAAACTAGAGAGTTAGAGTTGGAGCTCGGAGAGTGGCTATGAATATGGAGAGCCGGGAGTTGGAATAATCACAAGGGAGGCAACTGCACCAGCCAGGATGAAAGATGAGAGTTGAGAGTTTCAGCAGAAAATTGATCAAGATAAAAAAGCAGGGGGAAGATGTCTTGTGACAGCAGCTGGATTTGTAGCATCTAGCCTCAAATAGGAGCACGAAACTTAAGTTTGCTTGGAGGGGAGAAGAATCAAGCAGAATATTTCACATAGGATTGTGAGACTATAGAAAACTTCAAGACGCCCTGGAATGCTGCACCATTTACCCTAATCAGAGGGTGAGTCAGCACTCAATTATGTTCAGGCAATTTTATATTCAGTTTTCTATGCATTGGCAACAAAGCAATTTAGGTAATATGGCCATATAGCAGAATCACCTTCTTCACAAATCTGAGTTACATTAGCTACAATAAAAAGTATGTCACTCTGAGTGCTTGTTTTCCAGCATATAAGATAATCATCATGTGGGATCAAGAAGAAATCTTCTTCCCATCACCAAATGTAATTGTGCAACATGACTGGTTTATTCCTTCTCCTAAAGTTGTTAGTTACGGCTACTCTTGACACTACAGATCCACCGCTGTGTGCAGATACTGTCTGAAGTCTTGCACAGTAATAATAGCACATGAGATAATAGCTCCTACTGGTTTGTGTATTCAAGAGAAAACACTCTGTTATATGAAGTGGGTTATATATATGTGTGGATTGCTCAGTCTGTCCCTCACATGGTAAAGACCTGTGAAATAAAAGAATGTGTTCTCTCCCTGCTGCTGCTTTATTGGCAAGTCCTAAGAGTATCGTCCTGGGAGATTTAAAGGTGTGGCTCCAGGTTTACACAGCGTGTTGCCATCAGTTCAGGAAAGATGTTATGCTAATCTGACCTTTTGCTTAATCTTTTAAGGCACGTATTATATTATTTCAGAGCAATTATAGCTTTAGGACTCAGAATTTGGAGAGGAAATGAGTGATTTACTATGCTTTGAATCAACAGTTTAAACTAAATGATCATTTCAATGCCAGTGACAGATTCAGTCTTCCATGAACTACTCCTTACATGAACCATGTTAAAAACAGGATGTACAAACTGCGTTAAAATCCACTTTGTATGTCTCAGGAGCAAACACACAGCTTGAATCTTCATTCTCCTACTTTATTCCTGTCACCATGACTTGATGGACTTTTAATAAGAGTTGAATAAGGGCCAGATCTGGAGCACAGCAAACTCAAAGAGAAATTTCCATTGGCTTTTTTTTTCCATGGATAATACCCTTAAAGATTCAGGGTCAAACCTCAGCTGTCATAAGCTGGCATCTTTCCACTCAACTAGCTCTTCATGTTTGCACAAATACAGAGTCACTAGGTTTCTGTCCATCTGAAAAGAAGCACCCTTAATTTTTTATTAATAATGAAGATAGTTTTCAGTGATCTTCTTCTCATGAGAATGATTTTCAGACTGTATTCATCAAGACACTGACATTTAAACTCATTTTACTTTCAAGTCACCATCATTCATATATTGTCTCAGCTTGACAGCACAGTGGGTTAACTCAGAGCTTCTCAAACTAATGCTCTCAGACACAGTATCAATACCTGTAACCTTTGGCTTTCCTAAATGTGGTATTCTGCATGTCAGCTACTAGTCACTAGCTAAACTTTCAAAGTCCTAAGCAAGTACTGGGCTCTGCATAGAATGCTGTAACTGATAGGAATACTATTGCAGAAAGGTATAAGAAACCCAGTCAACAGCCACACACTCCAGAACAAAAAACAAAACAGATTGCTTATAAAAAATATGATAAATATTTAAAATATGGATGGATGTATTGTTCTTGGTTGCTTAAATTCTTAGTCAAGAACCAGGTGACATCTTCTAGAGAGGTTAAAATTATGTTTTGTTCTGGATTTTACTGCAAAAATTGAGGCATCTTTCAATTGCTTCTTTATGATAAATTGACAATGTGGGAAACATTATTCCTCCCCTTCTCATTCAAGACATGTCCACCTTGTCTTCTTGGAAGACTAGAGAACAGTAAGAGGTTCATCTGATCCTTACTAAGTAAAAAAAAACATTGCTGGGAGAGCCACAGGATGAAAATTTGGAGCAGGGGCTTAGAGGACATCATGGCTAGCAAGAAAAAGTAGTATTGTCTAGATCTTTGCCTAAATAAAACTGAGTTTTCATTTATTTCAAAGGGAGCCCCCTGCTAATTCTCAGATAATCTTTTTTTTTACCCTAACTGAAGATAATCAGAATGTCAACAAATTAGCATAACTTCTGTGTTTGTCAGGCATTTTTGGTAAACAGATGCCCCTCCATTGCTCATTCTTTCCATTTAAGCAGATTGAATTAAAGTTATTTCCTCATACTCATTTTTTCCCCCCATTTAGTATCTATTTCTTCACATTCAGTATCTCTCAGGAAAAAGACTTAACAGTTTTCCTGAATTTCCCCTCTCAGGAAAAAGATTTACCCATCTTCCTCAAAAATGCTAAGTGCACAAAATTCTTAATAAGTTCTTAGTGAAAAAAATTTCAGGCTACCTTCATCTACCATAAATTGAAAGGGCAAAAGATCAGACCTTCATCTTCAGTGTTTATTTTTGACCCCCATAAAATAACTAAGGTGAGCAGTCCTTACAGTTTAAAAAGCAGCTGTCTCTTTAAAACTGTTTATGAATCACTGTTTGGAATGAGCATAGTAAAGCATTTGAAGCTGATTAACTAAGAAGTTGCATGGCTATCAGCTAGGACAGTCCTAACCTCATAATTTTATCTATTAGATACTGCAGAACTAACTGACATTAAACTGGCAGAATCCCAGTGCAAAGGTGAACTCGAGGATAAAATTATATTGGATTTTAATAAAACTTTCCTCAAAGGTTAACCTTTCTAAGGTATAAAATCAATCTTTCTTCCTTCCTTCTTCTTCAGCCCATTTATTCATAGGTATAGAAAATTCTGATACTCATGAAATATTTCCCATGTTCTTTCCTCCCTCTCACTCTTATTACAGTATCTACCTGTGACCATTATTCTTCTCAGCATTTTTATTTAGATTCCTTACTCCTCATTTCACTCTTTTTACCTGGCCTTCTCGGGATCTGTACCCCATTCTCAGAATGTCACTTATCAGGCTCCTCTTCAAGAACAGATCCTGCCTCATACCAGCTTCAGGACAAAACCCACCGTTTTTACTTCATCCTTGAAGGTGGCTGAAACTTTGGGAAGAGCAAAGCTTTGGTGCAAAGTCTTTATTACAGTTTGTCAGGTTTCTCCTGGGTTTATTTTTCCTTCTTACCCAGCAGCTGCCTTCTGTGTCTTGCTCAGGACTCCAGTAACATTTGCCAAGAAAGCTATAACATTAGTAGCACGCCACTTAGGGGAGAATGATGTCCTTGTAAGGCCTAAGCTCCTGCAGATCAGTCCCCTTGACTGCTATCGGCCCAGCAAAATAATATCTATTTTTTTAAAGAAGAGTCACTAATATCTAAGGAAGATCCATCTTAGAAGGTTTTTTTCAGAGTGTACTGACTGCACAAAGCGGTAGATACCCAGGTCCAGAAACTGCTTCTTCATCCTTGCCATACAAGCTCCAGCCCTTGATAGCCAGGCTTTCAAAATCCTGTTACTATACCGGAGCCACTAACATCATACACTCTACTAGCAGAGGAACTTCTGTTGTTGGTGTTTGGCTTTGCCCACCTAGCTGAGCTGTGTAGGGCAGGCCAGCCCCAGTGCATCTCATCAGAATTGGTGCCTGGGCTTTCTGGGCTTCCAGGATGCACAATGCTGGGCTGTTCTCAGAATCACAGCCCCTCACTAACATACCCTCTGTCCTCCAGTTGCCCCCTTTTACCACAGTACTTCTTCCGCTTCAAAGGCTATTTCTCCCCCTCTGTGGCAAGTTTAACTGTACTTCTGTCAAGACCGATAGACAGTTAACTAACCGCCAGGTCCCGCTCCCCCCCCCCCTTTCCTGCATGCTCCCACATCC
>JANZLQ010000002.1:31794547-31816009 GCA_026212715.1 Elanus axillaris | reverse complement strand
GGTGGCTGAGGCAGGCGCGGCCCTGTCCGCCGCGGCGGGGGGCCCGAGGCGGCCACCGCCCGGCCCCGGCGGCTGAGCCGGCCCCTGAGGCGGGGATGCCGAGACGAGCACGGCCGGTCCGTGAGGCGGGCGGCCCTGGTGTACCGAGGTGGTCACGACCCCGCGGTGACGGGGACTGAGGAGGGCACGGCCCCGCGGGGAGGGGACGAGGCCAGGGTGCCGCGGGGTGGGGGGACACGCAGCGGCCCAGGAGCCGATGGGAAAAAGGAGGGCGTGGGGGCCAGCGGCAGCCCCTCGGAAGGGGCACGGCCCGGGGAGCCGGGCTGCGAGAGGGTCCCTCCCAAGGCGGTCCCTGGACGCGCTCGGCTGGGAGTAGCGACCGCTGCCGGCTGACTAATTGCTGCTGCGTGCGCTGGGCCTCTCCGGACAGCGCTGGCAGCCGTCCTCTGGGACCCTGCCCCGGGGGGGCGGAGAGGGGTGTCGGCGGGCCCGGGTGCTGGCCTGTGTGCTGAGGAGAGGGGCCTTGCGCCCCCCTCCTTCCAGTCGTCTTCCTCTTCTTCTTCGTTTTCTTTCTTTCGGGCTGAGAAAATGCTCTTCCTCCTCCTCCTGCTGTTGCCGGAGCTCCCAGGGCTGTGAGCAGAAATCTAATGAGACCCGACTGCCTAGTTATGTAACTCCCCACACTGCTTAAGGCTCCTGCCTCTAACCCCCGACGCAGGGCTCTGCTCCCGGAGCGATTCATGGGCTTCGATCCCTCCGAAATACCGTCCTCTTTAAATTAAAAAAAAAAAAAAAGTTTGAAATGATCAAGCTGATTTGTTTGATCAGCTGCTTGCTTGGACCGTGGATCAGTTTTGGGGCTTAGAAAAATTTATAGTATCTGCCCGGTGCCTCTTGAAGGGATCATTTCTTTCCCAGAGGACATGGAGGAAGGGAAACAAAACAGATGGATTAATAAATCATTTTTGAATGCCCCTTTTAACCACCCAATCAGCTTTTCTGTACTGATTGTGTCCCTTTTGTAAATATCTTCTGTTTGCCCTTGATCTTTTCCTTATCCCCACCCAGTGCTGATCCAGCAAACGTTTAAAGGTCGCCTTATCGTACAAGCTTTCAAACTATTCCCATGCTATGTTGGGGAGAACACGACTGGCTTGGAAACAGGGTTCCAGACTTTAAAAGGAGATTATTTGGAGCAAGAAATAAAAGAGCATTGCATTCGCATTGTTAAAGGATTTTGATATTGACTTTGATTTCTCTAATTGTTACTGACAGCTATGCTAAATTTTGTTCTTAGTGATGCAGTGCAGAAAAGCACACTGTTAATTGAGATTCTCATTGGGCCTTTAACTTGAGCCAAGAAATAGGTATTTTGTTTCACTGGAACTTTTTGAACAAAAGTGTCTCCTGTGGATGACCTGTCTCTGTGCTAAGGTACTGCAAGATCTTCGTTAGCAGTACCTGTGCTAACACTTGATTCTTGTCCCTTCTTTAACTTTAGATCGCTAATTTCTCTTTTGTCCTTTGTGAAGGAGTGGCAACCATATTTTATATTAAATATAAAATGGAGTCATGGAGAAAGAGAAAAGCAATTGTTTTTGAGGCTAGCCGAAGCCCTGTTAGCTCTAGTAACTTTTTGAAATCTGAAGTAAAGACAGCGTGATATATGAATTTAGTATATATTAATATGTTACTCTGATAATAAATAATAATTTGTAGAAAGGGAAGAATCTGTGAATTAATTTACTGTAATAATTTCAGAGTCATTGCCACCCTTATGACAGAGGATACATGCATCTATTTTGTATGCATTGATTGCATTATCATTTTAACTATTCTGAGGAAGAACTGTTGTGTATGTACAGCGGACATTTTCTCTTTAGTTAGCATGATTTCACCAGCACACAGTTTATGCGGATGGTTTGCTTGGACTTAAAATAAATGTTGCATAATTTTAGCTATTTGTGTGAAATCTTCTAAAGCAATTGTTAACATTTTTATAATTCTGTAGCTTACGGTGCAACCAATATGTTTACAAACTTTAAAATGATAAATGACCCTTGGACTGAGACCTTTCAAGCTAAACTAATAGTCTGGTGCTAAATTTTGCAGCTGAGTACTGTAAATCATCCAAATTTGGGTTGGTAATTGAGCCCTTGACAGGCCTGGCAGTTCTGTGATGCCTTGAAAATTATCCTTGCTGCTTTGTGAATAACTAAATGGCAAGCTCATGTGATTTTGAAATGCCCCATGCTGTATATGTAAACACATGCCTAGTGCATCTTCTGCAGTATTGTTTGTAAGCCATACCAGATGTAGTTGACATCCTTACCTTCCACAGGCATGAACATAGATAGTTCTATGCACATTTTTTGATTTAAAAAATACTCTATTTTATGCAGAAAATGAAGCTAAAAGAATAGCTTGATCTTACGCTTTCCTTATTTGGATGTGTTTGCTTTTGTTTTTTCTTAAAGGAACAAGAGCACTCAAGGTGAAGGATAATAATCAACTAGAATCAGCACTTTGAATGAAATTTTGTTTCCCTGTGGCATCTTGAACACTTTCTTCTTCGGGTTTTGAAACAGACTTATAACTCTGTGGCATAGCAGCTATGCAGCTTGAAATCCAAGTAGCACTCAATTTTATTATTTCATATTTGTACAATAAGCTTCCCAGACGACGTGTCAACATTTTTGGTGAAGAGCTTGAAAGACTTCTTAAGAAGAAGTATGAAGGGCACTGGTATCCAGAAAAGCCATACAAAGGATCAGGGTTTAGATGTATACATATAGGGGAGAAAGTGGACCCAGTCATAGAACAAGCATCCAAAGAGAGTGGTTTGGACATTGATGATGTTCGTGGCAACTTGCCTCAGGATCTTAGTGTTTGGATTGACCCATTTGAGGTTTCATACCAAATCGGTGAAAAGGGACCAGTGAAAGTGCTTTATGTGGATGATAATGAAAATGGATGTGAGTTGGATAAGGAAATCAAGAACAGCTTTAACCCAGAGGCCCAGGTGTTCATGCCAATTAGTGACCCAGCATCTTCAGTGTCTAGTTCTCCTTCTCCTCCCTTTGGCCACTCTGCTGCTGTGAGCCCAACTTTCATGCCCCGCTCCACTCAGCCTTTAACCTTCACCACTGCCACATTTGCTGCCACCAAGTTTGGCTCGACCAAAATGAAGAATAGCGGCCGTAGCAACAAGGTTGCCCGCACCTCTCCCACCAACCTTGGCTTGAATGTCAATGACCTGTTGAAGCAGAAAGCCCTTTCTTCCTCCATGCACTCTCTCTACGGGCTTGGCTTAAGCAGTCAGCAGCAGCAGCAACAACAACAGCAGAAGACTTCTGCCCTGTCTCCTAACGCAAAGGAGTTCATTTTCCCCAACATGCAGGGTCAAGGTAGTACCAGTAGCATCTTTCCTGGTGACAGCCCCCTTAACCTCAGTCCTCTCCAGTACAGCAATGCCTTTGATATGTTTGCAGCCTATGGAGGTCTAAATGAGAAGTCTTTTGTGGATGGCTTGAATTTTAGTTTAAACAACATGCAGTATTCTAACCAGCAATTCCAGCCAGTTATGGCTAACTAAAAATAAAAGTGAAATACACGTAAATACTATTGTACAAGTTAAAATGCACGTACCCAAGGGTGTATCTTTTTTTCCACCTCTTGAGATTTTTTTTAAGGCTTGTAGTATGAATACATTCAGGCTTGGTTAGATAAATACAACATGCATCATTTTTTCATTTGCCAACCAAGCACAAAATTATTTTATACTGACTGTACATTACAAAAATATACTCTCAAAATATGGCCTCTTACAGTATTTAAGATATAGTGAGGACGTGGCTAATTTTTTTCACGTGTGTATATATATATATGTCCACAAACATATATGTATATATATTAAAAAAATTGGCACTAATAGGTGGGTTTATTGGTCTTTTTCTAATTGTATAATTTAATTTAGTACAAAGTTTGTAAAATATCAGAGTATATATATTGTTTCTACAACATGGTATTGCATTTATATCTTTTTACTACAGTGATCTGTGACAGCTGCAGCAGCTTCATGTTGTATTTTTTTTACTGAAATTGTAAGATATCCATCTTAAAGACATCAATTCTAAAAAAAATAAAAAGTTGTGTACAGAATATTCCTTAGTGGTGGAATTAAAATGTATGAAATATTTGCTTTTTTCAAAAGAAATACAAATTGTATTTTCTGTTAAAAGTTTAAAGATTTTTGCTATATATTATGGAAGAAAATGTAATCGTAAATATTAATTTTGTACCTACATTGTGCAATACTTGAAAAAAGGTATAAAAGTATTTTGAGTCAGTGTCTTACATGTTAAGAGGGACTGAAATAGTTTATATTAAGTTTGTATTAAAATTCTTTAAAATTAATTGACTGTTGTGGTCTGTGTTTTTACTGTTCTGCTGAAGACTGGAGTGCTGCATTTACTGTGTTGTCAGTGCTAATGATGCAAAAAAAGTCTGACTCAGTGCATCACAAAGGAGCGATGGAAAGGGTTGCTGTATTGATGCACCACAATAATGGGTTGCTTTACCTAAAATACTACTGACAAAGCACATAGCCTGATTAAGTACTAGCCTACAATTATTTGAGCAAACTTTCACTTGTTTTCTGTAACTGCGGCTCACTGAAGTCAGAAGGTAATTTTTATTTTTTTTTCCCCTTGAGAGTTAAGACTATAAGCTATGTGAATGTTGAGTTACTGTGTGATATGATGTATCTGGAAGGGACTCAGGTGATTCGATGAAATTCACTTTCCATGTCATCAGAATGGATTTGAACTATTATCTCGAGAGGTCCGAGACCAATGCATCAGCGTTCTGTTTCTGTATTAGGGATTAATAGCTCAGAAACTAGACTGAATAAAAGTGCTGATTTACAGTTTACTAAACTCATTGTAAACTTTCATTTTATACACTCTATTAAAAAGAGAAATGTAATGCAACTACAATGTGACATTCTACAGTTTTTATTTTGGTGGATTTTACCAATTTTAATAGATTCTCAAAATGTGAGTGGGAGGAGAAAGAATTCAGAGGCTGGCAAAACAACTCAGCTTTTCCAGGGCTATTTTCAAGTTGCATCCCTTACTCTTTTCTGTCTGTTTGGCAAGTAAGTGTTCCTTGCTGATGGACATTGTCAAGGGGAAGAGAAACTTATTTCGTTAATATGTAAATCTAACAAATGTCAGTTTATTTTCCATGGCAGTTCCAGTTGTACAAAAAGAAGATACATGCTAAGTGGATAGTCCTTTGGCTCATGATGACAAATTGTACGCCACAGGAGTACGAGATTAAAATTATCCGAACTTTAGTATTCTGAAACTGGAATTTAAGACTGAAAATCAGTCTTTCCCTGTCTGATGTGCTTGATTTTACAAAAGCTGTAAATTCCACACACACGTACTCTCCGGGTTTGGTGCGAGCAGAGTTTTGGTGGAAATAGCCTAGTGTTCTAAGGATGAGGGTGAGATCTTTTGCTTTGGACAGAGGCTGTGAAGACACGGATGGGGTGGAGATGTGAGGCTGACAATGGTATCAATTTCTAATGCCATGACAACCAATTCAAAAGCAATGATGGAGCGAAGGTTTTTTTAGGCATTCATCTGTCTAACTGGCTCCTTTTTATTGAGTTTGCCATCTGGTTTGTCTTTCCAGTAACGGCACATCAGTGGACAGAACCACACTTAAAAGTGCATTGTTTGATACCTAATTTTAAGTGGGTGATTTTGCTTTTAAAAGGAATTAGAAAAAAAATAGAAAAAAATACTGGATCAATTACTGGAAAATGGAGAATGTTGCCTCTGTGTATTATTTCTATTTGTGTGCCTAGACGTTAAGACTTACTACGATTTTCCTATTTACAATACAATAATAATACCTAAACTGCCTAGGATGTTGAGTAACTCAGTGGAGACTTTTCTATGTGTTCTGTAATATTTCTATTCCTGTGATTTAAACTGAGATCATTTGTCTTAAAGGTCATCAAGCTTATACTCTTCCCATGCCGATTTGTTCGCTTCCACTGTAACCAGCTCTATGTATGAAGGTCAGTGGTTTGCAGAAGGCAGAATCTCTAGGAAGAAGGCAGTTTTTTTGCAGCATCTTTTAACACAGTAGAATTACTACAGATTTGGGTAAGCAGGGTTTGTTCGTGGTGCTTTGCAAGGAGGCAATCTGTAGAGAGAGCTCCTAGTTTTCTCAGAGAATGCAAACGTGAAGATTTTTAATGTTTTCTACTTACAGAAATTAAAGTTGTGTGCTTTCTGTTCAGTCTACTTCACCCATTTATTTATCTTTTGCTGAAGTTTGGTGCTGAATTTGATAGATCAAACATTGACATTGCAACATTCTGTTCTAAAGTGAGTGCCAAGTCAATCTCCGGTTTAATTTGCACGCACCCAGTATTCTGCTCTTGAGCCGTGCTGTCAGGTAAGCGCGTTTGCTTTGAAACAAAGGACCTAAAAAGTAGTGAAGGGGGATAAGAGAAGGAAGCATTTGCTCAGTTGTGCAAGTTCTTTTGTATTTTCTCTTGTGAACCTGCAATTTACTTCCTTAAAATTGTCAGTGTAAGTAAACCTCGGAAGACGTCTTTAATTTACAATGAAGAAAAGGGTAAAACCCCAAGTACGCGTCCCCCTCGATGCTGCTTAGTGCATCCTGTCTCTTCACTCAAAGTCCCCACCCAAGCACAAGTTAAAAGCACTTTTGTCTGTCAGGCTCACTCAATTCGGCGCAAGTTGGTAAACTTTGAAAATCATAATCTGAGATATGTGAAATTGAGCTCAAAGGCATCTTGGCATGGCAGGGTAGAGACGATTCACTAGACGGCTACAGTCTGTGCTGCATTTGTTTTGTGGGTAGATGACAGACCTTACTCTTGATCAGAAGTCTGGTAGCAGTCACCAAAATTTAATTGATCTGATTATTTCTGCAAAGGAGAGCCGGCTCACCGGTGGAGTTGACAATACGTAGTGCTTCGTTACTGCCTCCTGTTCTCAAAGGTCCCTTCTGCAGATGTGAATCCAGAGGGCACGGACTGGCCTGGCAGTGGAGTCTCGGTGAGTACAAGTTTGGTAGTTCTCTTAACTTCAACTAAGCTATCATAATTTATACAGATTGCGGGCTGGGTGTAAGACACAGAGAGATCTACCCTTCCCTCCTTCATGATGCAAAATTGGAAGGCTCTTAAACATTGCTTGTACAATCTTCTGCTACAGACAGCCATGGCAGATGATTACCCAGCTACAGCACAGCCGCCTGCCCAGCTGTCTGCACCCTGTATTGCAACGTGCAAAAGCCTGTTAGTGGCTAACAGCCCAGTTGCATTTCTGAAATATCAAGTAGCCAAATAACTAGTTGTTAAATCAGCTCTTTGGACCAGCATGGGATCAAAGCAGAGTTCATTTACTGATCTGATGCCCCAGACTGTTCTATTAATGTTTCAGGAATAAATACCTCAGAGTTTGTGTTGGTAGTTTTGGAGCAGATGAAGGAAACTGGTGGTTCAGCACTCTTTTTTATATCATCAGCAAGTTGATTTAAATTGAGTGTACGGAGTTGGCTGCATTCCTCTCATGAGCTGCATAAAAAGTTCACTAAATCGAAGTGCCAGAGCTGTAAAATCCTGCTGAAGGGATTGTTTCCAAAGATCAGCGAGAGGAACGGTTAAACCGTTACCGTGGCAGTGCGTGTAGGACTTTTGTCCTCTTGGCTTTATTTTAGTGATGGTAGTAAGGAGTTTTGCCTTACAGAAGGGAAAAAGCATTAAGACTCGGGAACATAAACCACATTCCCTTTGGCACTACGAGTTCTCTACCTCATAGACAAAATATGATCAGTGTGCAGGACGAATAGCAGGTGTAAAATATTTTTAGAAAAAATTTGGCATACAGTGGTGACATCCCTCAACCCCCATCCTTTATTCTGTCAACTTTTGTTTGTTAAAAACAATCTGTAGTATTGATGGCTGCAGTTTTGGCAGAGCTTGCTTTAGTTTTCCTTTGGTAATTTAGCACTTCAGAGGCCTGAAATCAGAGATCCTCTCCTGAGACCTAAGACACCATTACATGTAAACAGTCTGTCAGCTCCATGCCCTCATGGAGCTCATTGTGCTGTGTTCCCTTGTCCCCTTAGCTTCAGGATTACTCATAGCATAAAACAAAAGAGAACTCTAGGCATGTAGTGCCTTAATTATTGTTTAGTGCCCCTGTGAGCTTCTTTGAGAAGGTTATAGCAACAGGACAGGCTAATGCAATCACAAGCAAACCAGGAAACCCACGTTTTTTCCTTGGCAGGAGATACTAATTCCCTGCAACACCCATGACCCCTTCCTTTGTCTTTTCTGCCTCTCCCACAGCATCCTCGGAAGGACCGGCTTGTGCGTTGCTCCCTTTGTTCACTGCCTCTCGCTGCTTGCTCTGCTGCGCCAGGCTTTCATGATGCTCTTCTTTTCACCCAGGCTCCACTTCTCTCTGACCTCATCTCTTAAATTGCTCAATGCCAGGGACTGCTTGCTGTGCCACAGGAGACCTCAGCATGCGAGGCTGTAGCCACCACAAGGTACCCTCTCCCTCCGCCCCTTCTAGGCTAAGGTTTACTTGACTTCACTTTATCTCTCAAGATGTGGTAAAGAACTATTGAATATCAGAATACAGTTAAGGATTATATTAGATGCTCACAGTCTCACAAAACTGTGTGAATTTGCTGCTTGGGCAGCCTCATCCAGTAATGCAACAGCCTGGGAGTTTTCAGTCACGTTGATGGAAATGAGAGGTGGCAGGTTAGTGAAGAACATGGTATAACAGATGACAACTCAGGCACCCCACGTTCCAGATCTGACTCTGAGCAAGTCACTGCCCTTTTCTGTTGGTTTCCTCCTCTGTCTCCATTGAAATTCACTGTTACTAAGTGTCAGACGTTAGCTGGCTATTGCTGTCTTTTCGCTGTCAATAAGGAGCTTCGTCTGATTTCTGTATGCCACAGGAACATCTTCTGAGGTTGACTTACTGTTCTCTCCTTTTATTGCCTTTGGTCTCTGTGGCCTTTGAGAGTCTCCTCCATTGTACAGTTCACTTAACGTGTATCAGATGACCTTCATTCACATTTTAAAATAAGGCATGCATGTAAAAGTGAAGCACTTGATTCTCATTGTCCATGGTATATAGAGTCTGATTCATCCACCATCGGAGCAGAAGGCCTCTGGAGCAGTGAGATCTCACATACTGACTATTGTGATTCTCTAAAAGAATTTCTGTGGGTGTTTCTATAGATATGGAAGTATATATTCCTCCAGAACAAATCATGTGAAAATTTTACACCAGCCTACTCACCGAAGTTGCTGCTGGTCAAAGTTAGACTTGCATACAGATTTTACAAACTCAAACAAATTCCCCTTTGATTTTCATTAGACCATGAGGTTAAGCATCCCGTGTGCCAGCACAGACACGGCTGCTGGATTCTGCCATGGGCTGCGCTATGACCTGTCTGCCCAGTCTTCAACAGATTGCTTCAGCCTTGTCAAGAGTAGTTTCGGTGTGTTTAAGCCCATACTTGAGCCTTTAACTCCCTGTTGAGTCTCAGATGTTGTAGATAACTGCAACATATTTTGGAAGCCAACAGGTTCTTGGTCTGTCTGTGTCTCTGGGTTAGGTACGTACATCACCTCTGTTTGGCAGTTTAGTGGAAAGAGTGCAAAATTCCTGACTACAGCTGAAACTGTTAACACCTGGGGCAGTTACCTACTTTGCAGATATTTGTGAATCTCATATTTATTAACTGCTTTGAGCCATAGATCGTATTTTACTTGAGAACAATTGGTATTTCATTTTTAAGTAGCGTGTAATGATGTTCTCCATTTGTGCCTTCTAGACTGTTAGTGCTGTCCTTCAAGACTCATTTCAGTGTTGCCAAACCAAATCACTCAAGAAATTGTGATTCAGGCTCCTAAGAATATGTTAGAAATTATGAGATAATTGTAAATACTAATCAACCTTGCACCATATTAATTTATCTTCTGGGTGTAGACTTAAATAGATTTCAGAGTGTTCTAGCTTTTCTCTACAAGTCCACTAAGAACTTGATTTCAGGTGAAAATGTAAATCCTTAGGAAATCACAAGTTCCCTGGGACTGGTACTTCACAGGAAACAAAATATCTAAGGGATAGTGATGAACTCATAAATGTTGGCAATTAACCACAGCTGCTTAATGGAATCAGATTTCTAAGTGACACAGAAGGACTGAGACCTACCACTGCCTTCCTGTCTGGGTGGTCTGCATCACAGATTTGACAGTCTGGTGGCAACAACTGCAGGCAACCAACCCAAATTAAGTTGTACAAACTGATAACGGACAGAAACACTTGGCAAGAGATCAACCACTGCATCTCTGACCTCTCGCTGCTGACCTTCAAGGAAGGTCTCCAAAACTGCTTCAGAAGACAATCTGAGTGCTAAACTTCCTGTCTCTAGGATATAAAAATCACAGAGGTATTGATTGCATATTACATCATAATTTTTGCTACCACCAGCCATCCCTAGGCAGTCATTATTCCTGTCTCTCTCACCCTCTCTTTGTGCCATAAATGACATTATCAGCTGTCCTCTGGCTAGTATCCTCCCTTTGATCAACAGGAACCAATCATCCTTTCTCTCAAATTGCCTAATTCATTAATATAATGAAGTTTAAGTCAGAACAATTATTCTCAACCTGTATTTAGCTCTAAGGTTATTGCTTCTATTTCAGACCTAAGGAAGCCTTATGTGTCTGAAAGCATGTGTAGTTTTTCCAAGTACACCAGCTGACCTAATAAACGGTGTCCCCTCTCCCTGCCCTTGCCTCACTTACATCTCGCACTGTCCTTGCTACAATGCATCTGCTGCAGCACTGTGCTTCTGCCTGCTCCACTGAGTCTACAAAAGAAGGCATAGCCTTGGCGAGCTGCTGCGGGAGGTACTCTGCTAGCCCAATGAATAAGAGGGAAGCGTAGGCATCGTGTGGTGGAGCTGCTCGGTCTATAAGCCATCCATCCCACCGTGTCTCGGATTGCCTTGCTGTCCCTGAGGGTGCCATGTAGCCGTGGCTGCTGGGAGGTAAGCGAAGCTGCTGGTGACACTGGAGACCTGTGAGCAAGGCTGACTTGCTGATCACCTCAGTAGCTGGCATGCATTTAGGGGTGATGGACTTTCAGAGATCAGTAAGGTTGTCTTTCATTTTTTCTCGGTGTCATTTGTTATTTGGAGAAGCTTACCTGCCTGAAATCAGATACCAGGAGATCAGTTAAATTTAGGGTCTGGATCTCAGCTTTATGAATCAGTCATTTTTTCAGTGCTCTGCTGTACAAACTCTCTCTTACATTATTTATTCTTTTAAATTCCTAGGTTTCCCCCTCATGATTTTTTTTCTCTGTTTTCCTTCAGAGTTCTCCTTTAGAGTTGCTTTTCTTAGTTTCTTCCCCAAACCAAGCCATTCTCCCCATTCTGCTTGTCTGAGGTCTGTGCCTCACCATGTATAATTTGCAGTGTATTATCTGATGGAGACTGTAATATCTTCAGGACAGGGCTGTGTCCCTCTCCAGACTCACAGTTAGTTGCCTGTTTTACTCTACGAGGTTGAATAAGAAGGACAGAAATAAAGAGTATACACACACTCCCAAATGAACTGTGTATTTTGTGATCTATGTTCAAGAAACAAATGCAGGAACAATTGTTATTGGTAACACGGTTTATGCCGTACCACTGGAGGCTTGAGAAGAAGTAGATGCTTTAGGCAAAGCAGCTTCCTTTACAAAATACTTGTGGAACACATTTATCTAAAATATATACGTACTTACGGTAGAGAACAGTGTTCCTCTGATGATCTATAGTTAATTGTCAATGGCAACACGGGACTCTTAAATCTTGTAAACAATCCTGCTGTAGGAATGTCATCTACTTTATCCCTTTCCTTCTCTGCAGCATCCCGAAGCCCTGCCCAGGCTGATTTCCATGGCCTCTGCTGCTGTTGTTGAAAGACTCCTGCTCACTTGGCTCTACCCCCGTGCCAACTGAGGCTCAGAAAAGGAGGATGGATGGAGAGGAGGATGACCCTCTGTACCTACGAGAGAGGTAACTATGCAGGACAGGTTTTTGCCTTTAACAGTCACTGAAACATTCCCTCTCTGTGTATGTGCTATGGGTAATATGTGGCTAATAATGCATTTTAAAATGCATTTTGGACCGAGATCTTAAATGAGTTTGGCTTTTTGATGCCTGCACAAATGGACTCCACATACTTAAATGTCTGCCTGACAAAATTAGAAAACGAGTGATACTTAAGTGGAGACAGGGATCATCTCTAAGACTGACTTTGAGATGACTCTCTCCAAAAGTCAGAGTGATTAGAGTTAGGATTTTGACTTTGCCTGTTCCAGAGAGATCTGAGGCCATCCAGCCTGACACTGCCACGGAGGGCATTGCTGCAGGGTGGCAACTGGCCCATTCCCTATCATGACATTTGCATTTGCTTGAACAAAAGGCTCATTCTGGCTGGGAGTGCTGTGGCCAGGTGTCACGTCCAGTTCCCAGTTGCTTTTCAGAAGGAGCTAGCTGGGCTCGAGTGCCTGGCTTTCAGTCACTTCTGTGGGGCACTGTCATCTTGGATATTTTGGTCTTTTGTCATATATAAAAAGATACCTGTACTATTTGCAAGCTGTTAGTCATCTGCTGGCCAGAATGGGGTTGTTTTCCTTAAGGATGCTTAGGATCACATAGCCTTTACAGGCAGAGGGGAAAATGTCTGTAGATGTTGGGATTAGTCATGTAACTGCTGCAGTTGTCTTCAACCAAAGCCTTTTCTTCCACTCCTCATTAGAGCTCCTGAACTCAAGGGCTGTATCCCATCTCCAGCCTTCCCCATAATGCTTTTTATCTGGGCAGGCTGAAAGACAAAGGGGAGCCCTGGCTGTATAACCTCTAGCCAGTTATTTCTTTACTTGTTTTGGTTTTTTTCATAACCACCTGATACATCATAAATCATGCTGCGGAGAGTTGGGAATGAAAGGATTTGACTGGCTCACCATGCTCACCTGCTCCTGGCTTCCAGCGGTTCCAATTTCCCTGGGCCTCCGCTCCCCATCAGCTTGAGGTATAACCCCATTTCTGTGCCTTGCAGACATGCTGCAAGTTTTCCTTCTCACTTCAGAGCTCTGGGTGACCATGGGGTACAATACCGCTGCTGTCATAAAGCACCTCCCAGTCATCAACAGACTTTTATCGTTAGAAAAGCCCCGTGTGGTATCACCCTCCCCAGCCTTGAGGTGGCCATGGAGCAGAGCAGGGATGGAGGAGCTGCCAGCCGTCCCCTGCGGAGCCAGCGATGAGGTCAGCCGTGGACTTTGGCACCATGAAGGTTGGCCTTAGTCTCCTGTGAAATGCACGCTGCCTCTCACAGCACGGGAGAAGAGAAAGTAGTATTTGCTTTCCATCCATTCAATGTCCTGTGCTTGACTAGGATGTGCTTGAACTGGGGACAGCTGCTTTACGGGGATGTTTTGAAGGGAGCTGATGTCAAGTGGGAGTAAATGGTAGCGACCGTCACTTAACGTAGACAGAGGCACAAATCCTTTTTGCTGGAGATGACCCAGGCTGTGCGGTGCCCACAGTGAATGTGTTCATCAGTGTGCAATGTTCAATGGTGTCCTAGCAGTACTGTCCCCTGTGGTCTTTTGGGGACTGCCAGTTGAGACAAAAAGAAGGAAAATTGGGAATTGGTCACTATTACTTATAAGTCTTTGAAGTCCTCTTAGAAGCAGTCCCCAAAAGACCACCAAACCTCAATGGATTTATCCTGACAGTCCCTCTGTGGTGCACTCGGCCCAGGGTGAGGGGTCTGTGCCTAGCACTTTGCTGCTGTGAGAGTTGTTTGTGTTTATGGAGGTCAGGTACTGGGAGGCCACTTGCAGAGCAAATGCCTTCGCTGTGCACATTGTCCTTGTGAACTGCAAGAACCTGAAGGACTGGTGAAATGGGGACCCTGCAGCCAGCTCCTGCCAGGATTCATTTGGGGATTTTTTTTTCCTTTGGCATTCCAGAAATGGAGGAACATTTGCTGGGAGGTGCCTTTCAACATGGCAATTGGCCCACGAGGCTGTGTTGAGGCACGGCTGGGTCTAGGATGCACTATAAATATATCTGACAAATGTAAACATTGACTTTTGCCAGGGTGGGATTGTGTCTGCCAAGGAGTGCCAGCGTGGCGAGCGGGGTGGTCAGTGGCACTGAGCGCTATGGGTGGCAGTGGCGGGAGGGGAATGCTTTCTTTCCCTGGGTTGTCTCTTTTTTTTTTTTTTTTTTTTTTTAAGCAATTATTTAAAATTGTAACAGCTTCACACATTAAAATCGCACCTTTTCCGTTATGGTGTTGTGATAACCATGTTTCAACAGGTAGGGGTAGAAACTGGAAGGGGGGAAATAAGGAAATGAAGAAAGAGGAAGGAGCTCTTGAAGGGGAAATGCCTCCACCTCCTCCCTGTCGCCTGGGCTCCTTTCTTCCTTTCATTTTCTTTTTAAGATGTAAAAGCGAACCAGAAAATTAGGAAGGGGGTAGTCCAAGCCCCTGCTTGTGGCCGAGGGCAGGCCTCCCCTCCAGGGCCAGCCTCCCAGTGCGGCCGGAGCAGGGGACAGGGCAAGGGGACAGGGCCGGTGCCACGTCAGCGGCCGGCATGCTCCTGCCTGTGGCTGCCCACAAAGGTGGCCATTGAGAGCCCGCCGTGTGCGTGTGCTCGCAGCAGTCGCGCCGTGGGAACGGGGCTGAAACCACCAGCTTGGTTTTTGCGCAGGCAGCTGATGAGCCACGTGAGCATGCTCTCCTCCTCCTCCTCCTCCTCTCCAGCAGAAGGTCTCCAGGGTGTCTGGGGAGCGGTGGCGGGTTGCGGGCGGTACGGTTGTGCAAGAGCTGGCCGTGTTGAGCCAGGACAGAGGACTGGGCTGGGTGGAAATGGGCTCCCCCAGGTGAATGAGTGACACCCACCCAAGCAGCCACAAAGCAAATAAATGTGCTTTTCCCCAGCCCATTGACTTTTTTTGTCAGCTGAGGATGCAAGAGCAGCGTAAGGGAAAATGTAGCTTTTTATTTCCCTCCTCCCTCGCTCTTGCTAACTCCAGCCATCCCCTACATGCAGCTCCACAAGGAATGAATAAAATGATTTTGTTCAAGGTAGCTTCTGCTCTAGAGCATAAAGTTACTCAGCATTTGCAGGACCAGGTCATTGTAGATATTTTTATTCTGTGTCTATTTTGCTCTGTCTCTGACTGATGTATTATGGATGCTTCCAATTAACAGTGCATGAATGTAAACAATGCCTTACTCGTACATTACAAACCAAAAGCGATTTTTCTGGTGGTTTGTTTTTTTTTTTAATGTCTGCAAAAACATATTTATGTTCAGATTTTCTTTATAAAAAAATGAAAGCACCTGAACCCCAGGCCAGGGAAGTTTTGGTGAGCAGAGAATGTAGGAGCCTGGCTACACCATGTTATGTAAACAAACTGGTGTTTTTGAAAGCAGACCTAGAGGAGTTTGCAAATGCATTTATTTAAGCAAGCAACCCATCTGCTCCTACCAATAATGGATTCACAGACCAATTGTGTATTTGCTCAGCTTACAGGCCAATGAGTTTTGCATATGTTACATGATTTGCGGAAATCAATAGGTAACGTAGACACACGTGCTCACATCTGGAACACAGGAGCCATGAAGACAGGGATTTGAATAGTGACCTAGTTAGCACCTAGCAGTGTCTGGATCTTCAGGGCAAAAATATAACTTTTTTTGTTTTAAATAAACTGTTAGATTTTGTAAGGCAGACTGTAGCAATGCCCATTTCACAGGGCTGCATGACTCCTGCAGGATGCAGAAACCACAAGAACGAGGCTTGGAGCTGCTTCACTTACCTGGCTGGCCAAGAAGGAAAACTCCAAATTACATATGAATGTAGCAGAGCTGGGTGGAGGATCTGCCCCCACTGACAGCACTACCAAATACATGGAGATGCATTTGAATTCTAGCTATGGAAGCAGGGAAAAGAAAGCTTTATCCAGAAAAGGAAAACTAGTTCCTTATATGGGAAACACGGAATATAAGCCAAATTCCAAAGGTCCTACCTAGAAATATCCTTCTGAGCCTTTCAGCATGTTGAGGGTCCCTGTTTCTATTTAGTGTCCATCTCCCAGCCCCCTGTGGTGGCACCTGAGGCTCTAGAAACCTGTCTTCTTGCCAGGAACTTTTCTAGAAACAGCAGTTTTTTCATCACACTTGGGAATGCTTGCAGAATGCAATCTCGAATGGTTGGTCACAAGCACTTGCCCTAGAGTTTGATTTAAGGAGCAGTGCTCACCCAGCAAAATCCAGGAGCTGTTTCTGTGATACACTCCCTTGAGCAGACTGGTGAGAAAAGTGGAGGCCAGGAACTTAAATTTTATGACCTTGTAATGCCCAGAGGTTGAAACTCATGACAGAAGTCTCACTGGTCAAGGCAATTACTAAAAAATGGAGAAAGGGAAAAAAACCCCAAACCTGTCCTCTCTCCAGATTACCAACTAAACAACATGGGAGCTGCAATAATTCTGCAAAAGATGCTCTCAGGAGTGTTTTTTACAGTGAAAGTAGTCATAAATAATATTAAAAAAATGCATATGTGTGTATTTTACAAAGCAAGGAAAAAATTTCTTCCTCTTCAAGCCCATAGTCTGTGAATAATTTGTGAACAAGAGAAGCAGCTCCATCTATCTTGCACTGTATTTGTTACAAATCATTTGCTCATGTGTAAATCTTCCTGCCAGGGTAGGAGCAGCAAATCCTCCTTCAATTTTTGTCTGCTGAAAAACTTCTATAGCTAAACATGAAAAATGGAATCAATAAGTAACAGGTGTAGAAGTGAATCTCAGGATGAATATATTGCTGGAGCCTGTGACAGAGGGGCTGGCTGACAGTCTTTGTGAGACAGCTGGTGGCTGCAGGACAGGATTTCTGGCTGGCACACATTGCTGAGCCATGAGGGCTAATAATTTTGCAGGAAACCAAAAGCCAAACTGAAAAGACCATCTCCAAAACCTGCTTCCCTCCAGCACACCTACAGTGAGCAGGCAAACAGCCACTACCTGAGTGAAATTCATCAGAGCATCCCATCTTGGAGAAAACTTTTTTAGAGCTCACAGAAAGTCCCTCAGTGGCAATGCTGCTCCCCCAGACCCTCCTATGAGGGCCCTCCAGAAATCCTCCAGATTTCTGAAAGCTCCTGCTTTGGAGATTCTGTGACTAAGCGAGACCTTAAACTTCCATTCACGAATAAAAGTGAGAAAAAGCACATACCTTTAATGCTGGTGGTAGCAAAGGAAAACGTACATTTGTGATGGCTGGAAGGCTCTGCCAGCTGAAGGCAAATTAAAAGAGCGACCAAACCACCCAAGAATTTATTTATTTATAAGAAATAACAAGATTTTAATGCCAAGTTTGTGGCACTGGGAGATGTGACTCATGATCCCTAAATGCTTTGGGATGCCAGTGCACTTAGACATTTCTGTAATCGAAAGCCCAACATGCAACAATTGCAGAAAGGTGGTTCAGCCCTTCCAGTCTCTATGACTGGGACGGAGGATGCTCTGCTAGGCTGTGGCACCGAGGGACCACTCACTCCGTCCTGTCACCCATCTCCTGTAAGCTCTCTGCAGGTGAGTTGCAGCTCTCCATTGGTGTTTGCAGAGTATAGCCCCCTTCCAGGCAGCTCCATAATACAAATACAGTAAATAATCCAAAGCACAGTCATGGGCCGAACAGTTGAGGAGAAAAATGCCCACCCCATCCTGCTCTTGATATTTTTCAGGGGAAAAGCACCATCAGAGAGCCAACAGCTAAGGAGATTTTGGTGTAAGTCCTGCTTATCACACCTGTTAGATGAGTAGATCTGAGAAAGCCATTAACTTTTTCCTTTTAATCTATGTTTATTCTCTGCTGACTTGGTGCAAGCCTGCCGTGTCTATCTACAGCTCTTCCAGCCCTGTGGCTCTGGTCGCGTGTGCTTGTGAATGGCTGCTCTTTCACCAAAACACCAAACCAACCGATAAAAGTAGCAATTTGTTGTGTCAGACGTGAGATACTTTTGCCCATCTCTTGATTAGATGACTTTTGGAGCTAGCTAGCACAGTAAAAATTGCGAATTGCAAATATTATAATCAAATATACAATTTGAGTTTCATCCCGAGTTAATTACCTGAGTAGTATACATCTGTTAGCTACAATAAATTACAGCAGAAATGGAGAATTTGATTGCAATATTCACTTTTTGGCTGATCTGCAGGTCAAGTATTATTCACTGAAGAGATTCATAAATAATTTTGAATAACTGGACCAATATATTTAGAAACTGTGCAATCTGCAAACAGGGAGGGAAAAAGCCTCAAATAAATTATACATTGTGTCTTTTTCCTGCAGCTCTGGGAATGGATTTGATTGCCTTATCACACTCCCCACTATATCTTTTTTTTCCCACGTATCAACCTAAAATCTCCCCTGCTATGTTACTAACCAGACAGGGATGAAAGCAGTCAAACGAGAACCAGCCATCCAGCTCGGGGCGGGGGGGTCGCTTTCCACGTAGAAACTCTAAACTATACAGCCAAGTGTCTGTGAGACAGTTAAATTAACCAGGGCGAGGCAAATCTAACCACGGCCGAAGGATGCTGCCCTTGAAGGGGCGGCTAAACCAGGCGCTGCGCAGTGCGAGTCCCCAAACCGCGATGCCACACGCCATCTCGTGTCAGGCGCTGGGAGTAGCTGGACGCTCCTGCCCCAATTTCCAGCGATGTGACGTCATTTCGGGGATGCGGGTTGGGGTTGGTTTGGTTGGTGTTTTTTTTTTTTTTCTTTGCACCCCAGATATTGCAAAAATAGGAAGGTGTGACCATGTGAGGAAGACCTTGGGTCCTCCATGCTAGGCTATGGTGGGTGCAATAAGTGTGTGTGTGACTAGTTGCGTCGTGGTGCTTGGTTTTGGCTCATGTAATTAAATTTTATGTTGGATATTGCTGGTTGGGGAACCTGACCCTGCCTATTTATATGGTGAGGACAGTGAGACCTCCTCTGCCCCGCAGCTGTCTCTAGACTATCCCGGTTGCACCTTGCTTTTTGTCCAGGGAGGGAATGACTTGGCCAAGGCCAACCTTGGAGTTGTTTACAGATGGAGCTTTGTGACTTCCAGCATCTTCCCCAAGCACCATAGATGCAGCAATTGCGGGACACCTCCTAAAGAGACTGGGGGCTCTAGAGGTGGAAGGGTTTGTGACTGTGACCATTGTTCCTCCTGCAGCATGGGGTGCTTGGGGCGGGGGGCAGATGGACATAAGGTTCCTGTTTCAGCGAGATTTGACTTTGAGGGGCTGGGATGTGGCTGAGACTTATCTGGTGAACTTAGGAGCAAGCCTCTAATAGCAAGTAGCGTTTTCTCAGCCAGGCAGTAACCAACCCAGTCTGAGCATGATGTGCAAGTGCTGCTGGGTTTTTAAGATGCACGTAGGCTTTTGTGCTTGTTAATGGAAATGTTGCAAGTCGTCAAGCTGCTGGTGCTGTTCTGAGAGGTGTGATGTACAGGAGTTGCCCAGGGAGCTGCCTGCACACCAGAGGCAGGCTGGACCGGCCGCCCTGGTCAGATCCCTGTGTGGCTCATCCAGGTCTTGAATGGGGAAAACTTGTTTGAAGTTATCATAGGAATTCACAGCTAGGACTCAGTGTGTGTCCGTCCCCCCCCCCCATATATTAATCAATATTGCATTTCATCTGCTATTTTATCATGCTGTCACTTGGTATTCCAATGCCCTTCTACAGCTCCTCACAGTCAGCTTGCATTTTTGCAGCCCTAAATAACTTGATCTCAACAGCAACCTTTGTAACCCACCTCTCCCATCCCTCTTCCCGACCACTGAGTAGCCCAGGCCCTTGCATAGGTCCCCTGGGATGCTGCCGATGACTTCCCTTCCCTTCACTGTGAAAACTGACCTTTCGGTCTCACGCTTTCTTTTCGGTGTTTCAACCAGTTGCTGGCTCAAGAGACTGCCTTACCTCTCCCTGCAGGATGTCCTTAAAAGGCTTGGATGAGGAAGTTGCTCTCAAGCCTTGATCCAAGTCATCTCTATCAGCTAGACCATCTCTGTCCCCGTGACTGCTTCAAAGGAAGTTAAGTGGTACAGGGTATCACTTCCCTCTGTTGAAGTCCACAGACTCTTCCTCTTTACATCATATTTATCATTTGGCTGTGAGTTTTATCCTCCATTACAGTTTCTACCAGACTCGCTGAGTTTTCATACCCAGCTCCAGGGAACTCTTTTCTAAAATTAGCCCCATGTTTGCCACCTTCCATCCTCTGGTCCTGCTGCAGACTGAAGCAAAGGTTATCCACTGTAGTTAATGGTTAAGCAATTTTTTATGTGAGTACTTTTACCCTTGGGTGAATACCATCTGATCCTGAAGATTTGTTACTGTTGTTTTTCTATTTATTTCAAGCAGCAGAGGAAGTCTTGTCCTTTACATGTTACAATAGCCCCCTTGGTTTGGGTGTGTTGGGAGCAGAGTGAAGGAGGAAGGGAAGGCTCAAACCCCTTTATGGGTAGTTCCTTTTTATGCCAGTTAATCCAGACCAACTACCATGTTGTTATGCCAGTTTAAGGTGAAAAAATGCTCTCCCTCCTCCCTCTAGATGAATCTTTTTCTCTTTCTCTTTTTCTCTAGCCTTCTTCTCTCCTGCATTTCTAGCCATCGCTGGGACAAATGAGAGGGGTAGGAATTGCCAGGTGGGGCAAGACCCATGCTCCTTTCCATCCTGTAAGCACCAGTGTCTTGTACCCCAGATCGTACAAAATGCCCTGGAGTGGGGTCTGGAAGAGGCTTGTCCCATCCCCAAACTGGCCATAATTCACGTCCGTTGGGTTTTGCTCTCATTGCCATTGTCGGAGCTGCTGCGACCACAGGCTTCTGCAGCACGTGCACGTCTGTGTCTACCAGCAAGGCTGAGGATTGGAGGAGACCCTCCAAACCATGCCAGCTGGGGTCACAGTTCAGCGGTTGGATGGGTAGGCACCCAGCACAGGCTGGTACCGTGGAGGGTTGGCTCCAAAGAAAGGTGATGCGCACAGAAGAAAACACCAAAATCGGAGAGTTTTCTGACTTTGAAACCTGAACCACATAGCAGCCTTTGGAAGACTTCCCATTCACTTTCTAAACTCTCAGGCCTGAATGTCATATCATTTGCCCAGCCATAAATAGCTGTGAATTAAACAGGCTGTGCCTCTTTTTTGGCTAATAGATATGTCCGCTAGTACTGCAGTGTTATCTTCATATCCCACTGGTGTTTGCATTGTGGATCAGGAGCTCAAGCTGCCTTTTATTTCCCC
>JANZLQ010000002.1:31769778-31782962 GCA_026212715.1 Elanus axillaris | reverse complement strand
CCCCAGACCAAGGATCCCTTGCCCAGAGGCATGTTTCAGCTGCAGGGGAGCAGAGTGGAGTTCTGAAGAATCAGACACTGGTTTGCATCAGACAGAACAGTCTTCTGCTTTGCTATATCCTCCTCCATTCAGAGGGATAGTCTCCAGGGTCAGGTAAATCTCACCTCACCTTTCTGCTTTTGGCTCCCAGGTATCATGTCTGGTGCATGATGGACAGGATGGTGGAGCTCAAGAGGTGACAGGTTAATGAGTGCAGCTGAAGGAATAGTCGCACAGGACATGCAACTCTGCTGATTTAATTGTGTCCCTGCTGCAGGTTTGTGGGGTCATTCAAGGAAAGGCCATTTGAATGGCTGGATTTGATGTATTGTCACCCCAAACGCTGGGCCAGTGCTTGGCACAGTGGAGAGGGCCAAGGACATCCCATAGGAGCTTGGGAAAAAGGGCAAAGCAATTATCATTAAGGACAATGATGGTTTTGTTGGGTCACTGTACTATCACTATAAATGAAGCACAGGAAGCCTGTGTTAACTGAGAAATCATGCTTTCAGCAAAACTTTTGCATCGGAAGCCTCTTAGGGAATCAAATCCTGGCCTAATCCAATGGAAGCCGGACAGACACCATGCCCCTCTGACTCCCATCACTCCAGGAACAGGGAGTGCTTAGCCCCATGAAGGATCAGTCCCTTGGCCACTTGAACACAGCCGGGAGAGAGAGGAAAACAGGGCCATAAATCTCCCTGTGAATGCGGGCAGGCAGCTCCTGAGGTCAGAGGAGGCAGTGAGGACTCTGAATAACCCTCGACAGCTGCCCCGTCCCTGCCGGAACATCCTAGACATGCTGTCACCCAACCTGAGGAGCACATCCAGGAGGGGACACCACTATGCAGGCTGCCCTGGGTTGGCTTGGGGACAGCAGGGACCCTGGTTGTCCCAGCATGGACAGCCAGGCTCTGCCTAATGCACTCAATATCTCCTGGGTTTCACTGAGGGCTGTTTTCTCACCTGGTTTAAACTAGTTTAACTCCAGTGACCTCAATGGATGTGACTGGGTACTCCAGAACACTACCAGCTAACAGCAGCTGTGAATCAGGGTCTTTGTCAAGGACCCTGGGAAAATGTTTTCTGTTCTTTATTGTTTATAAAGCATTGTGCATTTTTTTCTTTAATATCAGAAATAAAATAATCCTTATTCTCCATTTCTATGAACAAATCTATTATGAACGCTGAATTTATGGCTTATCTTGTCTCATCCCTGTCAAATACTGATATGAAAAAGATCTTCCCAAATGAGTTCAAGCCTTAGAAGAAACCCTGCTACTAGCCTCAGATCCCCCTTTCTGATCAAGGTGTTGACCTGAGTCTGTTGGATGGGGAGCTGGGACAAACTTTCTCTTGATCTCAGATGGACAAACCTGAGCCCTGATGGCACAAAGCAACATCCCAGATCTGCTCCAAGCAGTGGGGACATGCAGTGTCTGACCAGCCTGTGCTACACAGATGTCTATCTGACACTACACCACAGTCCTGAAAAGCCCTCCTAGGATGCCCAGGGTCCTGGTTAGGTCTGTTGATCTAGAATTGGCTTAACCTTTGCTGTTTTTTGTAAATGAGAATTTCTTTGCCCTTTTTCTTACTCTTTCTGAGCTCCTATGGGATGTCCCTGCCCTTCTGTGCTGCATTAAATATTGACCCAGTGTTTGGTGTGACCCCTTCTAATTGAGGAGGGAAACGGGATTCTCTGATGTGCAGGAAAGTATAATTGTGTTGGTTTTTTTCTTAAACCACTTTTAAAGGGACAGCAAACTGTTGATCGTATTTATTAGTCAAAACAACAATCCTCATCTGGAGTTACTCTGTGGATGGCAGACTGATTTGCTGGTTTTGTTGTGGAAGGGCTCTTGGCAGGAACTGTCACCCTGCGATGTTAAACCTCCATCTCCCATTGATCTCTGCCTCGGCAAAGGGGCCTTTCCAGATACGGCCTTTCGTGCTGTCTGGGCCTGCCGCCACTTGCAGCCAATTTTGCCAACACAAACACAAACCACCCCCTCTCCAGGCACAGCTGTGATTCATCGCTGCCGGGTGGTAGCTTGCCGGTTGTGGCATCGAGAGCCCTAACACGAGGGCTCATGCCTGGAGGGGCACTCCTCTCTGCTGGGGGTGCAATGGATCCTGCAGCACCTACTGCTGGGAGAGGCAAGCCTGGGGGCTGCATGTTGGACCTGCATGCCTCTGCTGGACCTCTTCTGCCTTTAAGCTTAGCTTAAAGCAAAGACCCTGGCCCTTGAGGCCTCCCTCCTCCTCCGTGCAGGGCAGCCGGGCACCGCAGGACCTGGTGTTAACTCCCTGCACCGCCTGGGCCAGCAATCCGCCCCTTCTTCCAAACAGGGCACTCAAACCTGCCCTGCCTGCAGGGATGCTGATCACCCAGGTATCCCCAAAGACACGCTCTTCTTCAGCCCCACCATCATCATTCACGCTCCTTAGGTGGCTCCTTGTCCATGCACAGATGAAAATGTAATGCCTGAACAGAGAAGAAGTACTTTAAAAAAACAACCCTCTGTCTCATTTAGAAAGTAACGATGTTCCAGTCTGTATGTAAATCTTACTGCACTTAAAGCTGATAGCCAGACATTTAAGAACGTCATTGCCAGATACCTTTTGGAGCAAAGCTGCCAACTGCTTGCCTCAAGCAGTAACATTGCTTCCAAACCCACACAGAAATCCAGATAATGCCTCGGGACCTCAGCTTTAGCTTGCTTTGGACTGCAAAGGGCCAAATCTTCCCCTTCAAGCAATGCCCCACTCCCATGAACCTTGGCAGGACCTGCTCGGGGGATGGCCAGGAAGCCCAGCTTGGATGCCTTTCCACATCCCTTAGAAGAGCGCACATCTCACGCTGGCCATGAGGCTGGCCGAGGGAGCAGGATTTGCGGCACCATGTGATGCACCTCCAAACATCAGAGCAAAGGCAAAGGCTGCTGTGCTGACCACATGCTTTGCAAGCACACGCATACGAGCAGGGGCAGATTTGGGCTGACAGTATGCAATGGTAATGGCGTGCCTGGGTCCTATTTTGGGGGCTGTTCATATGCATAATTAGCAGTGGGAGCATATTTCAGTTTCCCCCTAGTTGTCAGGGTTCCCTGTAAGCTCCCATAACTCAAAAGTGCTGGTTTTTAATTCTGAAATAACCCATCTGAGCAGATAACAGCATGTATGGACAGGCTCAGGGAACTGGGGGCATATTTAGAGCAGTGATTCCTCACCGAAATGAGCCACTGTTTATGTGCATTCTGCCTCACATGCAGATGCTCAGTAAGCAGAAGTTAATGTAGTTAGACAAAAGGGCTCAGTTTGGGGGGAAAAATCAGTAATGTCAGGGAGTTTATTACAGGGTTATGGGCCACCTGCTAGAACTCAGCATTAGGCCTGCGTTACGTTGTGTTTCGATGAGCGCTGATGGCATTGCACTCAGACGAGGCTAGCGCCAGAATTATTATTTTATGCCTTAGCAGATGGCTTCTGCTCAGGGGTTTTATCTTTGAGTGCAGACATACGACTAATCATCATTTGCTTTCTCTTTCTCTGCTAATGTAAGCTGGGTAGGAAGCAATTGCCAGTTTGATGATGGTTCATTATTGCTAGGTTTATTCTGTCTGAAACAGCACAGCAAGAGGCAAAGAGGGTACAAAGGAAGATAATCAACCAGTTATCAGTGAGATATGGGGAAAAGCTGGGCTCAGAGGCCTGTCTTTCACTAGCCCATCTCCTTCTATCTCTCTTTCAGAGGCAAAGCCTTAGGTATCCCATAGATAATTTGGGGAGGCCACGGAGTTGATATCTTTGGATTGTCAAGATTGCAAAGGTCAAATGTTGGGAATTAGTTCACCCTGTCTTAGAGCAAGAGGGTCTAAGTCCCCTCCCAAAGTCCCTTCTAGCCCTGTCCTCTGTCACCTGCAACGTGGAGCGAGACTTGCCCCATCAGTTAAGCTTTGAATTAGGGAAATATGAGGTCTCTAATGCAACTTGGAAAGCCAAGAAATAGAAATCACAGCCTCAGTGGAATCATTGCAGGGCCAGCACTTTTCACATTAGGCCCTCCCTGTTATCCACGTGGGCGGTGTACAGGCTGGACAAGGGTACTGCCACCGACCGAACAGCGGGACACCCATACCACACAAACGCACGGCTGCAGCAGAGAGGCTTTCAGACCTCACTTTGCTGCAAGTTTTAGTAACTAGTGGTTGGTTTCATGGCTAGCATCAGTAACAGCACTTTAGGAAACTCTGGCACCAAATCCATGGTGTGCAAATGGAAGTGTTCCTGTGTCTTGCAGCACTGCTGTGGCTGTATAAGCCGTAGCATGAAAACCTCAAGAGTTGAACTGGTACTTTTGTTGTTGTTTATGATTTTCAGTTTTTTCTGCTTGGTTCCAGCTTGATTTGAATGAAAGCTGAGAATAAAAGTGAGGTGTGGGCCTGGCGCATGCTCAGGCCGAATGCTCAGCACATCTTTCACCAAAGCTGGTGGTGTTTCTCCGGGAACGTGGGTTAATTTAGTTCCACATGTAGGAGGCTAATGAATATTGTTAAACCCATTGCACAGATTCACTTCAGTCTGCAAATGACCCTAATTTAACCTCCCTTATTTACTTTTAGGAATCTAAAGCTGGGAGGAAATCACTTGCTGAGTGTCACACAGCAACAGCCATGAAAGGCTGGAGTCCTGAGACCCTGCTTCCAACCCCACAGGCACCATTTGCTTGTCAAAAAGCTAATTCAATATAGAAAGGTCACGTTGCTTTTGTTTGTTTGTGATGTGATTCAACTAATATAAACTGTAAGGTTTTAATCTGCTGTGCTAATTTAATTTACCCCCCCTCCCCCAGCTGTCATCTTTCTTCCTTGAAAACCCAGAGTTTCTCCTGGTTTGTACTGTAAGCCTTAATTCCCCGTGGCTTCAGTGTGAAGGTGCCATCTCACCATTGCTCTGAGCTGAGAGCTTATAAGGTGAGATAAAACTGCTGCAGATTTGCCAGGTTTTGTGCTTCGTTGTGAGACTTTAACAAACCACTGAATGTGTCGAAGTTTGGAAGCCCTTGCTGTGGCTGGGAGCCTCTCCAGGAGATGCAGAGCAGCTCCCAGCAACTGGGCTTTTCATCAGGCAATGAGCATTGGCTTCTCCAGACAACCTGGAAGTCCCAAGGCTCCTCTGAGGGTTTGGTATCCAAAACTTCGCTATAAACAATAATTAATTTTCACAAAATGGAATTATTTCCATTTCTGCAAATATCATGAAATCCTTTTAGCGTCAATACTGTCTTCTTGGAATTTAAATCTAAATTAGGACAAAATTCTTTTTAACTGAAGAGTTATTGCCTTCATGTGGCTTTGCTGGCTGTTAGCGGTCCTGGCGGTCGCACAGCCTATCCTCTAACCATGCTCAGAGCATGACCTCTGCCAGAAGCAGACCCCTACCTGGTATGTTGGGCATATTAACAGTCTTCCCAAGAGGTGAACTATTTTATTTCAGTGTACTATTTTACCCCCAGATGTAAGACATCGTATGCTCAGCATTGCTTGACCCAGATGACGGCCGTCAGAAACAGTAATCTCTTCTGGACCACTGACACCGTTACTTGAAATGCCCAAAGAAGACTAAAGGCAGATCTGGTATAAACAGGGTGCTCCTCTCCTGGCATTCAGCAGATCTGAACATAAGCTAGAGGTGCAAGTGATGTCTGCAAAGCAGCGAGGATCTACTTCCATTGTTCTTTAGAGTAGCAAGCCAATCCTGCCTGCCGTGGCAATGGGATGTTTGTCTGCATTTAATTGCATTTTTTCATTGTCACTCTTTCTGATTTTACCTAATTCAACGTACATTTTTATTCTGATCTTTTATTATTTGCAGCATGAAGAGTCCACCTGCAGCCTACTTCGTAGCAGGATTCACTGAAATGCAGCACTTTCTTTTCCATGGCAGTTTTGAAGATAACCAGTCCTCGCCTGCCTGATGTGATGGTGGCCGGCAGAGCAATTGTAGGTAATGCTTAAGAGATTCATGTGGTTTAATCGTTATAATTTTCCTGTGCCTCTAGGGCCTGCATGTTGGGCTCACTGCGTTATCTAACCAATTGCTAGGATTGTGTTTTAATGATAGACGCAGCAGGCTGCCTTTGAGCAGGGAGGTACAAAGGAATCAGAGCATCATTAGAGGCAAGCATTTCAAACACGCTCTGTAATGGCCTGATTTTTCTTCGATTGAAGTTGATGGTAAATATTCTGCTGACTTCAAAGGGGAGCAGGATGAGGTTACAGCCAAACACTCTTGGAAATCCCACCCAGTGCTTGATTTTTCTTGACCTGAAGGCCAGTTCAGTCAGCTCTGCTTCCACAAAGGAGCTTTCAGGAGTCCTGTAAAAGCCACCAGAGTGATTTTAGCCCTGGGTTCACATGGTAGCAGCATGTGAATTGTGGCAAATCTAGAGGACGATTCAGCCTCCCAAGTTCTGATTTCTCTTCTGCAGATGTCCAGCTGGCATTGCTCCTGCTCTTTCCTCATCGACTGTGGGGAAGTTTAGGGCAATGGGATTCTTAAGTAGCTACTCCAGTTCAGTGGGCTGAACTCCTGCAGTGAGATGGGAGGATTTGGGGTACCCTCACAAAACCTTTGGCTTTGCTGTGCGTCAGCCATGAGAACAAGCTGGCCTATGTGCCTGGAAAATCTTTACATTATCTCTGCAACCCATGGCATGAGCTGTGACTTTGTCTCTTCCCATCACAGAGAAAATGGTCTTGAATTCATTTTTCTTTTGTGTTTCTTCTTTTGTAATTTTACACATTTTTCTTTTGTGTTTCTGTAACACAATAGTTACAAAGCTGTACACAGGGTGGAAAATCAGTCTTTTCCGTACATTTCCAAACATTTCCATAAACTAGTTTCCTTTTAAAAATCAATTAGACTTGTTGATATGGAATTGTTATCTACATGGGACCCATTCCTGCCTCTGCCACTGACTTAATCTGTGAGCCTAGACCACTTACTCCCTCTGTGTCACAGCTTCTGCCTCTCTGAAGGGGACTATAAAGCGCACAAGTGGGTCAAGTGACATCAGTTTATCTTTTAAATCCCTACTTCTTACCACTGCTGCAGAAGTGATGTGTGAGTGTGAGGTGTGATTTGCTGCAACCCCAAAACTGTCTGAAAAGAATGATTAATGCAAAAAATTGTATCTAGAGCCATTTGTTTGCATGTCTTAAGCTGCAGCTTAACCACAACCTTTTCTAGCTCACACACACACACACACACACATACTTTTTTTTTTTAAACTTTGCCATGCCTAGAAACCTAATACTGTTACTGTTTCAGAACATATACTTGGTTTGTACTTTCTCAGCTCCTTCTCAATTTCTTTGAGGAATCTGCTGTACCAATGGCCATAGAAAACCAGGTTAGTGCACAGTAGAGGCTTTCATGGCCACTAATCTTGATGACAAAATTAGTCGAACAAACACTTCTTGTGTCACCAATATATATTATGTAAAACCTTGTGACTTTGATTATGTGTCTATAATACAGATTAGTCTGTTTGGGTGTTTGGTGCTGACCTCCAGTAAGCTCCTAAAGTATTAGCAAGAATTTGCAAGTGACAGGCAGGCAGAGGTGCTGTTCTGCCTAATCCCATTCTCGAAACTCTGACTATATATGTCTGAACAGTTTCTGTTGCTTTCCTTTAGGCACCAGGTTATTTCTTTCTCTGCCCCCTCCCAACTGCCTTTGTCCTTCTCTCCACTGCATTGATGTATCACAAATGTTGGAAGATTTAGCTAACCTTATGGATTAGTGCCAGGAAGACAGCAAGAACAAATTTAGAATAGGAGGCAGAGAATGTACCAGCTGGGAGGTGATGCTGTCAATCTCCATGGAGACCTTTTTAGTTACAGCTTTGCTAATTACTCTGTTGAATTGTATAGCGTCTGGTTGAAAGCCCATCCAAGTCAATGGAGAGTTTCTAATTGACTGGCCATGTCTCAGGACCATGAAGAGTGCACAGGGCATAGCCCCCAAGTGTAACTGGTTATGATTTGCATTTGTGGCTTTCTCCTTGATGGCCAAAAACACAACCTAAGGAGAATCCAGACACCTTGATCTGGTCTCCTGCATGGGGCCAGCTTCTTCTAAAGAAAAAACCCCGCAGAAACAAATGTAGACCTTGTTTTAACAAAACAATTTTTTTCTTAGGCATGCAGGTGAACCATCTCCGTCATCTTGTTAACAGACTGTGCACTTTCCACAGAAGTCAGCTCCTGCAGGAGATGAACTGGGACAAGATCCACAGAAACCTTTTGGCTCTGAACACCTAGACAGGACATGGCCCTACACACATGCTGGGCAACTACATACATTTGCCCCATGTCCCCAGGATAAGCCCGTTTCATGGCTTGGGAGAGCAAAGTGAGGGACTACAGACATGGGCAGAGATGAATGCAGCCAGATGTCTGGAGAAAAAGCAAAGGTGGCCCCTTGTCAGCTCAGTTTTCTGGGTTAGGACATCTCTTAGCTCAGAGGGGACTGGGCTCACACCTGGGGACCCTACCCACTACTGCAACACAAGCAACAACAGCCTTCAGCGGCAGAAGTTCGGATCCATGGCACTGCAGCTCAGGCTTGTCATTACTTCAAGCCAAACCAGCTTTAAACACTAATCCACTAAACAATTTCCAGTTGTTATCAAAATCTATTGGACTTCTTAATCACAAGCTGATGTACCACCCCCTCAGGTTCCAGTTCCCTGACTTGTTTGTTCAGAAATTATTTATTTGTCCTACAAATAGGAACAATGTTATATTAACAAATAAAAAAAAAATCAGCTGCACACCATGCCTGATTTTTAAAGGGATTTGGCTGCCTGAGCAGATCCTTCCCCTGCAGATAACCATTCCCCCAAATATCAATGCCATTTTCCAGCCACCACTCCCCATCAAATTTAACTCCATGCTGCAGGCATGTACATCCATGTGCATGTGTATGGGCTCACACCTGCTGAAAAATTTCTTTCTTAGGCACTCAGGTTCCCCTCAAGCCCTGTGGGATGCTCAGCAGGGCTGAAAATCCTTGGGACAGCTGGTTGCACCACGATTCAGGGAAGCCCCAGGTGGCTAAGACCTATCCTAAATACAGCCCTCTGTACCACTATGAGTGTTGGAATTCCTGCCTGGTGATTTGGTGAAAAGAGCCTTGATTTAAGGTCAAAAGAAAGACGATTGGTGAATTCCCTGCAACTTAGCAATTCACTGGAAGGATTTATCTGTCTCATCAAGAATAGAAAAGCTAAAGGTAGGGCCCCAGCCATCCTGCCTCAGGTGCTCATCTTGCCTGACACTAGACAGCTGGAAATGACTGGGTTCACAGCTCATTACCTTTGGCTCCTTTGACAGGAGGTAGAACACAATAGGCATCTCCAGAGGATGATTAGTCTGCACTATTCTTAGACACCTGACCCAGGATGAGATGAATCAGCCTCTGTGATGCATGTTTCTTCCCATGGGCACAAAGAGAGCGTTTGGGTGATGCAGGCTCAGACTTGGTAACGTGGAGCTTTGAATTTAACCTAATTCCCTTACAAACTCTCACGCAGGGACTTCCATGGGGTCAACACAAAAACTGGTAGAATATAAACTGCTTCTCCCATGTGACTTTGACTTCCTCCTCTGAAATTGTCTTCTCTGCATTCAAACACTCACTGAAAAACCCCAAAGTAAGCAGCGTAGATTAGTTTACGTCTAAGTGAATATTGGGCTTGACTTTTAATTCATTCCATCTTTATTCTCCACCAGTCCTGCCATTTCCCTGAGCCTTAATACCATAGCGGCTTTAAATCTTTCTTTCTGTGTGTATGCACATTAAGTATAAAGTTTAAGGTTTCTGAATATCCCTAAATCTTATTTCTAATACCCTTACACAAGTGCAGGGTTGACTGTAATTGCCAGAAACATTATTGTGGTGGGTTGGGTGGGGACTGGGTGTTTCAAGTAAGACTGTACAGCTGTATCACTGTGTAACTGGGAATTAAGCCTTTTAAAAGATGTTTAATAATAATTTTAAATGACTGAAAACTTGGTTAAAGGAGTTGGGGAATGAAACCTGAAACGCAAAGGGAGTGAAAACTTCCTAAGCCTTAAAAAAAAAACAGAAGCAAAGAGCAAACAGACAGACCATGGTTTCTCCAAAAAAGGAGAAAAGAACCAATCCAGAGGGTCAGTCACAGTCAGAAGTTTGCAAAAAGACAGATATTAAAACTAAACAAATAAAATCTGGAAAACTTGCTCTGAGGACAAAGAATGGCCCAACTCTCCCTTGTGGTTACCCCAAGCAGCAGCAGGATGTCCAAGCATGTAACAGCTAAGCGCTGGCTCTGCACTGCCAGGCATGCCCCTGCGTTCCCAGCGATGCCTGCAGGCTGTCAGGCTGTGCCCAAGGCTTGTGGGAACGCACAGGGAGCACTGAACACCTCTAAATCACAAAGAAAATAAAATAATCATTTATCTGGGCTACACACACACACACACACACTCGCTGTGGCTCAGAGCTCAGCATGTTCCTGCTGAAGGCTGAGGACATTCAGCAGGCACATTTGCGAGGCAAAGTGACTGCTTGCTTTTGTGCAGCCGAGCCAAGAGCATGCAGCCGTGGGTGCAATTCCCAGCTGCTTCCAAAGGTGATGGTCCGCTCTGGGCCGGCATGTGCCTCTCTGCATCTGGATCCACGCAGGCTCCGCTGCTCTCAGTAGGGAGATGTACGCACGTGTGCCCCGCACAGGTACAGGCATTATGTGGGCTTGCCAAGCACAGGCACAAACCCAGCTGCCATATGGGAAAGGGGAGGGAAGGAGCAGGGAAAGAACATGGTTTTGGCTTTGCTCGGCTTTGGTGTGTGCAATCCTAGTGCCGATAAACGGGGAGGGGGCAACGCGTGCAAGGGAGTCTGAGGCTCCACGCGCGAGGCACGAGCAGGAAGGCTCATGGCGGCAGCGGGGAGTTTCGAGTCAAGTGAACTCGCTGCTAATCCTCTTCTACACAGTCTTTCTTGCAGAAGGAAATCTTATGACTCCAGGGAGAAGTACGTTGTGTAACTAAGCAATGGTGAACCCGAGTTGCATTTAACAGGGCTTGGCACAAGCACGACAGTGTAGGATACTCATCCCAAGAGAGCGTGAGAGAGACTGTCTCAGTACATCGCCCGCCGGCTTCGAGTCCTTAAAAGCCCTGGTGTGGCCTTGGGAGAGGAGCTCAAGTAGAGGAGGGGAAAAAAAAAAGAAAAAAAAAGTCCCATGAGCCTAAAGAAATCAGCTCACTGTGTGGGGCTGCCCTGCACTTGTTGTTGAAACATTGTATAATGTCCCTTTGCACTGCACAGAGCTTTGAAATCCACAGGATCAAAGTTGTATGGAGGCACTATGGATGTGCTGAGACAAATTTAAAGCCATTTTACAGTTACAGCAAGAAGCACAAAGCCCCGCTGCAGGCTCCTCTTGCTGTTCCACCGTGACATCTAGTGGCACTGTGCAGTTTTACTGATGAACTAGGGTCTGTGTTTCTGTTTTTAGGCGTACACGTGCACTTGTCTCCTGAATAGCTTTTCCCCATCGGTCTGAAAGATGTCACATAGGACTTTGGAAAAGGCTATTTTGCCACTTTATCCTATTGGATTTTTCCAGATTTAACAAGTTGGGACTTAAAGCTTTCACAGTATGCAAGAGTGTTTTGCTTCCTAGAACGTATCGCCAGGTCTCCAGATTTGTGTGCCTTGTCTTTGTTTTACAACTTTATGCCATAGGTGCTGAAAATAGACAAAGAGATCATGGGTTAAAAAGTGTGATAATTTAGGCCAGTGAGTTAAAATAAAAAGATCTAGGCACAGCAGTGGCCAGTTGAAGGCTGGTCCTCCAGGTCTCTGAGGTTTGAATTTGCAGTTGTCACTGGGTAAGTCTTGTTTGCAAACCATTCTCTGAATCAAATTGTTTCTCGTACAGTTGGTCGTGTCTTTTGGTATGAGCTGGGCAAAATTTTTGCTCAGCCTGTTGCAGTCTGTTTCATGAGACCAACAGCATGTGATCTGGTGTTAAAAAAATGCCACTGAGTCACTGTGTAACCTTTGTCATGCTAGTTAAAAATGTCACCGCTGTTTGTGCATGTCCCTTCTGCGTTCACAAGGGCAGTTTGCAGGGATGCTGGGCACTCAAGAGAAACAGAAAGGTCTAGCCTGTGGGCCTCAGCCTCTCCCGACTGATTAAAAGGAGGATGATTGTTCCTCTTTTTCTGTGTTTTGAAGCTTCATTTATATTGATAGATATTCAGGAACTGCTTGGACTGTAAATGCTGCAGGCATAATCTCCACATAATTGCCACAACTGCCATAGCAGGAACACAGTCCAAAGCGACTGCGACCCAAGTCCTAAATTAAACAGTAGGTTAAAAATGTCACTAATAAGAAAAGTAAGCAATAAAAAAGAGGCAATGAAAAAAACCAACCCAGCTTAGTGCAAATTTCTCATCAGTAGCAGACACCGATGCCAAAATAGAAACCCTGGAGTTGCAAAAGAGCTCCCCAACACACGCCACAGTAATTTAATTAAGACCCAGAGAGGCAAGAGCTGGGAACTAGGGGTGCCAGGGCTGGGGGTGCCCGGGGAACCCCCCCCAGGTTTCGCTCCCAGCCCATGGCTTTGGAACCCGTCCTCACGGTACCTGCCCGGCCCCAGCCTATGGTGGCCTCATGGCTTCAAGGCAGGAGCAAGGCTGCGGCGGCCCTGCCAGTTAAGAACGCCCCGAAGAGGGCAAAGCCAGCTTGGTGTGCCTTTGCCGGGCAGGCAGTTTTGAAAAGCAGCTTCTTCCCCTCTTACCCCCGCAGCTGTCTCCCCTCAAGCCTCCCTGCCGGGGCTGTTTGCTGGGCAGGGCAGCGGGCGAGGGTGGCAGGAGACCTTCAGAGCAAATGCTTCAGTTTTGGTGCTTTCACCCCGTCAGTGCCCCTGTGTCACCCCAACGCCTGAGGCCCGGTTCCACTCCAGGCTGCTCGGCCCTCGGGCGTTCCCCTGGGGAGGGACAGAGGCCGCCGGCAGCCCCTGGCGCGGCCCGCACGCCGCGCCGGCCCCGGGCACAAGATGGCGGCGGCCGTGAGGG
>JANZLQ010000002.1:31717468-31767568 GCA_026212715.1 Elanus axillaris | reverse complement strand
CTCCCGGCTGGACAAAAGGTATCGGCCTGGTGTTAAGGCCTCGGTCGAGCCTGAATCAAACCGTGGGTTGTCCACTACGTGGCCTCTCTGTACGAGCCATTCCTCCACAGTCAAGTGTGTGTGTGAATGAATGCTGTTCACAGTTGCCTTATTTTTCTGTCTTTTAAGCTTTCATGTGTTTCCTGGGGAATAAACACATACCACTTATGTTCTAAATGTTTTTTATTCTGGAAGTGTAGTGCTATTGAGCTATAGTGCTATTTCTGAACTGCTTTGACAATATTAACGTCCTGTAATCCTCAGTTACGCAAGAATGTAATTTACTGCCATCTTTAAGCAAGAGAACAGTTGGCTTGAGTATTCTATCAAATTGTCACTTACCTTAAGAAATACTTGTTTTCATTTGTTGGCATGGGTCATAATAAACTGTTTACAGCAGTGTTATTAAAACCATTGTAAAATGAGATTTAGTGAAGATCTACGGGTCACACAGTTCCTTTGAAAGTGCTGGAATAACACTTCTAGAAGTGATGTCTTTCAACAGTTATTTTTTTCAATGTATTTGTTTTTAAAAACCACACTGTCTTAGGAATTTGTAGATTTTTCTTTCATTTTACAGCTACTTGCTTTCCAGGTGTTACATGCCTATGATACATTAGTATCATCCCTTCATTACCTCAGAATGTGATGTAGTTTTAAGACACAATGGAAAACTAACTATATTCAAAATGAGAAAGATCTATCCAATAACATGGTGGGGTTTCTTTTCTCTCCATTCCCTACCCCCCATTTTTGAACTTCATTAATAGAGGAAGAAACTGAATGTCAAGGAGTGAAAGATTTAAGTTTGCCAATTGTTGCAAACTACTCGACCAACCTGCCATTCTCTTACCTTTACACTGAAGAAAGCATTCCAGACAGTTTGGCAGAATCCCAGAATGAAAGTGCTTCCACCTCTTCTGCTTCCCAGTGTGAAACTAGTCCTTGTTCATCAGCAAGTCAGGCTGAAAGCATACGCACACCTGTATCATGCAACAGCGAAGATGATTTCCCCGCACTAGACGCTGCAGAACAGCTGCCTGCCCCGTCAGCAACTATTGCAGCACCAAAATCCATCAAGCCTGAAGTACAGAACGGTCCTGTTTGCCAGCCACCCTTGCCTCACAGCAGAGGTCTGTTCTCTCCGGTAGCATCCAAACAGGCCATACCTCTGCAAACCGCCAGTTCGCCTACAGGTCCCACGCCGACGTTTCAGCCCTTTTTCTTTACTGGAACCTTCCCATATAACATGCAAGGTAATGAAGAGTCATTTCCCATCCTTCTGTTGTATTTGGTTCCATGTTTTTATTACTGGGTGAAAGATAAAGAATCAGTCTACTTTCAGACTCGTGGAATAGAGGCAGAGATGTTGAATTCTTTGGCCAAAAGTACCCAGAACTATTTTTTTCTGCCCTGCTAAGTAAAATAACTGTTATACTGTATTTTAAACATAGTAGTACTTTGTGAACCAATGGAAAGATCAGTCCAAGCAACATTAAAATTCAAATTTTGCACTATATGATAGAGCATCAAATGCCTCTCTAGTAATGACTTTGTGACTGGATGGATTGAATTTTTAACATTGTAAACATGGTTTCCCTGTGTATTTCTTGCTGTTGAAACAGAAGCTTCTATTAACTGTACAGTACTTCTCAGTGAGATAATAGGTATTGTATTATAAAACCTGAATTCAAAAGATAATAGTAAATTCTTCGGTTTGATTTTTTAAAAATTTTTTTTTTTTTTGAGGAAAAAAACCCCTTCTAATCTTTTTTTCAATCAGAACTTGTGCTTAAGGTGAGAGTCCAGAACCTCAGAGACAATGACTTCATTGAAATTGAACTGGACAGACAAGAACTGACCTATCAAGATCTGCTCAGAGTGAGTTGCTGTGAATTGGGCGTTAATCCAGAACAAGTAGAGAAGATCAGAAAATTACCTAATACACTAGTAAGAAAGGTAAGAATTGAAATCAGAGATTAATTTGACTTTGCACTTTGCAGACATCAGAGAAGGTAAAAAGATAGGCAAAACATGACCTTGTTAAAAACCAAAAACTTACTTAAGCTCAAATTCAAAACAATGTTGGACTTTTCTTAAAACATCATAGCTTAAAAATATTTTTGTCAAAACAGACAGACCATTTCAGCTCCTAAAGCACATGAAACTATAACAGCTTGATTTTTTTTTTAAATGTATTGGCGTTAGTGTGCTACTTCACTGTTTGCTTGCCTAAAAAGAACAAATAGTAAGGGACAAAAAAACCCTCACAAATTGGCATGTGAATCATTTAAAGATAAGGCTGTTAACAAATGAACATGCTCTTCTGTTCCAAAAATACCTATTCTGGAGGTTTGTAAATGAAATGCATTTGCTCACAACTCTTAGTTAAGTGACATGCACAAACACAGTCAAACCATAATGAGGTTCAAGGAGAAAAAAAATGTATGGTTCAAGGAGAAAAGAAATGCCAAACATGCTTTGAAAGACAGAGCATATACTGGTAGGATTTTTTTCTTTCATTTATTCCTATCATTGGATGTGACCTCCCTGGCATTTTAGTTTCTACTTCCTTCAGCTATTATTAGCAATAATAATAACCAGATTATGTTTAGAAGTAATGCATAGTTCTGTCTGTTCTTTATAAGGACAAGGATGTTGCCAGACTTCAGGACTTCCAAGAGCTGGAGTTAGTTCTTGCGAAAAGTGACAGCTCTCCGTTCAGAAATGCTGCATCAACTTTGACTGAGAGACCATGCTACAACAGCAGAGCATCAAAGCTGACTTACTGACTCTTCTAGATACATCTAGTGTACAAAAACCTGGTAATTATATGCTGCTGCCTTTTGAAGGCAGTGAATTAAGCGTGTGTAAAACCTTAAGTTATTGTTAGGGTTACTATTTTAACTAATAGTTTATCTTTTGTATTTAATATCCCCTTTACTTTTATTTTTTTACTTGATACTGTATTCAGATAAGGGATACCTCATTTGTCTACTAAAATCACATGCTTCCAATGTATTTCAATGAAGTTTAAAAGTTTGGCAACAGAGGGCAGGGAAGACTTAATTATTGATATGAAAAATATGTTGAGTACTCCTGCTCTTTGACCAAGTAAGACTCATGGGAAAGAGATTCAGGAAATTGTGTGTGTGTATGTATGTGTGTATATACATAGTTTTTAAACTTCCTGATTGAGTTAAAATGTCAGAGGGTATCTGGCATACAATGAACAGTTGCTCTCTAAAAATGTAAAACTTGCAAGCCCTTAATCTCTCGCCCCTTCACAAAGACTTACCCAGATGTGTTGTCTTGCGTGCTGGGGATAGAAATATTTAAGGCTTTGAAGTGACGGAAGAAGAATTTTCATGGGGCTGAAAATAAGTGGAGTAACAGTGTCCACATTTAAATGTTTCTTTCCCATATGAGAATATTGTAACTTTAAGTGATGGCATCCCTCCACCTCCACAAAAAAAAATATGGAAGCCCGTCTCTTAATTAAGGAGCATTTAAGTCACAAAGCAAGTTAAAGTGCCCTTTCAAAAAAAAAAAGCCCTTATGTTTCAGGAGCTAGGGAGAGGGATCACAAATCTCTGTCCATGGTTTTATTTATTTATTTTCTCAACGATGCAAGGAGACTACGCATTACAGACACCAAAAGTCAGTACTGTTAAGGTGGGTAACTTTATGGCCCGCCCTCACAGACCAGTTACAGAGTATGTGGTTAGTTTCTGCTGTGTGAGGAGGAGCAGAAGCACAACAGTATACCCTTGAGGTATCACAACTGTAAGGAGAATACCATGTTCTTGATTAGCCATGCTAAACTGGAACTATCCACCATTAGCAAATACATAATCTGTAACTTTACATGCTGCACAGTCTACTATCACCTTTATGAAAGCGTCCAAAGTTTTAGCCAGGTGAGTACCAAACGGCCTGAATGCCTCCAGGTGCTTTCAACTATTTTTTTGGGGGGAAAAAAAAAACCCCAACCCAGACTCTGGTTAAGCTACAGACTGCTTAACTTGCACTTAAGCAAGTCAGTAATGAAAAGATCCATCTGTGGTTTTATGAATGGCAGAAGTCATTAAAACACACCTTGACGTCAGTCCCTTTCAGTCCGAATGAAGTATTTAAGTCACAGCATTGCTGGAGTATTAACAGCCTGAAGCTTTTCCTGTTAACATGCTAGTCTGCAAAGTCACACCTTAGGAGGCTTTTTGTTTTCTTTTGAACCAAAAACTACAATGATGGGCTTTGCATCAAAAACCTTAACTGGGTACTGGGGTGGGTGGAGGAGTGAGGGAGCTGGTTACTTTTCTGGACTTGAGGTGCCCCCCCCCAATAATACTGATTTTTCTTTCCATTTCTGCTTTATTAAGCTGGACTAGAGCAGAGTTTATGCACAGCTAACGCAGTGTTTGTTGCTGTTGATCTGGATTGCAGTGTTGATGTTCAGACCATAAATAGTACAATCAACATGTTTTGGTAGGAGCAGCATGGCTGCCACCCTGTCTTAGCTTCCTGCAGCACACAAGCTTTATCCTTGAAGTGGCTCCTCCAAGTGAGGTTAAGTAAAAGCATGGATGTCTGAAGAATATAGAAACCCCTTCTGCCAGAAGGAAAGCTTGACTCTGGGTTCAGAATTGCACCATGTTACTTAGGCTTAAAATTCTTGCTTAGTGCATTCAAAATAATTATCATCCTTTCCCACTTGCTCCATATACCTTTTATCACTTAAACTCTGCTAACTCCATGTTCTCAGTCCTGGCCCTTCTCTATCCAGGGGCTGGGCTACTTTACCAGGAGTTGAATTGGGCTTTAAGCTCAAGACTGTGACACAGTATGAAGTAAAATTTCCTAACTATAGCTCCCACTTTGTTTTTCTTGTAGGACAGGAAAGGAATTTTTATTTTAACAATTGTACATTTATCTTTTCAGTATAGGTTGGAGGCTAGTTCAGATTATGTACAATAACTGTTTGAAAAACAGCAGTAGTTAAATGGCTCAAAGTTAAGAGTACCTAATTTCTTTTTAGTTCCTTTATTTAGGAAATCAATGTAAAGACTGCCTCCACTAATTATTGAACATTCAGCTACAGGAGCAGCTCGTTTAAAAAAAAAAAAGCATTACTTGCTCTAGTTTCCACAAAGAATAACTGTTAATGTGATAAGACTAAAACTTTAATCATGATCTGACTGTAATAATAACAGTAAGTCTATGCATTCAGAGAAATATTTTTGTATGCTTTATGCAGTTTGATAAACTCTAAGGTACACTACTTATGTTAACTGTTTTTTTGGGTTTTGGTTTTTTTTCCCTTTGAACAATGAAGTGTTGGTATGACAACTGAAACTAAGTTTACAAAACTTACTGTTCTTCCAAGGACAACTTTTGTTTGCACTACAAACTTGTACTGACATTGCTACTCTTCACTTATATTAAAATATCTGTTGTTTCAAGTACCTAGATGTCTTCCTTGCTCAGGGGGTGGGGTATGTGGGGATGATACATGGCACTCGAGGGGACAGGACACTAAAATTTTAACACAACTTTGAAAAATGATGGGCCAGTACATTTTCAAGACTGTCAGGCTGGCAAAACCAGTATGGAGAAAGCATGTAGGAGGTGCTTACTTAAGCTACTTGCTTTTCGCTTAGCATTCCTAGAAAATCTGAGATACATATTATCTTAGGCTCAGGTGCTGAAGATGGCACTTTTCACAGATGAATCTGTTGTGGAGATGCTCCTTACAGTCAAATCTGAAGGTCGTTATTAGAAAGGTACCATGCTTCCTATGCCCTGCAAGGTAAGACTTTTTCCTTCATCTTCAATGCACTAGAGAAAGATTCCACCATCAGACATGTCAGAATCTGAATCTCAGTCCAGTTTACTAGAAGGTACCTCATTTTATCATTTATACCTCTGCAGAATAAGGAAGGGAAAATGCCAGTCCTGTAACAAATATGTGCAACAGAGGATGAATGACAACATTTTAGCCACTGGAAGTAGTAACACACTCGGGCAGCAGCTGAATCATGTCTCTTACACAAGTTTCAAAAGGAACATGTTCATGCAATGTCCTTAATTAGAACTTTGTTATAATTTTACTTGCTCCTACTTGCATTAATTTTTTGTGTTAAGTTTTTCCCCAAAAAACCCACCACCCAGTCTCAATCCTCTATGCCTCTATATGGGTGTCTGCTTTAAAACGGTATCAGTCAAAAAGGGAACATGACTGTCTGCACGTGGCATCCCTCCTTATCAAAAAAACAGCACTCCATTTCACCAGAGGGACCAACATGCAGATCCTTTTATGAGTGCACTTCCACAAACAGACAATACAAGGCACAACAAAATTAGAAGAATTACAATAGTGCTTTGTCCATGTATGACTTCAGTTACATGCACAGTCAAGTCCTGAATACCGATATGAAGGATAATGCTTTTTGAAAAATTGTAAATTCAGTGCCTTACAGACACAGCACTGAAGTACACTTTACTGTCCCTGCTGCTGCCTAGTACACAGTGAAGTTCGTTTCCAACAAGAAGCAAACTTGCTTACACTATAGCTTCACAAGAAAGTATAAGGCAAGTCTCTTTTCCCTTGTATTTGTTCTAACATGCAGACTCTGCACCCTTAACAACTGCATACAGTTGTTAATTAATATTCCAAACTGCTACTACAATGCAAATATAAGGCAGTCTGATGGCCAATGTCAGCAGTTTTATCTTTCTGGTAACTGTAAAAGTCTAACTAACTGCTTTATAAAGTCTTAAGGCCTACATTTTTATTGTGAGATTTCTAAAATTTCTTAACCAACTGTAGCATAAGCTGCACTTTTTAGGGGACACAGAATCCAACAGCCATCTAACTGCTGAAAAAGTAAACTTGAAATGAAATACTAACTGATGGCACCAGAAAAACCCAAAACCACAAACACCACAGAATAACTAAGCATCCAAATTGATGGACTAAGATTGAAGACATGAGTAGATTTATTAGGAAAGAAACTTACTTAATATTAAACGTTCAATGACAGAGACAATCAAATTTGTAACAGAAATTCAAAGATACTTTATTTCCATTTCTTGTATATCAAGAAGCTAGGAATAGCTTAGTTGTAAAAATGGGATTCATTTTAGTTTGATTCACACAAATACTAAACATTTATTCTTGTGTTTTAAAGTCCAAGAATGAAAACTTGCAATTAAACACTGAGCAAGCCATGTGTTCAGGTTATGTTGGTTTCTTATCTTAAAAAGTCTTAAAGAAAAAAAGGATACAGGACTTATATTCTCAGTAGCATATGTGCTATTATCAACACATCTTTCTGAACTCTGGGAGGAAACACCAGTCCTGAATTATATTTTATAAAAAAAAATTTCTAACTCAACTTTATATTTTTCTACGCCACTACAGCTTTCTTTCACCTCATTTTAAAGCAGATCTTCAGTTTAAGCTGTCTTCTGCTCTCTTCGCAGACTCTTCATGTAGTAGTCCTATAATGCAAAATTTTGGGAAAACAGACAATTAGACAGCCTTAACAGCATTTAGTTTACCATTCCTATATATTGGCCCAGTTGTAAGCTGCCATCTTAACTCTACAAAAATGTCAACATTGAACATGACTGGCTTTAGAAGCAATAATGTAGCATTAATGGTTTAATAATCAACATTAAGTGTTTAAGAGTCCTAGCATAAATAATGAAACTACAGTAACAAATTATGTTGCAAGCAGCTCATTTATCAGCTGTACTCTCCACTGTTAGTTCCTTATTTCAGGAATACAACTAACGACCTTCTGTAAGAGTAAGAAAGCTATGTCAAGAGTGAGGAAAAAACTTCAAGTTTTCTTTTTAGTACAGTATTTGTATTTCCTATTGTTTAGCTGTTTCATTTCCAACAAACAGTTTCTCAGCATACATTCTTGCCATGAACACTGTAATCATGTGGTGGCATCTGTCTTTGTATTTACATTTGCCTTAGAAGTCTGTTATCAGCCATTCCACTTCTCTGTACTATGGCTGACTGCAAATTCTCCTACACAGTAGGAAATATTAAACACATACCTCTTAAAGACTTGAATTGCATTGAAAGTAACAAGGCGATTATTATGTAGTATTTATTGCATTTTAAACTCTTTAAAGATATCTAATTCTGGGCAGCACTGCATCCCTACATACAGTTGAAAGAAAATTCCATTCTGTTAACATCAGATTTACAGTATTCACACAATACACAAAAAGTCCTTTTCACTATCTTGAAAATCAAAAACACAACAGTAAGCTTAAAGATTACAGGCAACAGCATTCAAACATGGATGTGGGTAGAGAAAGGAGTACCTGGCATGAGTACCTGCTTAGTTTGACTGAATCCTTGATTTTTAATTTGGCTTTTCATGGGCCGCTCACAACACCAACGCTGTGTGAGGTATGGTAGTCAGCTGCAATAATTCATAAACCCTACACTTCCATCAATCCAATGCTACTGGCTCTCGAGTTACAGAACAAACTGCATTAGAATGCAAGGCAATAAAGCAAAAAAACTAGAAACATCCTTGACAAAGAAATACTAGCAGTTTATATGAAAACAAAGTAGTCCAACATGTGCCTCAAATATTAAGTATTAAAGCAAAAGTTTCTGCTGATGTACCAACACAATATGGACTTAAATACAAAAACAGTTCAACTTTTTTAAAAAACGATAACAAAATCCCTAAAAATAAAAAAAGATAATTAATTTTTCTATGGTGACTATATTACAAATATGTCCCAAAGAGGCACACTAATGGGGGCACGAGTCTGCTACAAAATAGCTGAGACAAAACAATGTACCTCAAAATGTTTTGCAGGACTACACTGTCTTTTCCTTCAGAAGGTGCTTTAGTATGTCTTCTTACTTGGCTTAGTTCCATCTTCATCTGTGCATACTTACGCTGCACTGTTAAACAGTAACAAAAAGCCCTAATCAAAGTTTGAAATAATGCACTTACCTCTGTCTGATCTGAGGTCATATCAGATCAGTTTTAATTGGACTGAGTGTCACCTTCAGATTTAATGTCTTCACTGGTCCCATTGACCTCATTCTTAGTATCACTCTCCTTCGAGTCTGTATTTGTGTCTTCACTCTGTTTTTCTCGACTACTGGACTTCATACTACTTTTTTTATCATCAGATCCCCTCTTTTCTGCCATGAAAGAAGACATTGACCATGGATTTCAAAGTAAAAACAAACATTGCACATGTGAGATATATATTGCATACAAAATGGGACAATTACTTTCTATAGCAATAACAGTAATACTCAAAAAGTTACAGGAATAGGCTTCAGACTACCATGCTGGAACGCAGAGGGTACAAAAAAAGGTCAAAGGGGACAGTACAGGGTGGGGAAAAGAGGAGAAAGGACAGACCTCCTAACAGAGGCAGCTACTCAGCTGTCTGTTGAAATACACAGATTGGGGGTAAAGAGGCAGTTGAGAAGTTAGGCAAATGTGTAATTATGGTGCATGGCTTCCTTACTTATTGTGGGACTGGTTTTGTCCCCAATTTTTAATTTATGATGTGTATGGCCTTCTTTGGTTTACAATTCTCATTAAATATGGTTCTTGAAAAGAGAATCAGAAGAGAGTGGTGGGATAATGCATCAGTGCATTATCAAATAAATCAATACTTGCCAATTAAAAAAAGCCCTAGCAACCCCAAACAATCACATACTTGTGCAAACAAACAATATTAAGCACCAATAGCTTTGAAGGTGGGGATCACCGTGATGATCAAAATTAACTTTACTGTACGGTATGCCACAGAAGCTGCACGCTTGTCAGCATTCTTAATTCTCAGTGTTATAGAAATGGCAGTTGCTTTTAATCCACTCATTAAAAAAGCTTGGGGACACAGTTTGGAAGATATATAAACCCCACTATTTTCCAAAGGCAAAAGAACAGCAAGATGGAAGGACCTCACAATTTCATCATGAATTGGAAAGCTGACTGAAGAGGTTTTGCTACACTGCTGAAAAACTCATCTTTTCCTCAATAATCTTCAAAGAAGGAAGGAAGCCAGAAGTAAAAATATGTCCATGGGAAGAAAAACATTCAGTATTAGAGCTGCGTGCCTCATCTGTAAATTCAGTATTTGCAAATTTAATAAAAAATATAAATTATTTCTGTATTATTTCACACCATAATATTCAACCTTTTTATCAGTAAAGACACTTTGGAGAGAAAAAAAATAATCCAAAAAACCAACCTCTCAGATGTCATCATACAGAACAACATTCATGCTCTTTTTTTCTGATTATTCCCTGCTATCCGGGCAATTAAAATAAATAATATAAATAAATATATATATCCCCAACACAGGAGCACATAGATCAAACACTCTGAAAAAGCTATTTTAAATAATGTTATCACCTAGACTGACATAACACACTTTTTATATTCCAGAAGACAAAGTAGAAATTAAGCTTTAAAAGAGAAGCAACATCCCAACTTCTTTGTTTTAATACAGACCACCAAAGGGAGGGGTAAAGTCCCCACACAGAAATGAGGGCAACTGCCTAATGAACACTACTAATGAGGTTTCATCTGAAGCAGCACATCCAGTGCAGGGTGCCTGGAGAAAGCAGGCAGAGATGTCAAAAAGGTACCTGAAGAACTAGTAATTTTGTATCTGTCTGCCCTCGGTTTTGCAACTCCGCAGGTAGATTGCACTCTAACTAACCTTGTTAAAAAGTCTTCTTTTTGTGTCTTATAGGTATCTCCGATGCACACGTAGATCCATTGAGGAATAGTAGTCTTGTTTCCCCGCAGAGGACTAGTAGTCAGTCCAATAATCTTATCTTCTGTCCTATGTAGATATGGTAGATCTTAATAGCCCTATGGATGTGCAGTGTGCAGGGTTTTGTTCTGTCTTGTTTGTTTCTTGAATTTGGTCAGGAAGGGTAATTTTGTTTAAGGTTAAAAAAGTACTATTAAACTGTGATATGAAAGATGAAACTCTTCTAAAAACTTAAATAGTAAAATAGGTTTACCATAGCAAACCTCCAGTTCGCCAAGCAGAACTGAGAAAGTATATTCAACAAATAGTCCAGTTACTGAACTTCTTTCAACTCCTGGAGTATCTGCAAGCAGTTAAGTTCCTCCACTGTATTTTCAATCAGTAAGATTTCTTTCTTTAAAAGCACAAAGAATTAGTTTGCTGTTGAAACTGTGTATATTATTTCAGCTGTGATCTATTGCGTATAATCACATAATATTGACTTTGCTTCCTGATTCAACACATGCACATTTTTCTGATTGAGTTCGTGTGGGCAACAGATACATTTTGTGAGAATTCTTAGCAGGATAATGTGAATGGTTTTACTGTTCAGGGAATGCAAAAATCAGTCAAACATAATATCCAGTATTACTGAGGGTTTGGGTGTTCTGACAGTATTTCCTGAGGTTTAATCACCAACATGAAAACACAATCACAAATATAATTATTTTTATGTAAGTATATGAATCCAGATTAAGGAAGGTAAAGAGCCAAGTTAAAGTGGTCTGGAGCCATGTTCCAGTACTAACCCTTCATAAAATTAAGGTACTTGCAGAACAGATGTTTTCCTTGCCTTAAAAAAAACCCACCTATTTATTCCACCTACTCTGAAGTTAGTTTACTTGAACAGTAGTTGCGTTCTGCTGGTTTATATTAAGGTAACGCTGAGCTGGTGTTTACGGCTGGTGGCTCCCTCCTTTAGCAAGTGTATCCCTGATTCCTTAAACCCGAGTCAGAAATTATGTGATTGCATTTTTACATACACATTTTTCTTACAATCTGTCACTGTATTCCACAGTATTTTAGTGAACAAGAAGCCAGGACATCTGAATATTCAATGTATGGCACTAATTTAATGTTGTGTAACAGTAGGCAAGTCTTGGGCAACTATGCCTTGCTTTTTTTTCCTGTTAAGATTCACGTTTATAAAGCAGTTTGAGATTTCACAATGAAAGGCACTGTCACACATAGTTACAGCCAGGCCTTTGCTGCCTACTTTTATAACTGCAGATCAATGGTGGATATAAAAGACAATTAGATTCTGAAACCAGTATTCCCAATGTAGCAGTAAATGTAATAAGTTAAGACTTAACTTCTACATTACTTCTTTTTGTGCAAGCAGTAGAGCAGGTAGCCAGCCACAAGCTTCAGATATATGAACCTCTAAAAGCTATCTACTTAACCACTTACAATGCCACACTGCAAACATGAGGATGTAATGCTGTTTACAGCTTCATCATAGAAATTCAATGCTTGCTTGTTAAATACTACTGGTTTGGTTTTTTCCTCCCCCCCCCCCCCTTTTTTATTAAAGGTTTTTCCAACAAAGGGAAAACCAAACTTCTTCAGCATTACAGTCCTGCTCTAAGGCCTATTCGTTTTTATACAAATGTCATGACTGCATAGTCAAAAAAAAGTAAGTGATTTTCCCAGGTGGAATTTTCATCACAGCTCACAGCATCACCTCACTGTCCTCATTTCTGGAGGAAGAAAGTAGCAAGTAGCAAATAAAATGGCCAGCAAGGAAATCAGTCAAGTTAAAAACTGAAAATACTGAGATGCTGAGGGAAGTTCACTAGCTCTTCTATTTATGGAAGGATTAAGGTAAGAACCGAAAAGCCATTAAGCTCAAAAACAGACCAATGTGAATAAATAAGAACACAGTTATTTATATGTACAGATACACACAGAATACTGCATAGGACATTCTTGACTAAGTACCAGAAATGTGTTCATAAAGCAGGCAAAAAAAAGCACAGTATCAGGTAGGAATAAAGTAATAAATGGACAGATACGGGCTACAATACTGAATCACTAAGCATCAGTTCTACTGCCAAAGAGCAAGCAGCTAAAAACCACTTCCTTATAAAGGGCAAAGCAAAGTAAGAGAAGAATCTGTGCTAAAGATGCACCACAGAATAAACCAGAAAAATTAAAATGGTCCAAGAAAGTCAGGCAAGAAAAATACACAAAGCATTAAGAATATTTTTGGAACCAATCTGCTGGGTAAATATGGAAAAGTAAGGGTAGGGTAAACAGGCCTATGCAATCCAGAAACATGCACATAGCACCTTTCACTCCAGAGAACCTCAAAAGTACCTTAGAAACATAAAAGAATTGTTTCATCCATTACTGACAGTCAGCTCTAATAATGAAGCGGGGTGGCTGTTTCAGACTGGACATTAGTCAGCACCCCAACAGAGCCACTAGTTTTACATTCCTCCAGAAGTTTTGAAAGACTTTTAAAAGGGAAATTTAACAGTAACAGTGAATTAGTACCTTTCACAGAATGTGAATCTCTAGTGTTCTCTCTGTAGCTCTTTTTAATCCTACTTAAAGGTAAAGCTTCTGAACACCAGCCTTTGATGAAGCAGTGAGTCACCATCAATGCTGTTGTAATGGCATGTACTGCTATAAAAGCATTCCAGGGACTAACACTGCATTCCTTTGAAACTCACCTGAATACTGACAAAGCAAATCTCACTTCATTAAAAAAAAAAAAAGCACCAAAAAACCCACCAAAACCCAAAACACCCCCCCCAAACCCCAACCAAAACATAACAAGAAGGGCAAAGGATGGGGGGAAGAGCAGGAGGCTGGGGAGAGGGCATGCAATTGTAATTTAGAGCATTACAGAAATTCTGTAAGATTTATCTTGGACTGCATTCGTAGATTAGAAAAACAACTTAAAAGCACTATTAAAGGAAAATAAAGGAAAGATGATAGTGCAGAGAAGTAATAGATGGTACAGGTGAAAAAACAGCTACCAGTATCCCACAAAACACGTACCAGCAAAGGGTAATTACAGAAATAACTGCTAACAGTAGGAACAGAAGATATTCACTACTATGAAAATCTGATTACAGGCTTATGTTTTTCTAAAGGTAAACAGGTCTTAAAATACATCAAAATCCTCACACACTTAATTTGCAGACAAAGTGGTAAGCTTTTAATAACTACTGTAACAGGTAAGAGGTCAACACGGGGGTGCATGTATGCACGCACGTACATTAACAATAACTGGAATGAACAAAATGCTTCAAATTGGTTAACAGCAACGTATACAGCTTATAAAACCAGATCTGATTTGATGCTAAGAACTTTCAGTCACTCACTGAAAGGCTAAGAGCTTTTGAAACTTTAGGGAAAGATTAGTTTCAAAACTTGATACAAACTCAGTCTTCACACAAACATACCTTTTTCTTTTGACTTCCTGTCTTGTTCTCTCTCTCTGCTTTTGCTTCTGTGCTTATAGGATTTCCGATCCCGGCTTTTTGACCGTCTCCTGTCCCTACTGCGAGACCTATGTTTTCTTTCTGATCTATCATGACTTCTGCTTCTTCTTCGGTCACGACTCCTTAACATTCAGAGAAAATTTCAAAAATTTAAGTGTCAGCTGGTATTATCTAACTCAGAACATAAAACAGTAAAACAGCAGCACTTTCTAATACACTGATTATTTGCAGAAAACATATTTAAAACAAGCCTTAGCATACTGTATATAAGTATTTGTCAGTACATGGCTTCATACTGCCTTCGTCATTTACTCATTCAACCACACAGCTTAGAAATATCCTATGAATTAAAGGCCAACTTAAGGGGGAAAAAAAAAAAAAAGACCTTGTTCTTTGGGAGCATTTGTCTACTCAAAGCTCCCTCCTAAGACCACTTGCACCACAACAGTGTCATCTACTTCCAAAAATGGAGAGAAGACAGTGAACATGCAGCAAAAACTTGCTTAACATTAGAACCAGTAAAGTGTATTTACTTAAGACAGAACAATAGTGAAGCTAACAAATCAGTGATGTGACCCAGGCTGACAGATCAAGTCGCCACAAGATTTTTACATTTTGGAAAGTTACATGAAAATACTTACACACACACACACACACACACACCTGCTTCGCCTTCTTTCTCTACTTCTTGATCTTTTGTGGTCTCGTGAACGGCTGCATCTTCTGTCAGATGTTCTGCTTGAATGTCTACTCCGTGAACGACTCCTTTTACGTCTCTCTCTATCACGAGCCCTCTCTTTTTCCTTCTCTTCTTCTTCACGTCGCCTCTTCCTTTCCCGCTCTTCTCTTTCCCGTTCCCTCTCTTTCTCTCTCTCTTCTCGTTCTTGTTTCTCTTTTTTTAACCTGTCATCACGGTCAGGTTCTTCTGTTCTTTTTCGTAACTTTTCCTTAAGAAAAAGTTCACAGAAAGAAATGAAGATTACTCAAGATAACTCATTCAACGTAACTTAGTTTATACATTCTAAGGATGTAGAAGCTTTAAAAGATTTCAGGGTTTTGTTTTTTTCCAAGCGAAGGACAGCCTACATAGAAGCACCTTCTAAAATCCCCGAAACTGAAATCCTTTGCCTTGCAGAGGTTTTTTTGCTTGTCATTCTCACTAGAAGAGGCCACACTACAGTTCTTTACTAAGGCCACAAAAAATTCCCACCTGAATTTACATCTTTGCTTTTATCTCGTGTAATCCCATAAAACAAAGATGTCAGTGCAAACATAATACTAAACGTGCAATGTAGGATTCCATTTAATTTTTATGTACCATCTTTGGAATATTTCACCCATGTGAGAAAATCTATTGGACAGCCTTTTATTTACCATTGGAAGCCTCCAAGCAAATTTTAAATGTTCAATAACTGAAGAAGGTGCTTACTTTTAAATCTTCTACAGTAGCTTTTATTTTGGCATAACCCATGTGCTGCTTTCCCATCAAGTGGTCATCTACCCTGGACTGTGCATCTCCTACAATTAAAAAGGCTCCACAAACTTCACAAACTTCCATTTGCTTTTCTTGGGCTGCAAAGCTCTCAATTGTCTGCAAAAGAAAAACATATGATAAAGCAAAGTTTTCGTCAGAAGCCAGTGAAGAGGTTTAGAACTCTATTGTTACTGTTGTCAAATGCTAGGTCCTAGTGGAAGTTGAAAATCTTATCTGCATGCTCTGTCTTTGGAGCACTGCACCTACTAGGATGAACAGAGCAAAAACAGGCTACATACGCCCATTCCACATAAGCCACAAGGAGAGTCAACTAGAAAACACAGAAAACAAACCTTATTCCTCACTGCACAGGGTTAGTATGTATATAACCGTATCTTCAGCCTCCTTGCAATCTCAGGATTAAGGAAATAAAAAATCAGTTTTCTCTTAAGATTATTTCTTTGCTATCAACTGAAATGTCTGGAGCTGCAGAATAACCATGGAATACATCTCAAGGAATGAAAAAACTAGAATATCCCATCAAGAAACAAAAAAAGGAATGCTGGGCTTCTATTTAAAAGCATGGTAGTTAAATGAATTCACTGTTTCAAAAGACATACAAGAAATACACTGAAATTTCATCATAAACCCAAGTGATTATTGCTGTGCAATCAATGTTCATGAATCATATAGAATGGATACAGACACTATTGCCTACAACATTTAAAAACTTTTAAAAACCAAAACAGGAATCACAATTTGACCATTATATTAAACATCAAAATAAAATGTTTAAACATAAGCTCCTTTTTATTGACAGGAACTTGCTACTTAACACATTATCCTTGGCTTCTGTAGCTCTTAAAAATCAGACAGATGCTTGCCTCCACACACAGCGCTAACACAATGGCTTTCTGTAACAGTGTTGTGGTTTAACCCCAGCCAGCAACTAAGCACCATGCAGCCACTCACTTCCCCCCCAACCCAGTGGGATGAGGGAGAAAATCGGGAAAAGAAGTAAAACTCGGGGACTGAGATAAGAACGGTTTAATGGAATATAAAAAGAAGAAACTAATAAATATTAACACTAATAAATGACAACAGTAATAGTAAAAGGATTGGAAGGTACAAATGATGCACAGTGCAATTGCTCACCACCCGCTGATCAACACCCAGTTAGACCCTGAGCAGCGATCCCCCGCCCCCACTCCCCCCAGTTTATTTCCTAGATGTGACATCCCATGGTATGGAATACCTCCTTGGCCGGTTTGGGTCAGCTGCCCTGGCTGTGTCCAGTCCCAACTTCTTGTGCCCCTCCAGCTTTCTCACTGGCTGGGCATGAGAAGCTGAAAAATCCTTGACTTTAGAATAAACATTACTTAGCAGCAACTGCAAGCATCAGTGTGTTATCAATATTCTTTGCATACTGAATTCAAAATCATAGCACTGTACCAGCTACTAGGAAGATAATTAACTCTATACCAGCTGAAACCAGGACATACAGTCACATTAGTAATTCAGTAAAATAATGTTGCAGAGGCTACACAGCAAAGTTTAACTGAGACCTGAACTGCAGTAAGATGCAAGTTCACCTCCAGGACTGCTATGTAAATAATTTCATAATTTTTGTGCAGGAAACCCACTCTCAAGGTAGCATGCTAAATCAACACATTGGATTAACACATTTAAACGTCCTGTTATTTTCTAATAACTTCTGCACAGAACTTGCATGCCTTCAGTGTAAGGATAAGGTTATTAAGAACATACTGTTGCACCAAATTTTGAAATAAGTCTGACAGAACTACAAACACATTACTTACTGAAGTTGTAGACCTCAGCAATTCTCTCTCTTCCTTTAACTGCTCAACAAGTTTCATCATTCCTTGTGCCTCTTCCACCTTCCCTTCCGAACCTAGTTCTTCAATCTACAGGACAATAAAAAAACTCAACTATAATTTTTAATCAAGTAACAAAGGCAAGAGGTCTCTATTACAGGGGGGAAAAAACCTCACCTGTTGTAGAAGTACATCAATTTTGTCAGTTAACACCTGAATCTTCTCTTCATTTTTACCAGTAGGTCCCGATCCCTGCCAAACAGTACAACAGTACAGGTGTGTCTTTTTTTATTTTTATTTTTTTAGTTAAAATAGCTTTAAAATGCATGAATGTATGTTTTCTCATATTCCAGAGACACTTCAGGAACAACCTCCTCCTGCCTCTTCTCCCATGAGGACCTACTAACCATAATCTAGTCTAAGATAACAGTCCACAACACGGCTTACTCCACTCTTGCGGAGTGAATAAAGTTCTAGTCACACTAATTCCTCCTAAATCAACAAAAGTGTTCAAGGCCCTGGCCCATAAAAGGCAAGACATCTGAATTCAAAGTCCTAAATTTAAACTCTGCAACTGCCAGACAACCATTACGTATCTTTGCAGAGACTCAAGTATGACTTACATGTTCCATGGGCTCTGAAATTTAACTTCTAAGCATAAACACAAAAAGAATCTCACTTTATCCCAAATGTACTCGTTAGTAGTGTCCTCTCTGTAGGCTGCTGGAACAGACTTGTATCTGCTTCCCCCACAACCTTTGCTCTACTCCAGAGCAAATAAGCACTCTTGACTGGATACTGTCCACAGCTCCTTTGGAAGCAACCGGACTTTGTACAGAACAATTAATTGGGGCAGCAAAAAGAAGCAAGGCAACCCTAGCAGTCATGAAACTCTTAGAGCACAGGCCACACTCACTCTTCCAAATCCATCAGGGGACAAGAAAAAAAATGAGTGGAGTAAACACGTTACATTTTTCTCCCAGTCAGTTTAAGCTTTTCATTAACAGCTAGTATGCAGCTTAAAACTGAGAAAATTTGCACAGAAGTATTTCTTTCTCAAACTTCCATGATTCTATCACTGCCTGCCAATGGTGGTGCTGGAGCAGAAAGAGGCCACTGCCTAAGCATGGCACCTGACTGGGGGATTTAGCTCCATTAGCTGCTGAGAAACATGTTGTGATACAGCTTCCTAGTGGAGGGAAAGAAGAATATGCAACTAAGGGAGAGAAGGTAAACTGAGGTTAACAGAGTAAAGACAACACTTGACAAGATTAATGTTCCAGGGCGGAGAGTACTGATTCTGAGGAAACAGAGACTAGGAGAACAAAGAGGGAACTCTTGCTGACTGTGGAGCTACCTGGCTTGTCCATAAGGGCTAGATGCAATCTGCTGGCTAACAAATGAAGACACTTATCTAACTGGAATCTTCTTGAAAAAAATACATTCTACCTGAAGAGACAAGGTAAAGAGAAAATGAAGACATTATCTACAGAAAAAATTCTTCCAGACTCACCCCAGAAGACTGTTGATTCTGTGACAGTGCCAACCGAGCATGTCCTCTTCGAATCCTGCGTTCTACCTCTGCAAGTAAGCTTTGTAAATAGCGTAAGAAGTCTCTTTCATAGCCCACTTTCATAAAACGAGAGCTCTTCTCATATCTGGTAAAATATTTTAAAAATGAAAGCTCACATCAATGCATAATATATGAAAAATAAATAACAAAACCTGCAATGTTATAAATTCTCGCTCAAGGTAAGAAAGTATTATACATTTAAAGAAATGTTTATGTAAATCAAAAAGCAATTAGTTTCCAATGGTTGGGTTGCTTTTAAAAAACTTCAAGCACACTAGAAACACTTTTTGCATTAACGTATCAGCCAACATACTTACTGTTTACGTAGATTTTCATCATGAATTTTTTCACAAGGACCTAAAAAGACCACACAAAAAGCTTGAGCTTGCATTCTTGAATGCTGTATTCACATTCCACCAGCATTTGCTAGTGCACCATGATAGAACGGAACTATAAACACTTCCCAAGGACTTTTATGCCTGCCTTTCTGCTTGCTTTGCTTGGAGTTTGAAAGACGCATTAAAGAAAAAGAATGCCAATATGGTTTAGTAATTATAAAACCAAAGGAGATTCTGGATGACATATAAAGTCTTCATATAAAACAGAATTTCCAGATCAAGTTCTACATTGGTAAAACTACACAAAGTAATACTTTAAACACCTGGCAAGAAAAAGCGAAAAAAGCCAGAAAAAAAAAAAAGCCGGAAAGAAAAAAAAATGACATATGAAGGGTAATTTCATCAAGCACATTCTAAGCTCCAGCCAGTGTTCTTTGTAATAAACTGGCTACTTAAAACGTTGATCTTCAGAATAAAATTAGGAGGTATGTGGCCAGAGTTCATGAAGGTAGTTCAGTTAAAATTCCCCACCTTCCCGTCTATCAAACTCTTCAAAGGACTTGGAAATTAATGCTGAGATAAGCCTGTTTTTCCTAGTTACCATCTCCAAACTACGTGCTGTCTGCAAACCATCACTCGAAAACTACTAGTAATTTAGAGATGGCCTTCAGTAATAACTATTACAGTAAACGAGTCTCTAAAGAAGCTCAATAATGGTTTTAAACTGAAAGAGAGTAGATTAGTAGCAAGTAAGTAGTTCTTTACTGTGAGGGTGGTGAGGCACGAACATGTTGCCCAGAGAGGTTGTGGCTGCCCCATCCCTGGCAGTGTTCAAGGCCAGGATGGATAGCACTTTGGGCAATCCAGTCTAGTAGAAGATGTCCCTGCCCATGGCAGGGGGGTTGGAACTAGGTGATCTTTAAGGTCCCTTCCAACCCAACATCCCACTCCACCTCCTGAAAAAAAACAAATCTAAAACCACCTAACCAACCAAAAAGCATACTCACACAAAAATAAGTTAAAATCTTGCCCAGGTATAATAAACCAAACTAGAAGCCAACAATTCAGGAGGAGAAAACCACCTCATAGCCAATAATTTAGCTTTTAATTTTTTTCACTTAGAGGAAGTAGGATCTGGAATAAATATTGCTCTTAACATTCTGTATCACTGGCAATCCTTTAAAAATAAAAAAGCCTATTTTCAAAGTGTTTTGACAGAGCGTTTAACAATAAAAATGTAGTCCGCAAACAAAAGTTCAATTGTAATTACATACTAGTGAATAAAAATGACAAGACTTACCTAAATCAGAACGAGTATTTGTAAATAATTCAGCTGGGCAAAAGCCACAAAGGTAGTATTTACAAACCTGACAGAGAAGAAAGAAACAGGCATCATTTTTTTTCCTCATGAACTGGCAGTTTTAGGTCATCGCTTCCATTTTCTAAAATATAGTGTAAAAATCCCCTTTGTACACTGCAAACTATGGAAATTTTACACACATACACTATCTTTGTGTTACTTGGTAGCAGTAAGTGCTACAAGGTGCATCTTAACCACAAAACACCAGAAGTCTTACTTTCCACTGCAATAATAGTATTTCTTAATTTCACTGCTAAATATTTAAGATTATAGCAGTGTCATCTATTTGTAAATACTATATAGTATTTGATATTTCCAAAGTAATTAAATCCAGTTGGACTATTTAAAAAGTTACAGTGAAATTCCTTAACTGTGAAAACCTACAAGGGGTGAGGATGTTTGCCATGGAAGCATGAAAACAAGTTCCTCTTAGCTTGTAGACAACTTTGTATTCAGCCTTCATTTCTTCAATGCTACTGCCTTGGAGAACAGGAGCCATCAGCACTCAGACTTACGGTACTGCCTCAAGAATTCCAATGTCAATTAAAAGACTTAAAAACACATACAATGATAACCATCCAAAAGCTCCCCCATTCCAATGCTTTTAAAAATCCCTACTTTAGGAATGATATACAAAGAGACACTGTATACCTCTTAAGGCAGACAGGGAAGACATTCATTTTAACCTGGTTTCCTGCCAACTAAAAAAGGATTTGTTTTGTTTCTACATAGCCTATTTTTACACTAGCAAGTTAGGTTCTTTTTGATAACAGAAAAATACCACTAGGAAGTTAGCAAAAACCCAACCTGTTAGTCTAGCTAATAAATGCTTAACATATGATGGGATGAAACTAGCTTTTGTTACAAAGATTATTCACCCTCATCTATGAACATAGGCTTAGCTAGTCAAGTTGGTCAGTTCTTGAAGTTTGTAATACGGAAGTATCTCCTTCAGAACAGCCCAAAAGACAAAATCAGAAGTACTTTCACCCCTAACTTCACAGGCAGTCTTAATTAATTCTCAACAGACCCTTCCCCTAGATGTGACTGCCATTAAGTAACTTAAGTATTGATCCAAAACTAGCCTGGACGTTCTTCTAACATGTCTTTTATGTTCTACCAGTTCCTAATATTTGGGAATTGCTACTGCATATTACAACCTAGTTCTAATACTCTCACATATACTGTGGACAAAGATTTGCGACATATTATTTCCTAAGATACATTTTGAAGTATTTTAACAAATGGGGGTGAGAAGAGAGACCCAAAACCTATGCCACACCAACACCTCAATGAAATGCCTGTGACACCCGTTGATCAAATCAGATCAGTCCAATTTAATTTTCCATGCTAACTTCCAGACTGTGAATCAGACTATGGAAGTTAAAACTGTACTGACTGCTTGACAGATTACACAGAAAAACAATCAAGGTTTCTACTAAAAAGCCATGGACACAAAAACCAAACAAATGTTTTTTATTACATAATTTGAGTATTTCTCCCATGCTCCAGGTTATGACACTGTGGCACCTATGTGAAGCAATTTAGCAAGAATAGTTAAGAAAACACCACACAAAATAAAAATAACAAATTTTTTTCTTCTCGGTAAGCAAGAAGAAAGTTACTGGACAAAAATATGTGGTTTCAGAATCAGCTCTCTTTAAAAGCTGCAATATGCCTTGTTTTCATATCAAGTTTTTTCAAGGGAGCAGTTTCTGCGATGAACTCCTGTACTAGTCAGTAGAAATACAATTTCTCTCTACATTCTCTTTCTCCTCCATTTTCTCATCCTTATATCCAAGCATTAGGGTCAGTGAAAAGGCAATCCTCCCAAAACATTTCAGGGATGGATTGGACAATTTCCTAAGACACAGAAAGCACAATAATAACAGTCTGACTGTATTATGCTGTAAAGAGAGTTGTAGAATGTCTTCTGCCAGCTCAAAAATTATGCAAACTGGCCTGTAAGAGTTTTGAAACAAGTAGCAACAAAAGGAGCAAAGGAAAAGTTATTCAAGGCAGAAGTATGATAAAGGGAAAAAAACACACCAAACCCCAAAGCAACAAAACAAACCAACATCAGAAATAATTAAAATGATTTTATGAAGCAGCACTGCTAGGAAAAGCCTCCTCTTATGAGCTGATTGTTACAGCCCAAAACTGTAGTAACCAATACTAAAAAATGCATCTTACACGTGTCACATATTGTATTAATTATTTGCATACTAAGAAACCAACACCCCCCCCACACACACACACACTCTAAAGCTGCAGCAATTTTCCCCTAACTAGCTCTGGATGTTACGGTACCTAGTGAATTACTTGATGTTCTCTCCTAAGTAGCAGCCTGCAGAGAAATACTCTTAGATTAGCATGGTTCAGAACTAGTGCTCTCTCCCTCATACCTATTTCATTATGCTCTTCAATTTATTTTACTTCAACAGAAAAACATTACTTGAGAGAATCTTGCAGAATCTTGAGAGGAATCACTCTGGCTTAGCTTCACCATGTGCTACATTTGCCTTGACAGGCTGTAGATGCCAGTCAGCTGCATTTACAGTCAGTCTTAAGTAATCAATGATGAGTAAGAATAGAAGGGGCCAAGAAATGGCTGAAGCGTCACAGAGCCATGAAAGGACTGAAACAGAGGTGATACGCTTCAAACAGCATTACTCATCCACGGCTTATCAGACTGCTGCACTTAGCACAAGTCAGAAGTAATATGGAAATACATTCCCTATTTGCAGAAACAGAGCAACAGGCAGTTCAGTATGGGTATTTACCTATGCAGGTAACAAGCATTTTTTCCTTTTTGCCAAATTATTCTGATGACTCCGCTACCAAGAAGGTGTAACAGAGAGGAATGTTCCTGTCAAACTACTGCAGCAGGATTAGCCATAGCTTGTGTCTCAAAGCCCCTAGGGTCTCACATTTTGGTAAGACACTAGAACAAATGCAATTCACTAACCCTTGAAATCTCTTGGAGGTGGGAAAGTAGTATCCTTCACCTCAAATTTGACTAAGCTGACAGCAAGTATGGCTAGCTCTTCCAGAGTCTGTGAACCAGTTCAAAACTTTCCTATATAAAGATACCACTGACAGCTCTGTATCATTAACACTTTTACATTAACATGTTCCCCTTCTGCAAGAAATTATTTACTGATGGATAAGTATCAGTACAACTGATTACATAAGCAAATTCCTTCAGGCAGACAATTCCTAGTAAAAAGGCTGAGAACAGAATCCAGCAGGTTGTGGCTTACACACCAAAACCTAGGAAATTCCTTCAAATAGATGAGTTCTTTGAAACCATTAGAGTTCACTTGCATCAGACTTTTTATGAGCAATGCCCACCCAGCCAAAACCAAACAAACATAAGCCCTTCTCCCAAACCCCACTCTTAAGAGATAACCTTCCATTATTAGTATTCTTCCAAAACAAGTAACAATTAATTGAGTCCCCCTCCCCTCATCCCCTGGAGGATTAAGATTCTATCTAGATGCAAACCAATGTTTGTATTAGCATAAAAAACCATAAAAAGTGTAACACATCATAAATAGCTAATACAATCAAATCAGATTCTAAATACAGAACTTACACTTTGAGAAACTGCATTCCTATCAGAGATAATTGTTCACAGTCATTTGTCTATAACAGCTTTCCACCCCTCCCCACTTTCTGCAAACACTGAATTTACCTTGAAGGAACAAACCATGACAATCTCTAAGCCTTATAAAAAGCATAGGTAGTCAACGTTGGGCTTTCTTATGCTACAGAACAGCCTCAGAACTCTTACACAATTGCTGTTTCCACATGAACTTGTTTTGTATAGGTGGCATATTAAAGCAAGAACGCATGAATCAATAGTTACTGTTCCAGAAATATACTTTGTCTACAGAAAGACTAAAATGTATGATACTAATTATTTCCTCCTGCATACAAAACAGAAAGGCTTTATGCCAAAACTAGAATTGATCATCTAAGGACATGCTGTAATATTGAAATATACAGCAAATGGGATTTCATTTTTTTAAGATTAAAGGCTTTAATCATGTCAAAGTTTTAAAGCAAGATCTCAAGCCCTACAAAAGGCTTTACAATACATGATCAACATGTTTCATTAGAACTGCAAATAAATGCTCAGCTATCTGAGCTTCTGCTTCCACACCTTCAAAACAACCTACTCCTATCTGGTATTTCATTGCACCTTCCATACAGTTTTCGATAACCACCTAGATGCAATTTACAAATTATAACGAAAATAGAGATGAGCTTGTTTTGATAACCTTCCATATCTAAAACTGATGAAATGTGACACAAAATCTTAAACTTTGGTATGAGTACAATATGCTCATTGAATAGGCTACATGTTGATACATGTCTAATTTTACAAGAAATGACATTAGCATATGTATTTCATCTGAAAACCAAAACAGCAGTCAAGCAGATTAATTAATGTTACTATCTGAACCTTATCTGCATTTCCTGTCTTTAAAAACACATCAGCATTGCAAATTCAATCTTTAGGTGATGTAGGAAGTCAAACTGAAACGTTTTTAACACTGGCAAATTTTTTTTTATGAACTCATCAGCTGACTATAGGAATCTATGAAAACATTCCTTTCAGAAAGGTTGCATTTAATTATGGTCCTATAAACTTCATAAATAAAAGCAGGAGCAGAGCAGAGACTGAAGGCCCAACCCTAAGCTGGTAATTTCCCACTGGCCTTAGACACAGGACAGCTCTCCACTTCCTAAACTGTCAAAGGAGGACTGGGAAGAAGAGACAAGGCCCCACTTCTGAAACAAAACTGAACAGCTTAGAGACAGAGTCCTATGGCTATAGTCAATCTTTTCAGCCTAGAATTGAAAAATTTGTTCATCTGAAGACAAAGAAAGTAACCTGAACTTGATTAAAGAGAATGAGGGCAAAAAATAAAAAAAGGAAAATAAATAAAATCTTTCTCACCTTAAGAAATAAACCAAATAAAGCAAAACAATCAAAACAATCTCCTTATCTATTCTACCTGGACCAACATGGCTCAAGCCATTTACTTCATATTTCCAAAGCTGAACTACTCCTTCATAATTTCAGAATCAGAAGAAAATATGTAACTGAACACCTAATTGAATAATGATATTTGGTTAGTAAGAGAGGTCTGGAAAGACATTAAGAAGGTCATGAAAACTTTATGAACCCATAACCTCCTCCTGATGTGCACAGCTTACCTATATAGCAGCATTTTTCAAGCGGGTGGGGGGTGGGGGGTGTTCCTTGCACTTGCAAAATCTAAGGCAAGACAGATATTTGTCCTTACCTCATGTGTTCCAAGACAAATTAAAACATGTATTTAGCCATCTTTAAAATGGCATAACTCTCATCTGAAAATGTGAAATTCCCACCTCTCTGATTAAGATGTAATTTAGAACAGCCAAAAGCAAGCACTTCTCCCTCCTCTCAACAACATCCCAAGAAAATGCTAAGGCGGGGGAGGAGCTAAATGCTTTTTGCAGCTTAAACCACAGAAATTCCTACCACACAGGTAATAAATAAACTATTGTAACTGTGACGCTTTCTTTTAACATACACCGTAACCTAAAAAATATATCATGAATGAGGAAAAAAAGTGTTCATCTCCCAAAGAATCAGCTACAGGAACTTTGTAACTACCACTGATTTTTTTTTTTAAAAAACTTACAATACAACTATGATGGGTGTCACTTAAAGTCATCGTTCATTAAAGCTCAACCAATAGCTGGGAGAAACCCCAGTCCAAAATAATTAAAAAACCCTTGTTTGAGCTATTTATTGCAGAAAATTATTGAATGACTACGTTAACAAAAATACATAAGTACTACTACACAGTATGTTCAGGTTAGCCCCACCCCCAGGAGCTGCAGACCTCCTTTGACTGAGGAAGGACGGAAGGAATCAAGCTTTTCTTAGCAAAATCATTAGTTTGAAAAGTCTTATGGTTCTTCCTTAAGCTACGCCCTCCAGATAGTTAAGTCAGTACGTCTATACCCTTCTGTTTTCTTCCCCAATACCACGCTCCGGAAGAGATCCAGAGACATGTCTTCGAAACTACTACCATTTGCCTCATATCCCTTCGTGCAAACCAGCAGGCTTCTACCCAGAAGAGTAGAATTCCACTAACCCTCCCCCCATTAATTTTCTTTTTCCCCAAGGGAGATCTCAGCCACCAACAGGCCACTCCGAAAACCCCTATTCCCGTTTATCGACGCTCCATTGAGAACACAACCTCTCCCCCTTGCGCCGAAACCCAAACACAAGGCCTCTCCCCTCCCTCCCAGCAGCCCAAACAACAGCGCAAGCCCTCTCGCAATGCCTTGCTATGGCGGGATCCTCCTCCCTCCCGGCCACTCGGTTCCTCCTCCTCCTCTTAAGGCTCAGCCAGGTTCCCGCGCAACGGCCCGGGCCTAGCCCGCCCCGCGGCCGCCATGCAGGAGCCCCGCTACCTCGGGCTCCGCACGAAGGGCCCGACCCGCACCCTCGCCGAAGTCCGGGGGACCCCCTCTCCTACCCGCCCCAGCACCTCATCCCTTCCCCCCGCCCCCGCTGCTGTCCCCGGGCCTCGGGAGAAGGTGCAGGCCCGCACCCGCGGTCCGCGTCGCTACGACAAAACCCCGGCCCTGCGAAGGGGGATGGGAAGGAGGGAGGGAGGGAGGCGAGAGGTGGCTCCGCTTCACTCACGCTCTCATGGTCCCACCGCACGTTGCTGCGCTTCTCATCCGGGGCCAGGTTTCTGTCCCGGCCCATAAGCTCATCTAAGAGCTGGGCGGCCGATATCATCGTGTCCTCCTGGCCGAATCCCCCCTCGCCAAACACAGGCTCCGCCGCCGCCGCCTCTCCTCCCCGACCGACCGCGCCGCCGCCACCGAGAGTGACAGAGACAAAATGGCGGCGCGACTCCTCGCCCTGCCCACAATGCACCGCGCGCCTGCTAACCGCCTCTGGGGCCTGGCGGAGCGCGGGACGGGGCCGCCGCCGGCCTGGCCTGAGAGGCGGCCGCCGCGCTCCTAACCCACCCGGGGCCTGCCGCAGCCGCGTCCCTGTGGAGGCCGGGACGGCTCCCGGTTCGACATGGCGGCCGGGACAAACGGGAATGGGGCTGGTCTCCTTCCTGCGGCCCGGCCTGGGGGTGTTGCGTGTGTGGCTGCCTAGGGGCCTCGACAGGCGAGGAGGTGTCGAGGAGGCACCAGTACCGGGAAATAACGCCACAGAGAAATACCACACGGGTGCGTGGCTGGGAAGGGGGGGGGGGCGCCAGGTGCCCTGCAGGCTGGTGTCCTGTCCAGTGGGGTGTCATGGTGCTGGGATGCGTCCCAGACATGCGATTCTTTGGCAGGAGCCTTCGCAATGCTTCTCGTGGCAGGAGGCAGAGGACACGGGCCTGGGCGGCAGCTGGAGGATTATTGCAGTCCCCTCTGCTCCCTGGCAGGGTCTCGGGCACCAAAACCATCTGCGGTGTGCAGTCACCGACCTGACTGTTTCCAGCCCTGGAATTCTACCGATGCGTTGCAGGGAAAATGAAGTCCCTTGGATCTAACCTAAATCTTACCGTTTGATCTTGGAACCAGTTTCTGCTCATTTTGCTGTTGGGTTTTTTTTTTTCCTTTCTAGGAGTGACTTTACACCTCATCTTTACTGACTTTCACATATGAATCTTCAGCTACTTCCCAATTTCTCAAAATCATTATGAACATCCTAAGTGCATGAAATTAATTAAATTTTTAATGAAATTACATTTTTTTGAAAAGCTTGATGTCTGTATTCCTGCTGATGCTGTAAAACCCACAGGACTCTCAGCAGCCTCACTCAGCATCACCAAGGGCTTCGTGCAAACGCCAGCATTCCCTGTGGAGTTTCCTTTCAGAAATCTGCCCGTAACACCTCCTGTTATGCAGCACTGTAAGGCACCACAAAGTTCTTTCAACCTTTGTAATGATTTAACAACCCACTGGAACTGTTGGAAGAGTGTAACTGAAATCAGCGCAAGACAACTTGTATGAATTTTCAGTCTTAATAACCTATAGTCTGGGTTTTGGGGGTGGGACAGGAGATGAGTGTTTGCTTTAGAAAATGAGGCAGAACTGGGCTGTTTCAGCTTCTTTGTATTGCTCTAATTGCATCAAGAAAGCAAACAGGTACACTGGAGCCAAACTACTGCAGATTTCCCCAGCGTGGTCATGCAGAGCAGACTAGAATAGAAATGGCTAGCTGTCTAGCTGGAATCTGAAATTATTATTTTGACCCTTTATAGTTGTGAAATTTTTACCAGCTGTTCTCCCTGCCATAACTTGGTTTAGGCCAAGTCCACAAGGGCCAAACCCAGCTTTTCAAAGAAAACAATGCAAATTACAGGAATGACCTGTAATCTTTCCGGTTGATTTGTGGGCAGATGGAGGTCGCTTTTTAGGGATGAATTGATTTTGCCGAGAGTGCGCGAAGACAAGGAGACTTTCCTCGACAGAGCAACACAAGTTGTGAGAACCAAGCGACAGGGCAGGAGACGCTGCGTATCACGCCCTGACATCGAGCAACACCCCGGCGCCTTCAGGCCAGCCGCCTGGGCCGGGTGTCAGCCGTCAGCCGGAACCCCATCCCCGGGCCAGGGTTGTCACCGGTAATAGGGTCCCCCAGCGGAGCGCGGCCCGGACGCCTGCGGGGGTGACACCCGCCGCCGTCTCCGCCGTTCCTTCCCCGGGGCGGGGGCCAGCTGCTTGGCGTGCGGGAGATGAGAGCTGGGCCCGGCCGGGAGGAGCTCGGCGGCCGCGGCGAGATGGCGGCTCCGGCCGCCGAGCGGGAGCGGCAGGAGCGGCTGCGGGAGGCGGCGGCGCTGGGGGACGCGGAGGAGGTGCGGCGGCTGGTGGAGCTGGGGGTCGGCCTCAACTCCCAGAACGAAGTCAACGGCTGGTAAGGCTCCTGCTGCAACGGGGGGGTTTCTCCTCAGGGGTCCCGGAGCTAAGGCTTTCCCGTGAAACACGGTGGAGTGGAATGAAAAGACCCGTCTTCGCACCAGGGGGGCGACAAACACGCGTGCCCTCCCCTCCTGCCCCGATCCCGTGCGGTTCGCTGCTTCTCCGGGTCACTAGCTTGTTGCTTGATACTTCTTTTTACTTATTTATTTAGCTTTAGAAGGGCACGCTGGCAGGCCGAGACAGCACGGGCGGTCAAAACGCAAACCTCGGCTTGCCAACGCTCTTTCACGTCTAACCAGAAACATCTTCTATTAACTCCTAAATCAGGTTTGAAAATGACTTTCCCTTTTAAGCAGGGAGCTCGCAGGCTGTTTCAGTGATAGTTAAACGCTTTGGTTGTGACATCTCATTCAGATACCACCCCATGACACTAAACCCGAGACTTTTCTGTAGGAGACACTTGTACGAGTGGGACTCCAGACATGAACACATGGACACTCTCCCTCTCTGTTATCCGAAGCAGGGTTTACAGGCAGTACTTAGGTGTTTGTGTTTTTTTCAGTTCAGCCTGTATTTACCGAGCTGTATTGTGCTTGAATTTGTAATAACCCAGGAAGAATATTAGGAAAAGAGCTGGACTTTTAAAGATGAAAGCTCCATCAGCAATTTTGAGAAGCGCAGGACACTTGCAACTTGAGGTTCAAAGTGTGGTGATTAAAATTAGAACTTGTAAAAGTTTAAGAGAACCAATTCGTAACTCATTCAGTTATCTTAGTGTGTAAGATAAACAGCTGCTTGTCATCAAAATGAGTTTGTATCTAAAATGGGAATTGATGAAAGAAATCTGTCATAAAATATAATTATTTTTTAAAACAATGATCTGGTCATTTTTAACTATGCCACTAAATGAGTCTTCATTTAAGTTTGCTTGTAGAATTTAAATTTCTCCAATGACCTCCATAGCTCTGATGCTAAGAGGTGCTGAGTACTTACATTTTGATGTGTGTTGAGTCCACGGGTAGCTGGTACCTCTCTGCATGAGACCACGTGAAATGGTCAGGATGGATCTCAAAATGAGGCCATGCTATTGAGGCTTACATACTTTCTGTACAAACTAAACCTGCAGATTTTGCACTTAAAGCAAACACAGCCACGCTGTCTGTGCTTTTTCCCACCACTTTGGTCCAAATTAGTTTATGACTTGGCAATGTGCTACTTCTGAATTCATGCAGGCTCTTCACACTCATTTCACAAGCAGGTATTTGTGAAAAGTCCAGAGAACGTACAGAAAAACTGAACAAACCTGGTCTGAGTTTCATGGAGCTTGTCTCAGATTCTGTGGGATCTTTGGTGTTAAAAATTCAGGAATACTCTGCTGACAAAATTCTTTTATCCCATTTAAAAATGGCACATTCTAGCTGAAATGCACAGCCCAGCCTTGGAGAGAGAATTCAGGATTTTACAGTGTTGTTAGCAATATCACCTCTGAAACACAGACTTTGTTGCACCCTTCTTAGGATAGTCTATGAAGAAAAATATTATGTATACATGTACTTACATTCATGTCTCTTCAGTTAGATCTAATTCTACATAACTTGCTGCACTGACTAGTCCTACTAACTTTAATTCAGACATACTTTCTGTCATCAAGATGCATTAATTTTATTAAGAAGAAATTGTAGAATTGAGCCTTTTGTTTCTGTTAAGATAGGCTTAATTAAGTCAGACTATATAACAGTTAAAGAGGTTTTGCAAGTTACCTTGTCTTCTCTTGTTTTACCCAATTTGTATCCCTCCAAAGATTAGATTATTTCTTTTCTCCCTTACATTCTTTTACACAAGAAAATCTAAAACAACATAATTTTGTATACAAAGTTGGGAGTTGTTAGTCAAGATACAACTTTGCAGTCCAATGACCGTGTCCTTAAAAAAAAAAACAAAACAAAGTGGAAAAAGCTTTTTGGAGCTGGACTTTCAACTGAAATTTTTTTCTTACAAGTTTGATATTTATCTCTGCTTTATTTTATTTAATTCTTAACAAACAAACAAACTTGGAGAAGGGTTGTGTTGATTTTTCCAAAGAGTTTCCTTCAACTGGACTTACAGTATTTAAAGAAAAAAGCTGGAGAAAGGTGAAACATTACTAGAACGTGGGATAGGGAAGAATAGTAAGACTGTACAACGAGTTAAAATGTGTGAGTCTACAAAGTCCCTAATACTAAGCACTAAATAAGTTAAGTAGCTTTTAGGATGTTTCTTTATTAGTCTCTCTAGGTGAGCAACTGTAAATAATAATTTATAAAAATAGAAAAGCGGTTAGTTCTGTGCATCAGTTACAGATTGCAGAATACTAGTTGTCTGCAGATCAAAGCTTGGGAATTGCTAGTGCAGCAAATAGCAACTGGGCAAAGAACTGTGCTTAGATACTATGCTTACACTATTTTAAACGTAATTTACTTTCCAAAAAGTGCAAGTCATTGTGCTGACAGCATTAATTAAAAAGTAAAAATAGCATCCTAGGGAAGTATCCCTATTAGCTCACATACACACACAAGTATTTCAAGTACAACTTATTCTTTCAAAGATTAAAATAGCATACACAAGCCTTCTTTTTATATTTATTTTTTTCCAGAAAAGTTAGTAGCCTAATAAATGACAAATTGAAAAGATCTTGAACTTCAAAAATACTACTATGGTAACTTGGTATCAAGAACATTAGAGCAAGGGAAAACTACATCAGCAGGTGTCACTGCAGGCTCCAAAACCAGTGTAAATTTCCAAGGAAGATTGCAATTAAAACCTTTTTTTATGTTAGACATGGATTAGGTCTTGTTCTTCTCATAGACAGCAAGAATGGGTGTCAATTAATCTGCTGTAATTTAGGATTTCAAACAGTGTTAACATTTTCCATGTGCAGGACTTGTTTGCACTGGGCATGTAAACGGAACCATGCTCCAGTGGTGGCTTACCTGCTGCATGCTGGTGCTGACAAGGAGATCCTTACGAAGAAAGGAGAAAGGCCGGCCCAATTAACATCAAAGAGAGAGATAAGGAAGATGTTGGGAGGTAAACCTATTGGCTTTTCGATATGATCATCAAAGACTGTAGTAAAAGGCTGTTTAAAGCGTGTATGTTCCAATCTTTATTTTGCATGTGAAGATACTATGTTTGGGTTTTAGTAATAACTGTGACTTGATTTCTAGAGTGTTTAAGTTTAAGAAAAGAGGATTACCAAAAACTTCCATATCCAGCTAGCCAAACTTTTTTCTAAATATTGAAAAATTTGAAAACCTGTATTTTTAAAAATGCCATGATTAAACCAGTGACAGATGCAGCTTCCCATTTTCAAAAGGGCAACAGGAGAAAATCTCTCCAATTTCTGTGAAGCCTTTATATGAGCAACACCTAATTTTCCTGGTGTTGGGTGGAGCTTAGACACTGTGTTGAATAAATGGAAAATACGCAACCCAGAGAAACAGCTCATTAGACAATGGTAGAAAGTTTTTATAGCGTTTTATAACTGTTGGAGCAGAGTAGGCTTTGCTGCTAGAGGTGATAAGTAATTTGAAATGTGGTCAATTAACAACCTCTTTCCTCCCCTTTGTATTCCCTTGTCTGTTTTTGTTTTCATTATTCTCTCCCAGCTGTTGAATTGGTAATGTTTCAGCTTTCCCAGTACTGCCTGTTCTTTTCCCTTTATCCCCTGCCTTAATATCGAACAACATATTACCCTTTGTTTTTCATTGCCTTATACATTATGAAGACAATAGCATTATACCACCAGAGACCATGTTACAATGCGCTAGCTATGGATTAAAACAAAACAAAACAAAAAACCAAAACAAAAGTATTGCAGTGTTTAGAAGGAAACAGCATCCCCAGAATTACTAGAATCAGACTCTGCTTCTGTATTTACGGTATTGCAACACTGGAGCATGGTTCTGTTTACTGTAGAAAAAAAGGCGTAGAGCTTCTTGTTTCTTTTATCACAGGATCTTTATCCTGTGATGCTTTTAATGCTCTACTGCCTCCCCCTAAAAAAAACAAATTAAAAAGAACCCACAAAACAAAACGAAAAACAAACCCCACAGTGCAATAGCAATTATTTCTTTTTTTCCCCTCAAATCAGTCTTGGAGAATGTTGTTTTGTTTGTTTTACAGTGGAAGATGATGAACTCCCAGACTTAAAGGAAGATTCAGATCTGCCAATCATCCCTAATTATCTGGCTAATCCACCCTTCCCTTATGTTTATAACACCATGAGTAAGAGTATTCCAGATCCCTCCATGAATGGGAGTATCTCACACTTAGAATCACAAGATACCGACTCTTCTTCCTTACCTGACGTGGAGACTTACACACGTGCACCATTACAGCATGGGAATGCTGCTCCGAAGGCGGCTGATAATGGAGGCGTGCCATTGCTGCCCAGAGGGTGTACTGTACCACCACACTCAAAAACTGTCCTTCAGAGAAGTCCAGTTTACCAGGGATCTGTGTCTTGGAGGAGAAGTCCCCCTTCGCCAACTGGATCAAATCAGTCCATACCTCAGCAAGAAAATGGCTCCTGTATGGGGCCGGTGCCAGCATTTCAGCCTGTTTTCTTCACAGGAACTTTTCCACTTAATATGCAAGGTAACAGTAAAAGTCTCTTCTCACTTTGTTGTAGACCTTCTGTCATCTTGGAGAGTGAAAATAGACTAATCATGGTTACATGTATTCCAGCATGTCTAGAGATTTTCAGGTTCCCATGCTTAGGCATTCAGTAAACATTTGAAGGGAATTAAAGAGGCAGATACCGTGTTTCTGCTGGAACTGTTATTAAAATATTGATGAAAATATTTGCTATTTGTCTCAAATGCTATAAAAGCATATGGACACCAGGGTAATCTAATTCTCTAAATAGCATACTCCAAGCTTCAAAGAAAGAATGTGAGTATGCAGCCAGCGAGCTCAAGAGAGAACCTCACATGGCTCAATCTGCAGACCTGAGTCTTGGGATGAACCATTATATGATCTGCCATTTCTGCAGGTAAATTTTGCCTGCCCAAAGAGGGAAATCTGGAATTTCAGTTTCAGTTCAGAATTTCATTCTTGAAATAAAAGGTGTTCTGATGCCATGAATTAGCAATGAGAAATTAACTGATGACAAAAAGAATAAAAAACCCCAATGTCATGGTTTAACCCCAGCCAGCAACTAAGCACCATGCAGCCACTCATTCACTTTCCCCGCCAACCCAGTGGGATGGGGGAGAAAATTGGGAAAAGAAGTAAAACTCATGGGTTGAGATAAGAACGGTTTAATGGAATATAAAAAGAAGAAACTAATAAATATTAACACTAATAAATGACAACAGTAATAGTAAAAGGATTGGAAGGTACAAATGATGCACAGTGCAATTGCTCACCACCCGCTGATCAACACCCAGTTAGACCCTGAGCAGCGATCCCCCGCCCCCACTCCCCCCAGTTTATTTCCTAGATGTGACATCCCATGGTATGGAATACCTCCTTGGCCGGTTTGGGTCAGCTGCCCTGGCTGTGTCCAGTCCCAACTTCTTGTGCCCCTCCAGCTTTCTCACTGGCTGGGCATGAGAAGCTGAAAAATCCTTGACTTTAGAATAAACATTACTTAGCAGCAACTGCAAGCATCAGTGTGTTATCAACATTCTTCTCATACTGAATTCAAAATCATAGCACTGTACCAGCTACTAGGAAGATAATTAACTCTATCCCAGCTGAAACCAGGACAACCAATAAAAGCAATCTTGGATTGCTCAGGAAATTGATAATCAGTATAATCTGCTTTTAAATTAGCTTAAATCCAGTAAGATGAGTGTTCACGCAAAGGTTCATTCATGCATACATGTGCAATGTATTAGACTTGTAATGATTTTTTCATACAGGTTGATGAAAGTCAATCTAGTGAAAACTGTCATCATACGAGTCCAGTTGTTTGCCTTCTGAGGGTTCTTGTATTGTTACAAATGATATAAACAAGGTTAATAAAACACAGAAATATTTGGAAGTTAGTACAGAGGTATCTTTCCAATTCCTTTACACATATGCCTATTAATGTATCTTTCTATTTCTGATAGAACTGGTGCTTAAAGTTAGAATACAAAATCCTAACCTTAAAGAAAATGACTTCATTGAAATTGAACTGGACAGACAAGAACTCACCTATAAGGAACTGCTCCGAGTGAGTTGCCGTGAGCTGGGTGTTAACCCTGAGCATGTACAGAAGATCAGAAAATTACCAAACACAATGTTAAGAAAGGTAAGAACTCTAAATTTTGAAGTGCAATAACTTATAAAAAAAGATTTTTAGGGTACCATTAAAAAGGAATAATAGGTCACCTACATGTGCCCATGTTGAAAAAAAACCAACAACAAAACCAACAACAAAAAAAGCCCAAAGAAAAACCTCCCTCAACTTCCAGCACTCAGCAGTTGTTTGATTTGTTTTTTTAGTAAAAAGGTTCTTAAGTTTCTTGATCATTTCCTTTCATAGACATCTGGTGTTGAGCCCAATTAATATCTGATTTCTCCACTACATTCAGTGCAATACCACACAACTGTGACCTGGCATCAGCATTTAAAAGGCTTGCAGTACTCAAGTGAGTTTTGCTAGTTTAGTAAGGACTGTATGCAGTCCTTTCAAAAACCAGAAAGGTGTTTCAGAATTATTCTGTGTGACATTTACCTGTGCAGCAAACAGCAAACGGACCTGCTGACCTGTTTTAGTGCTTCGCTGTTGATCTTTCTTTCACTCTTAAAATCCTCTAGAGCATTGTTGGCATCAGTCATGGAGCTGATCTGATTAGTACTAGATCAATAGACTCACTGTACTGCAGCTTCACTGACTATCAGATGATTTATTCTTTGTTAGTCAAGGAATGGGAAAAAAAAAGACATAAGCAATTCTGCCACTTGCCAACTTAGGTTGTTGTTGAAAGGAGTGTTTTTATTTCCAGCTCTCTGGGTAGGACTGCAGGACACTTACTGTTCCTTGAGGGGATGATACAAAACTGATTCTGTTCAATGCTGTTTAGCAGCAGAGTACTGCTGCAGAGGGGATCAGACTTCGAGCCTGTACTGTGGGAGGGTGTCTTCCATTGCTTTCTGAAGACCTTGCCAAAGCCAGCTCTACGATGGTGTTGGTGGGCCACTCTAGAGGAAGCTGCATGCAGGACCTTCTTGGGTAGATGCAAGAATCAATTAATGAGCTTCTAAGAATTACCAAGGGGGAAAAAAAAAAGAGGAGTTAGGGGTGGCATGCAGTAGATCTTTACAAGTGTAATTCCACTAGTCACTTGCACTCACTGTCAGTGCTGCATTCCTTCTAAAAATAGACTTGAGTAGCTGAATAGGATCCCAGAATAAATGAGATGCAACAGGCTGTCTGCTTTCCACTTTACTGTAAAGAATTGTCATAATTTTGGATAAATACATACTTTGTGTTATTATGAGCCTATTATTTTAACTTACCTCTGCAAAATCAATAGGTTTATCACCTAACAAATTATTGTATTTATTTAAAGGACAAAGATGTTGCAAGGCTACAGGATTTCCAAGAACTGGAGCTTGTTCTAACAGTAAGCAACAAAAAGTTACTTTTCAGAGTCCCAACACTTTCTGAACAGAGTGGTTATAACAAGAAGGCATCAGAACTTACGTATTAATTGTTTAAAGAATAAAACAAAAGATTTGTATCTCTCATTTTAAAATTACATTTGAAATACAGTATCTGAAATACAGTATCTGTAAGGGCTAATGATGTGAAAAAAATCTATTTTGTTAACCTTGGAATAAACTAAAGCTGTTATGCACAGTTACAGCCTCTAGTTAATCTAAGAGTAATGAGTCTAATATGAAAATAGTTTAATGCAAAGTTAGTATCAGTAGAACTATCTGTTAATGCAACTTTTCCTTACAAAAAGATAATCTTGAAATACTGCAGAGTTAGCAGCTCTCAGGGAAAGGCTTACCTTAAACTGTTCTGATAATTTGTTTGCTATAAAATAGCAGAGGTACTCAAGCTAAAGAACCTGCCATGACACCCATTTAATATTTGTAGTGAGCCCACTACCATTAACATTTACTTCTTAGATCATGTATTTTAAGTCATATCTTAGAAGGAAAAAACCAGAAGGGTTTATATCTGTTGAAGAAGCACAAAACACTGTCTAGTTTAAATACTGTATCAAGTGACTTATTACCTGTGATTTCTTAATCCCTGTTTACACTTTTCCCTATTTCTCAGGTTGAAAACAAAAAGTGATAGTAATTATCCAAATTATAAATATGCTCTCAACCAAAATCCCTTTTATTATTGTCTGTCAATATATAGTATTGACATGTGCAATTTAAAATACTATTTTTGTTACTGTATTGAAAACACATTTCTCCAATGCTGCTTTAATTTCCCCTTTTAAAAGCACAAAAAATGTAATTCTATTTTCCTTTTGCCTCTACATTCCTGAGAAAGATTGCATCTAGAAACTTTAAAGTTGCCTGTGTAAAAAGAAACTAGTGAAATGCTCAGGGTTTTCTGGGCTGATACTAAATCTTGATGTTCCTATGCAATGTATTTTCTTTTTTTCCCCATGACTTGTGTTTACCTGTGTTGTTTACTGAAAAAAAAAAATCACTTTTCCTGTTACTTAAAATTCAGAATTAGACTACTTTGCTATGAAATTGTGGAACAAGTAAATTGAAAAGTACTTCAGAGCCGGATTTTATCTAATTTTTTAGGATTTTAGTATTTACTCAATCATTTACATTTGAGGAAGATTTCTATTCTGGTAGCCTAACTGTAAAAGCATGTATTATGAATTAGATGAATGAGTTAACGTACGAGATGTAACAGGCAAACAGAACATACCAAACTGGACTAAACTTCCCTCTGTTTCTTTGTCTTCCCACTCTCTTCCCCCCAGTTTCTTTGGAAACTACAGCAACCAAAGGATTTTATTGTCTTGTTGTCTAAGAATTTACAGCCCAAATTAGCTGTACAATGTATGTGGACCTGTAAATGTGATTTATAGAAGTAGCATGTTAAGCAGGGAGCCACCCATACTAGCTGGAAGAAATGCTGAGGCGCGAACTGCATCTGAAACTCTTATGGCTCCAGATGACTTCCTCTGACTGGAGTGAGGTATCCACCACAGCCTTGTCTCCTTTCTCAGACGCTGTGGCAGGAAAAGAAGTTCATTCTTCCCCTGCAGTCAGAGCAGTCATTTGTATTACAGCTAATACAGTAGGAACTGGTACCCAAATTTACCCGTGCTCTCTCTTTCTCATCCAGTGAATAGTACTTTGTGCAAAGGGAAGCAGCTTCAGCAGGAGTGACTGAGCACACGAGAGGGAGCCCTCTCCCAATCTGCCTTGTAGTCGGATGTTCAGTGTTCACCTGGAAGCACAGACCCAAATTTCCTGTGTGCCAATTAACTAGGCTGAAGCTCAGTCTCTTAAGGCTGATAGTAGAACATTTTGTCACAACAAAATATCCTCATCTGAGAAGCGTTGGAGGTCAAATGTGGTCTGAGTCATTGCAATATCTGTTTTTTATACCCGATTGCTGGCGATGTATTAACTACTGTATAATGGAATAATAAAATTGTTGTTCCTTGTATCGCACTTTGTCTATTGCGTTCTCTCTGGCACACAGAGCAGATACAGTTTAGGCATCAGCTGTCTAAACGCCAGCTAAATCCATGAAGGTACCAGGATTAACCAGCCAGTCAGACCTACTCGAGAAAAGCTCAGCTGTTGGGTTGATGACTTTGTTGTTACACTGATCATCTTGCACAGATGCTGATAGCTATCTATGCATTCTGAGGAATATTTTTGTACCTTACGCAGTTTATACACAAAAGATACTATTAACATTCCTAACAGTCTGATCAGTCTATAATCATTACATTACTGTGTATGATAAATAATTCATTACTTTATGCTCTGCTCTTTGAAGTGTTAATGTCAAAAGAATGCTTGGCTGCAGATTCTTGTTTCTGTTTAAGAGGTATCATTTGTAAGAGTTAATAAATAATTATTTTTGCCTTCTCAAAGTTTTTCTGAGCTTTACTTATGGAAAAAATATAGGAACTTTTTCTTGCCAGGTAGGTTTCTAAAGTACTTGGTGTAGGAAGTGAAGAACTAAAGCAAAAGATGTTGTCTCAGTTTCTAGCAGCAAATACTGTTTCAACACAGTACTCCCTTTTTCTGAGGAGGCTTGGTTATCATTAATAAGGTAGTTACTTATTTCTGCAAAACAAATCACATTATTTCAAATGATTGTGTTGAATGACATAAATTATATACACATCTGCTCAGCATGCATGTTCAGCCTAAGTGGAGACTGACTCATACTGACTTCATACATAAGAGAGAGAGAGCAAAATTATAATGCTTCTGTGCCAGTCATGTCCCTGCAGGCTTATGTGGAGTCTACTAAATTGGTAGAAACTGTGTAGTTAATGATTTATATTAAGCCACCTGTAGGTTTAGTTTTAAATACACACTACTCATAATTCTTACACTGAAGAGGAATTCTGTAATGCTAAAGTTGCCACGGGCAGGGATAGCACAGGTCCTGGGAGAGCTCACAGCCCTGAAGCTGTAGCATTCAACTCCCTTGTGCTGGGAGAAATACTGAAAGGAACAGGTTGGAACCACTCAGAGGTTACATATTATTTCACTATTTTTCAGCTGAGTCACTGCTAAACTGGGCCTGTCTCTCCACTTCAAAACCAATGAATCCTTATGCAAAAAACACAGAAAACGGGTATTTTGTACCATTAATATAATTTACTGATTATAAACCTGAATATAGTTCTTATTGCCCTGTGATACATACATTTTCTTGGCAGAATGTTTGGCATTCTTTGGGAAAAAAAGCATGTAATAAAATACTTTATGTATATAGAAAATATTTAAAAATATAAAATTCACTTTCTGGTCCTTACAATTGTAAAATACTTTGTTCACATATCAAAAATTTAGTCTACTACAAAAACTGTTTTGTAAATTACAGTACATTCACAAGTCACTTTTGTGGCAAGTCAGTAATATTAAAAAAAACAAACAAAAAACCAAACCAAAAACCCAAGGGGTCTTCTTTTCATGCTAGTCCAGCATCTTTGGCCATACTGTAGAAAATACCCTTTGATGCTATAAGGCTTGCAGGGGTATCAAATTCAGCTATGGTTCCATTGTCTAGAACAAGAACCCTGTGCAGAACAAAAGATGGGGGTGGGGGGGAGATATGTCAGAGAATTCCTCACAAGAAATGTGATAGCCCTTTTTATCACTGAGCAAACCACTCTAATCTTTTCCTTGTCTCTGTTTTGCTCAATTATTTTCAAAGGTACAGGACAGTCTCTGTCTCAGGGGTAATAAGGGCAGGGGAATCAGTGTCATACTGGTAGTTCTGGAAATGAAAATACAGTACCAGAAAGCCAAGGAGATAAAAGCTCATGAAGTAATATATTTTAAAGTAATTAATATGACATGATGTTAGTGAAAAAGTCACAGCAGCTGCTAGTTGAAAAAGGATCCATAAGCTTGCTGACAGTGCCATTAATGCTACTGAGTAGTATCTCTTATGCAGCTCTGGTGAGTGAATATAGAACCTGTTTCTCACGCTAACAGAAACAAAGTTGGGTCTAGATATTCTAGGATTATATGGCTTAAACATAATTGCTTACATACTACTTGACAAGAGCATCAGTGTGACTAGAGACAAACCCGACCCTTTTAAGTGCTGCTTCACATACCCAGTAAATGGGTCAGCCCTCCCTCCCACCATGCACCATTAAGAAATTTTTACCTCGTGTAATCCATAATGGTGTTCAGCCTGTGTGCTATTGTCAGCACTGTGCAGTCTTCAAACTGGGTCCTAATTGTCATCTGGATAAGATCATCTGTCTCAAGATCGATCGCTGCTGTTGCTTCATCTAGGATCAAGATTCTCGTCTTGCGAAGTAGTGCTCTTGCCAGACAGACAAGTTGTCTTTGGCCAACACTGCAAGCAGAGACGGCTTTCACAAATGCCCCACTGCCCTTAGCTCTCCACTGCTCAGAATCACTTGTACTAGAGCAAATTACTCATCAGGTAAAGTTACTGAGCCAAAAAAAATAGTATTTAGCAAACAGCCTGGTCTGTCAACCCTAGAGCTAATACCTACATTTCTCAGCTATTTTTAGCACATGTGTTCACAGTGAACACATGTGTTCACTGCCTGACCCAGTCCTAACAGAGACACCAAATGCCCCCTTTCTATCACTGTGACAAAAGACAAGGAAACTAATGATTACAACACTTCTGCCTGAGTTTTCAGACACACACATAGTTATAACAACACTGAGCATATGCAAACTTAAAAAAAAAAAACATAAAACCCAAGAGAGAAAAGAAAAAAGAGTTCCGAGGCTGTAAGTGCTTTCTACCATCAAAAAAAATAATTAAAAAAAAAAAATCCATCTGGGCAGGCCACACTTCCTCCCCTGCTACAAATGCACCCCAGACACAGCCTCTGTCAAAGTGTTTCTGCGGGATGAGGAAAAAACTGAACGTTCATCACACACATAATCTGGTTACACCACAGCCTCAGAAGCAAACGCAGCATATCAAAGCATGGCATTTTATCATCCCCATTCATGTCTTCATGGGTCTTCCAAATAATAATGGAAAATAAACACTGCTAATGTGTTTATTTATAGCCTCTTGGGAATACTCTTATTCAGCACAGCAGTTATATATGTTACCATGGTATTTCCCTTCCTACCAAACTATGTTTAAGGGACTGCCTTTTCCTAATAGTCTGTCATCCTGAGACTTCTTTCTTTACTGATAAGACAGGATTTTGGTTTGGTTTGGCTTCCCAGCAGCAAAGAAAAATCAGATCAGTCATGGCAGAGGCAGAACAGTAGGCAAATGTTTGAGCCTTAATGGTTTTCTTGAAACAGGAATAGGTGGCTAAATCATTTCAGACACAATAGACTACAGTGTAAACCTGTGCTCAGGTGTTACGCACTGTTACAGCTGAATGAAAGCTCAGTGTAAGTTTCTAGTTCAAGCATTCCTTACCTAAGATTTTCTCCACCTTCTGAGCATTCATAGTCCAACATGGATGGATGGCTGCTGACAAACCTCTTCAGATGAGACAGTTCAAGAGCTTTCCATATTTCTTCATCTGAATACTTATTAAATGGATCCAGGTTCATCCTCAATGTTCCAGAAAAGAGAACAGGATCCTGGATACAAAACCAACTTTCATTAGACAAGTGCCTTAGCTGTTTTAAGCACAGAGTTACTGCTTTGAAGTCTCTGTTACACTGCAGGTAGACCACCTCCCAATCCCATCCACTCTGAAAATACATTATGTTATACAGACTTAAAACTGAAAAGATGGTTTATCCTAAATCCTGTTTTATCACCCAGCATCAGCTTATAATGTGGCAGGACCATTTAAAGTATAAATGTGGGTTTTTTTTCTGAAACAATTTTCTGAGTGTAACAAAGCATTTTCCTCTGTGGAACCATTATTTATGGTTTGCTAAGCTATTAGAGATGCTTCCTTTATTGTGATACACAGAAACAGTACCTGAGGAATAATTGTTAGCCTTGATCGAAGGTCATGGAGACCAATCTCTGAAATTTTCACACCATCAATTTTAATTTCGCCTTTTACAGCTTCCAGGATCCTAAAGAGACAGAGCGTCATGGAGGACTTCCCTGCTCCAGTTCTGCCAACAATTCCAATCTACAACAAATTGCAGGTTTAACAACAAAGCTTATAGTTAAAACCAAACCAAACCCCAAGAAAAAAACCACCAAACAAACCCCCAAGATTCCTCTAAGAGCTTTGATACAAGATCTGAATCTAAGAAAGAATTTAACTATCTCTCCCTGTGTCATACATTGTAATGTATATATTACCATTCCCATAATTTGAATATTGCATATAAATATGTACATAGGCCTAGAGCCATCCTACATAGCTTTGGATGATTAGCTGAAGCATCCATGTTAGAAGTCCAATCACTCAAGGACAAGAAATAAAGGCTTTTCAGAGGGCAATTCAGACTTTATGGTAAGCACGTGTATCTCCATTCCAGAAGGCAGCTGTCATCCTGTCTGCTTAGTATAAGGATAATTCTCTTCTCTTTTAGTAACACCCTGTTAAATGGAGGACTTTCCCATGCTAATTCTTCTGTCACCAGCACACAAAACCCAGAACTTTCAACTGAAGCATGAAGGAGTGAATCTCCCAGAGCAAAGACAATTTCCTGATTAAGGAAGCAAAGAATGTAATTTCCTTCCATGCCAAAAATTTCACAGGGAAAGCCAGAGGGTGGAAAAAGCTGGAATTCCTTCTCCCACCCGCACTGCTTCAGAAAAGTGTTCTTGTCACTGAATTTTCATCACTTCTGCTGGTGCCTCCTACATGGCGTCAGGTAGCCTGTTGCCAGCCTAACTTGCAAAGTCCCATGCAGGTGGTCCTATTGCTTCCAGCCTGGAGAATGCTGGCACACCAACAAGCATAGTTGTCACTGCTGGCTCCTGCAATGCCAGCTTAAGTAGGTCTCCACCACCAGGGCAAGTGTGCTTGTAGACCTTGTCCTCTACTCCATGGTTGTCACTGGAGGCCCAGAGCAAAGTTCTAGCGAAGATATACAGCTGGTAACTCACCTTTTCTCCACCGTGCACTTGGAGGTTTAGACCTTTCAGCACTAGATCTAGGCCCTTCCTATACCTCACTGAGTAGTTCACAAACTCCAGCTCTCCCTTGGACGGCCAGTCTTCTGGGGGACTCTTGCCCTCAATGATCCAGGGAGCCTAAGGAAAACAGAAGTCAGGAATGCCTTGTATAGGTTTAAAAAAAATAACTCAAACTCAGATACAAACATTAACATTTATGGGTTACTAGAAATATATCTGATAAATCAAATCTCCATTATCAGATACATTTATAATAATGGGGGAAAAACATGTGTCCCTAAGTATCTACCTGTTTTGGTCTTCGTTGTAAAGTTTACAGAAAAAAAAGTCTGAGCATATAAGGCCAAATCCTCAATGGATATAAATTTACATTTTTTTCCATTAACTTTAATAGAACACTGCCTGTTTCTTGCCAGCTCAAGCTTTGGCTTATAATATATCATGCATGTTGTCTAGCTTCCTTTTAGCTTTCAGATTAAATACTTGATGTCCAGAGCCCTACACTACAGCTCTCCTCAGATCCTCCATTTCCTAATTCTTAATCTCCCATCATGTACAAAGAGCTAACAAAACCCAGTGTGTCCACAGAGCAGCAGATTTCCCAGCATAGCTCAATCTGCCACCTTTAAAAGTCTTTGGCAGCAAAGGTAGATGATTGGATGATTTTCCCGAATTAGGCAGTACAGTGTTCCTAGAGTTGATGTTCTCTCATGGGAGATGAGGACTGATTAAGCTGATTAAATAGAAATACTATTGAAAACATGTGCATAGCCTGATAATTGTACTGCAGCTGTGCTCACTAGCAGGATCACAGCACCATCCATGCCGGTAGGACTACGCATCAAACACTTAAAACCTGACCAGAGCAATATTCTGATGGTGAAACTCTCATCTTTTGTGCTATAGCCACTCACAGTAGCAGAAAATGAGATGCTAAGCACAGGCTGCATGATGGCAGTAATAATTTGGAGCTGCGATAGCATAAATTACAGTTCAGAGCATGACATTTGTTCAGGTTAAATGATAACACTCTCAGAACAGGAACCGTCTCTTGAGTCTGAAGAAAGACCATGTAAATGTTTGCATTAAAATTTTGCCACACTTGTTGGTGAGCATGCTTGATGCTTGTTAGCTGACCTCTGTTTCAGTTTCTGAATACTCTTTTATTCTTTCAACAGCCACAATGTTAGTTTCAAGTTCAGAAGTCATTCGGACCATCCAATTCAGAGACAAGGTAACCTTGGAGAAGCAAGGAACAAAATATCACCCATAGAAGAACAACAGATTTAGTAATAACAACATAACTGGACACTGCTATTAAGACATGGATTCACAATAATATTACAAATGGAATAATTACCTTTGCATTGACATTAATACAGTTACTGGGACAAGAAGTCTACAGATAATCACGTGCTCACATGAAGAAGTGTATGCCTCCCATGGTGACTTAACAAACGGCTCTCTCAAAAAGTCTGGTTTGAAGTCATTCCCCTAGTCATGGGTCTCACTGGAAAAGTGCTAACAGCAATCCTGCACACTTGTGGTATCTGAAGAGCTTCTGGCAAGAGTGAGGCCATTAAATCTGCTAAACTGTCCACAGTTTCGGTGTGTACAGTTATCTTGCCTATTTACGAATCCTGCTGATCTGCCTGTGATTACCTGGACACACTGATATGCTTGGTAGCAGGCATGACGCAGGACATATTTGAGCAGCACGGGCTTAACGAACTATTCTTGGTGGGTGCATCTGACACTTCCTGAGCTTCCCGCATGCCGCTGCTAGGGATACTGGGGTGCAACTCAACCTTGATGCTCCCAAAGTGCCCTGAAGTCCTACTGCATGTGAGCTTGCTGATAGTTTCTCAGCATTCAGTGTAAATCTCTTGTTTCCAGATGTCCCACAGCTAATTTTTATTATTTCCTTATTAACTTCAGCTTTAACAAGCACTTAAATTATTGCTAATATATCTATATCAACTACAAAAATGCAAACCCATCAAACAGAAAGCTGTAATACATACCTGTAACGCGTAAGATACTGAAAGTCCTACTAAGCCAGCATTCAGGCTGTATTTACCAATCACAGAAAAAAGGGCAGCAAAAAGGACAATACAGTTCCCCACGAATTCAACTCGAATGCCCAGCCACCTGGTAAAAAGGCAGACGTAACCAGAGTGGTAAATGGTTGCTTGGACCAGTTATGCAAACACAGGATTATCTAAGCAGAAACAAGAAGTTATATGCCTTTTTACCTGTTTGATACTATGCCAGGATAGTAACTCTTCTGATTTTCATCCACTTTCAGATCACTGATGTCTACGAAGGACTTCACTCTTCTATAGGCTCTGATGACACTGGCCCCTGATACTGTTTCTGAGAAGTGTGAATAGATGGGAGATCTGCTCACAGACTCCAGACGCTTCAGCTGACGGGAGGTAGCTACGTAGAATCGCTGCCATTTTTTGGAGAAAATTGAAGAGTACATGAAATACTTTCTCTTTTAATTAACAGTGAAAAATTTTTTAGGTTGAGGACTTAAAGGAGATTGCTACTGACACACTTTCACCCTCCAAAATATTCTCTGTAATTAAGAAGGATTTCAAGAAAGTTTTCTTTGCTTCATTCCACAACAGAATATTGGGTAACTGCAATTTCTATAGAGTGTAAGTTGAATTTACCTATGTGCCTTTAAATTTAGTTAATATAGCCTAACAAAATGAACCCATTTGTAGGAGCCTCATTTTCCAAGAAAATGAAACCATGAATTTGCACGTCCATTACCAGGTCTCTATTCACAGTCTATAAAATAAGCTTCATTTTTGCTCAGAAGTCAATAAAATCAATGCTTTCTTTTTTCAACACTGTAACTCCTCAACACCTTAAAAACTTGTCAATATGTCAAATATATACACACTTCAATATATTGAAGTGCACTGCAGCTCTGTGCCTAGCAGTAGGCTTATTTGTTATTACTTAAAGCAGAAAAAAGTTATGCCTATTTATTTCATATCTCCCAGGACATTTATTTTTCTGAGAGAATTAAAGAATGTTTTGTTTACATAAACATGTAGTTACTTCAGATATTTCTATTTTCCCCCCAAATCATGGTGTTTTTCCCAAAAAGAAACATGAACAATGGAATAAAAGTCACTGCAATGGTAGTCAGATATTTTTCCAGTTACCTGAACAAAGAAGTACAGAATTGCAAGTGGAACTATAACCACAGCGAAGAGTGGAGTACTTGCTATAATTACAATCATCGTCGATAAAGAGGTGAAGAATGTTCCAAGGAACATCAAGATGGTCGGTGGGATTACTTCATCAATCACATAGATGTCCTTTGAAAAGCGGTTGATGATTCGGCCGGTTGGGGTGGTGTCGTAGAAGGACTGAGGGGTGTGAAATTTGTTCTCCAGCAGAGCAGCGTGGAGTGTCCGGGCTGCATTAATACCTCCCATTGCCAGGGTGAAGGAGCAGATGAGTACTATGAGGCCTAACAGGAGAAGAGGAGACGTGTTAACCAATGAACATGACGTTCCCAATTCACAGCTCTTTGACTCTCACCAGTTTCTGTTGTGCTAGAAGCTTTTTCTCCTTTACTATATTCCATGTCCACCCTTCTCCTATGATGCACATTAGCACTGTGGCACTGCAGTCACTGCTGCCTAAGGCACAGGAACATGTCCTGCAGGATTTCACCATGCGTCATAGTATGGATGCATGGAGGTTTTCACATGCATCATTCACAGATGCACAACCATCTTCCCTCTGCTTTCTGCAAGCCTCTAAGAAGTCCTAATGCTACAACTTCACACCAACCCTTCAGACCCTTCTGCACCTAAGTTTTCATGTTTTCTCTCCAACGTACCTCTCTCAAGCTTCCATGTCACCTGTTCAACTCCCTCCAAGGGCTTCACAACAAAATTAAAAGTGTTGGGCTGAACTCAGAATTTGCAGCTCCAGGCTATGTTACTTCACTTGCTTAGGATAGGATTTAGGGGGCAATTTTGGGACACCAGCAACTGGTGCCATGGCTTTCCCACCTAATTCCTCTTTACTAAACATTCAGACATCATTATTTTATCTGGTCTCACCTTGCAAGAGGCCCAAGGCAGCATAGACTCCAATTCGCATGGCTGTGTTGTGCTGAGTCCCATTTATCACTGGCTCGTTGGTCCAGTCACTGAGCCACACGTTGGCCCCAATAGCAGCGGCATTTTGACAGCAATATAGGAAACATATGACTAATGAAATGACAGGGCTGACAGCCTTCATGTATTGCCAGAACACTGTCAGCTTTACCTGCAAAATCACATACCAAAGCTGTTTTGTACAACTTACACAATCAGGACTTTGGACAGAAGAAGAGAAAAAAATTCTTCATTAGACGAACTGCTAAGTTCAAAACTGCCCAAACTCTAACATACCACAGAGAACAGTTCATCTGCCTGAGCTCCACATCAGGGAGATGACTTTCAAAACAAGTCAGAAACTTCTCTGAAATACTCTTTTCCTCCATTTTGAGGAATTGTATTTCATTAGTTTTGTGAGGTTTTAGTTTTAAAGACTGCCAGAGGAAAAAGAAACCCAAAACCAAATGAAAAGAGGCTGATCAAATATCAGCAAAGGATGCATAACAAGAACAGGAGCCAAGTTTTTCAGGTAAAAGCAGCAACTTGGCAGGCATATTGAGTTCAGGACTACTTTACATGGCCTATTTAAGGAAAATTACTGAATATGCCTCCATTCAGGTGTCTTTATAGCAGCTTAAATGAGGTACCAAATGCTAGTGCACCCCAACTGGAACATAAACAGATGATGCTTGTGGCAAAAAGTAAAGATGCTATCTCTAAGTTAGTGCAAAAGGCAGAGAAGCAAAAAGAGACAGAGACCCAGGAAAAAACTCAGTCTCTAAAAAAGGATTAGAAGGTATAATTAAAAGAACAAGTGTTGTTGATTAGGGACTTTGAAAGCTAAAATAATCTACAGAAATAGTTAATTACATGTCTGTGCTATGGACCATGTACCTCAGACTAAACAAGACACACTGAGCCTCCTGAAGTGGAGGGAAGGGGCTTGCTTTAACAAAACCTCCCTGCTCCTATTCCATCTGCTGCTCCTTTCTGTCCCCTTCTTTTACTTTTGTATGCCCATCTTCTCTTTTTTTCCCCTCTCTTCTCTTTTTCCCTGTTCCCATTTCACTCCTTGGCCCTGGTTGGGAAAAGTACAGCCCCTTTTGTACCTATAAGCATAAAATGCTCTCCAAGATGGTGTGGCAGGTATCATTTAGGCAGAACAGATCTGCTGGCACACAGAAGGCAGCTGGCTTGTATAACCCACTGCTGCGGGTCATCAAATAACCAGTGCTGCAGCTGGACTCAAGAGCAGCCAGACAGTTTAAAAACCAACAGTGCTGAAAGCTCTGCAATGCAAAGGCAGGGCTGACAGAGTGCAGTGCTGTGCGGTATCAGGTGACTGTGGCAGGAGGTGGAAAGGATTTTTTTTTATCCCCCCCCAAAGCGAAAAGC